>JAPMOR010070192.1:26739-72002 GCA_026543865.1 Argiope aurantia
CAGTTTAAATACAATAAAATATTGACATTTCATTTTTAACAATAGAAAAGTTGTTTGATATAAATTCACTTTGAATCCATCACAAATCTGCAAATGTAATTAGAAAACTAGTAATATTCACTTCCATCTAAGTTTAGCATTATAGCAGTTGTTATTTTTGAAACAGGAGTTTGTTTACTTACATTAATTAAATTTAGATAAGATTCTGTAAAGAAATGCAATGTAATATTCATGTAAACATTTTAAAACCTTCTAAGCATATTCAAAATTATCAGAAATTTCATCAAATATTAATAAATTAAATTAGAAATGCACTCACGATTTTCTTTGATTGTTTTTGACGGCAAATCGCTTACCGATTTCTTTTTCTTCGAAGAGTTTTTCTAACAAATTACTGGAACAGCTATATTTAATAAATGGGCACACACTGAATGAATTCTTCAAAATGATCGGAGCATATCACCGTCTTCGAAGGCTTGAAAAAATCTATACCAAAGCTATCAACCCAACTCAGAATTGTTGAAAGGAAAATAACAAAACATTTTATCATGACAGTCACTCTTGTGTTTTGCATTAAAGCATGCATCCATCAGCACACCAGTATTTCCTCTGTTAACACATAATAAGAGGAAAGAAAATGACTCAAAAAGTATAACTTCAAATGTAAACAAAAAATCCGCTTCATACTCGGCGGAGAACGTTATGGCAGACTGATCGACGAAAGCGGTGCGGATGAAACTTAAATGCCATGCGCAAGAAGGTACATGATATGTGACTTTTACGTCACATGAATTGACCCCATTGTAAATTCAAACGCAATTAATGAAGAAGATGTTGTTCATCGTTTAAAATAACAATATAAGAGAATGGTATTAAGGATCATCGCGACTTTTCGCAGAACTCTACTTTATGAAGCGTTATATATATGTGTGTGTGTGTGTTACGGCCCAAGCCCGAAGTACGGCCAGTTCGCGAACTGGTCAAGGGGTTTGGCCTAAGTCCGAAATATTTGCAATTAATATCGTATTTTCTACTTTGGCTGGCATTTCGCGAAGTGGCCGGGAATCCTTAGCCAAAGCCCGATGTGATAATCTATACTTATAAATAAAGTTCAATGTGTGTTTGGGTATGTTTGCGCGTGCGCGCGCGCGTGTGTGTGTTGGCGCTCTACAGTCCAAACCATTTGACATACAGTTATCAAATTTGGCATATATATACCTTGGAGGTCGGGAATGTGTACCGTGGAGCGATTTTTTAAAATTTTCAATTAGAATTTTAATTAAAAACTAAGCGTAATTTCGGCGTTTTGTCGCTATAACCAGAAAATAATACAGCACAAAATCGATTTTTGCATCAAATTAAAGCTCAAAAAATTATCTTTCTAATGATAACAATGTTTTAATTTATAAATTATGCTTAGATTTTTAATCAATTTTTAAAGAAATATTTTAACCATATTTTTCAATAATATATTTCGTTCAAAATAAAAATAAAATTTAATCTGCACGAGCACGTCAAATTAAAAAAAAAAGCTTTTATCAGTGTGTTGCCATCACATTGATAGAAGTTTAAATTAAAAAATAAATCAACTATTATTGCAACTTTAATAAATAAAATTGTAATTTTCGACAGGTGTCTGTATAAAATGAAAAAAAAAATGAAATAATATATTTTCTGAAAAATAAAAAGAGGAAAAGTTTTCTATGAACTTTGACAATACCTATATTATTAATTCAATAAAACAATTTAATTTAAAGCAAACATAGTTTAATATACTTATAATCAGCGACCGTCAGCTAATTTGGGGCATACATTTACTAACAAAATGGTCTAAAGGAACTAAATAATTATATTTAATAATTTAGTCAATAAATTCTCCGATGAATCAGGAATTTTAAATTTTTACATAGGTTCTCTGCCCTTTGAATCATATTTAACAAAATATTCTTGAGACACCAATATTTTAAATAAAAATTGTTGAACTCCAACCAACTAAATCAATCACTAAAACTGACTGATTTATGAAATTTCAATATCACTCTTCTATAAAAACTGGCGATTTTAGACTACTTCACCGATTGTCTCAATGAAGATATGCTAATCTTCTGCCAGGGTTTCTCGATAGTGTGATTATGAAAATGTTGATTGTTCTAAAATTGATGCATAAAAACTTCATAAATCGGTCAGATTCATCGCAGAAGATAGGGACATTTATTTATTTATTTAAAAGTTGAAGTGTCAAAAGTATTTCGCAGAATATGATTCCTTGGGGCCAAAGGACTGTGTAAAATTTAAAATTCGTAATTTTTTCATAAGTTCATTTATTGACTGAAATAAAATAAAATATTTTTATTTGCATTATTTAAATCTTTTGAAAGTAAAAAATTCATTTTACGATCAATCAGAGAAATTTTTGTAGAATAATTCTTTAAGATATTATATAAATTATTCTGCAGTGCACATATGATTTCACTACCAAACGACTCTGATTTCAATTTTCATATTTAAAAAAAGACATGGTTAGCTTCAATATAAAAAGCTTTTATATTGATTGCAGTTTAACATTTCCAATTTAATTTAAAATAGAAATTTTAGGGATACTGACAGAACATTAGAGAAAGTAGTACAATGAACATAACTGTTTAAGGCCTACATAAAAGTATGACTGAATCATATAACTACCAAAATATGAAGCTCAAAAATATTTTGCAGAAAAGGCTACTAAGTGAACAAATTTCATTAATTGAAAATTTTAGCGATCATTAATACTGGCGAACCGGCTGGTCACCAAAGGCAGCAAGTGGTAAATAAATATAATGACATTTATGTATAAAATATAAATAAGTTCATGTTGTAGGTGAAATTCGATAGATGGCGCCAAAAAAGAAATATCTTTAAATGATATTAATAACAAAACTATATTTCCTTCATATTTGTTTTAATTAGACCTTATATTTGCTTTTTTTTGTCTTTGCAAAAAATTTCATATTTTTGAAGCGATATTTCGGGAGACAATGTGATCTGGGATCTTTAACATTAGATCCATGGAGCAGAAAGAGACTAAGGATCACCCTTAAAGGTAATTGAAAGTTGAGTACTCAATTTGCCTTTGTATTCATACACGATACGCAACACCTTTGCTCAAAATATAATTCGTTCATTTTGGCGGGCGCAAATCTAATCTTCTTCACGCTATCACGTTGTTACAGTATATACGTTCATTGAATAATTTCTATTATGGCTTTAATATGAGAACAGAATAACACGAAATCGTATTTTTATATATTACAAGCTTATTTTTAACTCAGAGGTATCACATATTTGAACTCGTTTCTGAAACAATTCTACTTTTTTTAAAAAAACAGTACACAGAAGTACTCATTTTTAAATACTTCATTTTTAACAGTGTGTAAAACAATCTGCTCTTGATTCCTTTCTTCCTACTTTGGCCGATCATCCCAAGCCACTTCGCGAATATGCCGGCCAAAGCCCGAAATCAAGAAAAGATCGGGCATTAGCCGGTAAGTTTACAGCAACTTTGGCCAGTTCGCGAATTGGTCGGCCAATTCGCGAACTGGCCAAACATATATATAGCATTAAAATTCGCGGCATAGAACACATCCTTATAGTTATTGTCGAATGCCAATATCAGACAGATGACAATAGAGAAAATAACTGTGGTGTGACCTCACAGAGACATGAAGTTCAACAAATTCCTTTCGCCATGGCACGTGCTTTGGTCCTAGTCACCATCTGCCGCTTGCAAAGTGTCATCATGGTTGAAGTAGGTCAAATGGAAAATTTGTGAAACATTAAAAAAAAGGCTTTTTTTCTGCTGCTTTTCTGCTGTTATTGGTTATTTTCTCTTTACTGCTTCGTCTGTCTAGCACTGGTGATTTTCGTGTTACAGGTACTGTTCCAACGCTATTTATTATTTTTTTTCATTTGTAGAACGCATTCAAATAAAAGTTCTGTATTAAAGCAATGCTAGGACTATTTCGGGACTGACATCGCAATTTTGAATCGCTGTCAGACACAGAAGAAGACGCCTGAGCTGGTACCCCTTCTCCTAGCTTCCTCAGCACACTAACGTTTGGGTGACGTTTGACCCTAACGGATTTAACGTGCACCGGCCCCGTTTACACGACAGTTCATTGGTGGTATCAGATTTCGAACCTGAAACCCTTCCTTTGTTAAACCGAAACTTTACCACCAGGACACTGCAGCCTTCATTCAAACAAGAAAAGATGATGTTGATATTTGAGAATTTTGAAATTTTGTCACTATAACCGTAACTGTTAGAGTTTAACTGTTGTTTCCCATATGAGTTTTGAAAGCATACCTCAAAATACCTTGAACCAAAATTTTATTCCTTTTCTGTGAACGGTATGATATTCAGAGTTTCATATATAGGGATAGTATTTTAGAATCACCCTGTACATGCACTTAGATAACTGCTTTTTAAAAAAGCAATGATCATTTTTTATATTTAGAATATTTCTTTTAAAATGCTATAAAAAGTGTGGAAATATATCTGTTCTATATCTGACTGGCACCTGTACGATAACGAATGTATTTATCACTTTTACCTTGGGTTATTATTATATCCTGAATGTTGTGGGAAACGCGCTGGCAGAAGGCATTTAACTTTTCAAATCCAGTGATAATAAGAGTGTTTTTTCAAATAAGGTTATCTAAGTATAGATAGAGGGTTAGGAAAAAGAGATTTATCTCTAAACTGATAATAGCTTGTTTCGTTGCAACACCATTTTATAAATAAATCATTCATCTTACACTTGGTTTTTCAGTTGTTGTTTTTATTTAGTCTTGTCTGATTAATTATTAACGATACAAACTTAATGGTTGCTTAAAATGCTTATAAAAGCTTGGACAAAATGATAGGATATATCTGAAATAACCATTATAATAATTAGTTTTGTCAAGAAAAAAATAAATTTGCATATTAATAATTATAAATGCATTTTATGATATTTAAGAGTGGAAAATCACTTCTTACAAATGATGAAAACCATCTATGCTCTGAAGTTCCAAAGGGTGTTTCAAACCAGAGAGGCGTGGAACACTTGAACTTTTATCTTCATCACTCAAAATCTTTCTCAAAAATTCATATCTTATGGGGGCTAAGGTGTCATCAAAAATTAACTTTTAAATTTTTTATGAGACAACCTCACATTTTCTTTTATGGCCCGAAAAAATTGTTCCATAAAAATTTTAAATTCAGGTGTCTCAATGCTGCTTTAATTCAAGAAGTTTTCAAGAATTCTTGAAATCAAGAATTTTTCAAAAATTTTGTATTTATTTCACAACGAATTGGTAAATGCATAAGCAATAAAAACCTCTAAATGTAATGCAGAGGAGTAGATTTCTTTTGTCTCATCCCCCACCCTCCACCGTAGCTCATTGTCTGTTTTTATATTGAAATGCCCAGAAGCCTTTATATTGACACATGAATGTTTCCCATCCAAAAGATTTTACATTGAGACATGAGTGCGTTCATGGTTAGATGATTTTACATTGACACACGAGCGTTTCACACCCAGAAGTTTTACGTTGAGCCATGAGAGTTTGGTGTCCAGAAGCGTTTGCGCTGAGAAACAAGAGTTTCAAATAGAATATTTTGCGTTGACATAGATTGTTTCTCCACTAAAAGCTTTTTACCATTGAGACTCAAATATTACACATCCAGAAACTTTTACTTGGAAACACGAGTATTTCACGTTCAGAAGTTTCTACGTTGAGACATAAGAGCTTCGAGTTTAGGAGATCTTTGCATTGAGCCACGAGTGTTTTGTATCCAGAAGCTTTTGCGTTAAGACATAAGTGTTTGAAGTAGAAGAGTTTACCTTGATTCTCGAGTGTTTCACGATCAAAAGCTTTTGCGTTGAGACACAAATGTTACATGCATTGAAACTTTGGTGTAGTGACACGAGTGTTTTACATTCAGAGGCTTTTATGTTGAGACACAGATATTTCATGTCTTGGAGTTCTTACGTTGAGACATAAGAGCTTCGAGTTTAGGAGTTTTTTGCGTTGAACCACGAGTGTTTTGTATCCAGAAGCTTTTGCGTTGAGACATAAGTGTTTGAAGTAGAAGAGTTTACCTTGATTCAAGAGTGTTTCAAGCCCAAAAACTTTTGCGTTGAGAAACAAGTATTTCATGTCTGGAATTTTTTACGTTGACACATGAGTATTTCACGTGCTGAAGATTTTAGGTTGAGACATGAAAGTTTCATGTTTAGAAGATTTTACGTTGATACACTAGTGTTTGACGACCAAAAGCTTTTTCGTTGAGACGCAAGTGTTACACGCCCAGAAGCTTTAGTTTGGAGACCTGTCCAGAGGTTTTACGTTAAGATTACGTTATTTCATTCTTGAAATTTTTATGTTGATGTTTCACGCAGAATTTACATTGACACATGGATTCTTTGTATCCAAAAGATTTGAGCTGCGAGTTCTTCATACCTAGAAGACTTTAACACATGAATGTTTCACAGCCGGGAATATCTACGTTCAGACATGATAGTTTCAGGTCTAGAAGATTTTACGTTGTGTCATGTATGTTTCTCGACCAGGAGCTTTTTCACGACCCAATCACACTCCTTATCTAAGCCGTGTTCACTCTCTGAACTGTATTATGCTTACTTGCGTGAATGCTTTTTGGACTAATTGCTTTTGAGTTTTTAATTTTTTTGAAAAAAAATTAAAAAGATTTTTTAAATCAAAATCAATTTTTTTAGTTTAAATTTAATTTTTTGCTAAGTATTTATTTGAAACAAGCCTAGTGCAGATATTTACTATAGTTATATTTTAAACCTGAGTTTCTAAAATGATGGTACATGTACCATTAAAGATACATAAGAGATTCAAACAAAGTGGTACAGGTTTTACGTAAAAGATTTAAGCAAATAATCAAAATTAACCCAAACTGTTACCTTTCTGAATATTTCGTTTTATGATACACATATTTTTGGTACAAACAAACACATAGTTTTGGTCACATAATTGTATATAGATTTTAAATTTTTATTTATGTAATACAAAATTTTAAAAATTTGAGAAACTTTTATCGAAAGCATATGTATACAAAATATCATTACTCTTTTAAATCAAAATTACATAAGCCAAAAATAAGCAAATTGTTTTTAATAGAGTCCACTTCCCTCTTAATATTTGGAATTATTTGAAATTACATATATTTTTGTCTCTCCGAAGTTTTACGGATTTTCGAAACAGGAAAAATTTCGTCTCTAAAAATACTTGAACCCAGACAGCTATAGATAAGTCAAAAATAAAAATAAAAGTGATGAAGTAATTATGTTTCATATAAAGACTATCAATTCATTTATTTGATTCATAATTAATGAATTTTTAACCTTTATTGACTCTAATTTCCTTGCTATTTAATATCCTTTAAGACGTTCCGTGGAAGTCTTCGATTACCCTTTGGGCTACAGGACATCGAATCCATCATGATTATTATTTAATAAAGAAAATAAATAAATAGTGCAATGGATTGATAGGGATGCATACTGTAATTAGCTTTTCAGTTTCATATTTCGGACTATATTATTAATACGCTGTTACTAAATGTGCCATGTGTATATAACATGAATTATGCATTGGGTGTGCATGACACGTATAATGGTAAATGCCAATGAATGACCTCTTTCGGTTCGTTTGTAGCAATTATCCGCCCTTTCCTGCCACTAATTTCTATTATCTGAATAAATAAAAACTTAACACCATTGCGATTCAATAGAGTTATTTGGATGACGTTATAGTCACATGACGAATGTTGTCTGGCATTTATATTTTATTGCACATTGTGTGCTAAAATGTTTTGCCTTTTTTTTTCTCCCCTGAAAAGTACTGAATGTATTCTAAATTTGTTGTGCTCGAATGTAATTCAACAAATCATCCAATAACAGCTTATCAGTTCAGACATTAGCAACGCTACAAAAATATTTTTCAAATAATTGCATTTTTTTTTTAAATGATATTTTACCCGTAAAATTCCTAATTTTAAAATCAACATGCGAAGTTTGCTGCATTTCAAAATCTATTCATTTCAGAACCAATATGTTAGCTCTTTTCGACGATTGCACTTCGCTAAGGGGTGTCATGAAGAAGTATAAGCAGTTATTACGCTTCGTAATTCTACGAATAATCTACACTCACCAAATTGCTAAATGGAAACATATCCTCATTATTCCTCTCACCCCTTTTTTGACAAAATAATTTGACGCATGCTCAGAGTTTTGGAATCTAAGAATGAACAGTAATAAATAATATAACAATAATAATTTTTATGGGATATTTCAACTAGTATACGATTACTTGTATATGATATAATGATAACTAGTATATGATTAGTATACGAGGTTTAGTATATGAGTAATATACGAGGTCTAGTATATGATATAATGATAACTAGTGTATGCCATTTCAGCTAGTATGTGATGACTAATATGTGATACTTCAATTAGTATAAGATGACTTGTATATGATATAGTGATAAATAGTATGTGATATTTCAACTAGTATATGATGACTAGGATATGATAACTAACATGTGATATAAATTCCTTGAAAGTGTTTTCAGCAAAAAAAATTATGTGAATGCTGAAGGAATAAATTAACTCATAAGAGATTCCCCGCCTCCAAGCGCGCTTCCAATTTTGAGAAGTCCGCTAGGTAATGCTCCTCCAAAATCGAATATCAAATAAGTTATAAAATGATATGTAAAATTTATCGTTTCCCTAACAGAAATTTTCATCTGAATGATGTTTTAGAAAATTATCCGCGTTCTTTACTTTTCCGAAGAATAATTTCTAACAAATTCAAATGAATATTGATTAAAGCATATGTTTTTCTGTCAGGACCACAAAAATCAAAATCAAAATTCATGTATAACTAATAAAAGGAACTGTAAAAGAAAACCAAGACTAAAAGGTAAGGGAACAATTCAATGATAAAGTAAAACATTTTTTACAAATAAGTTCAGGATGCAGCTCTGCAGCCCGAATTTAAGAGCAGCCACAAACGCCATCTAACATTTAAATGCGCCTTATTTCACTCTGTATTATAAATTTGTCAACTGAAATACATGAACATGACCCTGTCTTCATTCCGATAATACAATCCAGAATTTTATCTAATGTATGCACACTTTTTGTCAGTCTCGATGAAGTTAAGTACTCGTGTTCTTCATAACAAAGAAATTTTGTACACGCACATATATGCTTTCCAAAAATCAAAGTTAGCAGGTAAGTTAATTAAATATTCAACAAGTCTTGCTTTGTTTGGGCATGTGATGGCAACATTTGTGATGGCAATCAATGTGATGGCAACATTTTGAAAAAAGCTAATTTTTTCCCATGAATGCTAAACGAGCTTAATTTCAATTTTTATTTTTTACGAAAAAAATTATTGAAAAACATAGTTAAAATATTTATTTAAAAATTCATTAAAAATAGAAATTTAATTTTAAGATTAAAACATTAGTATCATTTAAAAGATAAATTTTTGATCTTTAACTTCATGTAAAAATCTTTTTTGTGCTGTAATATTTTCGGAAGTTATAGCAGAAACACGTCAAAATTTCACTTAATTTTTAAATAAATAAAATTCTAGTTCAAAATTCGAAAAAATAATCCTCAGGTGCACATTCCCGGCCTCCAAGGTATACACGTGTCAAATTTGGTAGCTGTAGGTTGAATAGTCTGGCCTGTAGAGCGCCAACAAACAAACACACACACACACACATTGAGCTTTATTATAAGTATAGATTAAACAACAAAGAAGGTCAATATACCTAATAAGTTGGTTGTCAAAAGCGTCACAAGTGTTAACCTTAATTTGAAAATACAGGCAAACACTTGCGACGATTTTAATTTTTATTAAATTGTCTTTCAGTATTATAGCCTGTACTCTCTACGTCTGAAACAAATCAAATTAAAAACAGAAATTTAAATTAATTATTGAAATGATATTTCGACATTCGGATTCGTGATGTGGGAGAATTAATGACCACGAATTTAAGCGATGATTAAGCATCGGAAAAGAAGTAATATGATTGTTAAATTGGTTTTAGCAGTGAAAAAGTTTCATGATATGCTGCAAAAGGGCATAAGAAGCCAAAATGTGACTCCATCCTTTAGCTTCTTAAATATCTAAAGCAATATTGTTTCTATTATTTTCCATGAAAATCTCTTGAAAGGTCTGACCTCTGGTTATCCCAAAGACCTGGTTGACATAATTGATGCAGAAACAGATGGTATAAGAAATATCCTACAAAATATATACAAATCACTCCTTTTTCATTGTGATTTATATATTGTTGTTGGTAACATCTAGTTTGTTGAAATAAATATACGTATTTATTTTAATGAAGCTTTTAGGATCAATTTTTTTTACTTTCTCGTACAAGAAGTATAGCAATCGTTAAAAATTCCGAACTCAAGATTTTGACCAATTTCCACGTTTTAGACCACCCTGAGCACACACATTTATGGAAAATGTCTGTCTATATGTGACAAAGATAACTCAAAAAGCTTTGAGCTAAACAGATGAAATTTAGTATATGGTCTTCCGATCAAATTTGTATATTTCTATCGGATTTTAAGCAAATTCCATTCAGAGAATGTATGTTTGTCCAGTCCGGATAAAAGTTAACACGGTAACCACAAAGCGAAGAGAGAAAGATAGATAAAATTTGATACGTAGATTTAACATCTATACTGTAGACATTTATCAAATTTTATAGTAAATCCAACAAAAGGTTGATCATCTGTTTGTCTATACTTTAAGAAGCATGTAAAAGCGATAATTCAAAAAACGCAATGAATTCAATGTATGAAATTTGGTATTTGATTTTGTGACTATAACTATAGCTCTGTGTAAAAAGTTTTGTTTCAATAGGTAGAAAAAGGCTTATCTAAAACAAACATTTTTATTTTCTTATATAATTAACAGCATACAAAAGAGAAATCGCCAAAATATCACGCCAAGGATCACAAGATATATTCAGTGTAAATGTTAAATTCTGGCCAAAAGTAAGAATTTTATAATTATTGCATGTCAATTCCATGTAAGGCGTTCTCTGCAATAACAGTTTTATTAGAGAGTATGCGAGAAAGTTTCGGAGAGACCGACCCCGCTGATCATTTTTATATATGTTGTACATCTATACTTTAAAATTGCATTCTGCCTTTCAATGTTTTCTGAAAAATCGTTACTTTCTCATCTTCTATCACCTCTTAAAGTCCTGGTCATCTTTCCTGTCTCTTTATATAACAAAAGATTCCTACTGCATGCAGGAAACCGTAGTCATCAGACTGACAAATCTGCATATTCCACCGCGATATTGTTTTTCGATGGTGCCTTGAACAAAATGGGCTTATCACGGGATGCTATTCTTAGGTAAAGTACCACCTGAGCACCTACAACCGGCTGGATCAGCGGTTTGAATTATCTCGATAGAAAGATATCGCTACTGTTATTTTGGTTGGCGAAGAAAAAGGCCCCCAAGGCTAGAGTTAGTAATTTTCATCTTCCAAAGGTCTCTAAAAATACTACGCATTTGAATGCTGTTTCCTTTGAAGAGATTGGAATACTGGAATTCAGGCATCTATTTGTGAATTACTGTTTCTTGGCTTCGTTTCGGAATTGGCGTAAATCCGTGCCCGCTGTATGACGAGAATCTTGGAGAGTTATGCAACACTTCCGGCGACATGGAAGGGTTTCAAATTGAGGAAGTTGGTGAATGAAAAAGGTGGGCATAGAAGTGTTGACAGATGGCTATGCTGAGGTTTTTCCAATTCATTTTTATGAGAGATTGTTTTAATAATGTATACCTTTTCGGAATATTCCAGCTTGAAACGGAATAGTTATAAACATTCCAGATTCCATTGTTAAGTGTTTTAAAACATTGAGAAGCATTTACATAAAAAAAAAATCGAAAATGAATAAGAAAGCATATAGATACTGTTACTACTTTCTTTATAATCCGAATGCTTTTTAATAAAATTATACAATTAGAAATGTGACGCATATTTATCGTAAATTAAAAGTGGAATAGAATGAAGAATTGTTAAGCGTATAAAAAAATCTCGAAAATGAATAAGGGAAGATATGAACGCTGTTTCTCTTTTGTATGTAATCTAAAGATTTTTTTCTAATTCTACAATCAGAAACATAGCCAATATTCAGAAACATAGCCAATATTTATCGTAAATTAAAAATGGAATAGAAAAGAGACATGTTAAGAGAATAACAAAGAGCTTCAAAATGTATAAGTGAAGATATAAATGCTGTTTCTATTTTCTGTATATATATAAATGCTTTTTGGTAAAATTATACAATCAGAAACGTGTCGCATATTTATCGTAAATTAAAAGTGGCATAGAAAAGAGAATTGCAATAAACAGTGGAATTTAATTTGTACATAAACTACAGTAAAAAATGTGCATTTAATTTAATAAGTTCCCTATTTGTTTCTTAATTTTTTTTTATTTTGCTGCATCAATTTCTGTTTCGTTTTCTGAAATTAATATAAGGAGCGCTTCTTCTGTATGACGACTGGAATTTTGTTAGTAAAATCGTAGAAAAGATCATTGTTTTGAAGACAGAGTTTCTTATACCTCATATTTGAGATATCCCCCCCTGCAAACGACATATTTTATGTTAGGTATTATTTAAGATAATTATTAAGGTAATTAAATATTCTAGCTATGTAGTAAAAGCACTTTTTACCTATTTTATTTTCTATCAAGTCCGTCTTTTATTTTATGATCTAAAAATAAACCTCTTACTTTGTAGATTCTAAATCAGCCTTTATTTAAGTCTGATAGAACTATAAATACAAAAGTTCTAATAATAAACAATATAAAAAGTAAGACCGGAAATAATGAGAAAATTAATTAATTGACATTTAATATTAGTATCGGATATAGTTTAGTTTTAAAAATTTCTTCATAGAGATTTTTGCATACTTTCATTTATTACCATTCATTTAGGTCAGCAGGTTTTGACTCGAAAAAACCAAATTTAATTATTCGAGAATTATATGTTAAGTTGAAGAAATTTAAATTAATTTTTTTAATATTTGTATATTAGACCGTCTGTCTGTCTTGTACTTTCGCGTGCAATTAAGCACAATAACTCATAAACGGAATGACTTAAATCTATAAAATACCTTGAACGACAAGATTTGAGTATTCCTTGTCGAATTTTGGTATCAAAAAAGGACATTTTGCATTTGAGTTTTCACTCGCTTCATAATGTACCGGAAATCTATACTTCTATAAAGCTATGCTTCTCCGAAGGCGGCAAATCTTTAAATATTTTCAAAATTTAATTATTGGCTCAATAATAAATTAACATTAAATGATATTTTCATATAAAAGCTTTTCAAAATTTAATTATTGGCTCAATAATAAATTAACATTAAATATTATTTTCATATAAAAGCTTCATCTATCGGGGTATTTGAAAAACAGAAGTTGTTACAAGATTTCATAGGAATACAAGAATTATGAATAACATCATTGACTGAATAGGTGAAAAAAAAATAATAACTTTTTTAAAACACATTTTAATCAATATCAAATAGTTGTAACTAGTTTTTTATTAAATATCTGAAAATCAATGCAAAATCTTAACAGCTTGAAACACCGAAACTATACTTTACAGAAATTGATCTATAAAAAATTACAAGGAAAACTTTCTAAAATATTCTTTAAAATTTAAATTGTATTATAAACCCAAGTAGCACAGCTTGTCCCCCAATATTGTATAATATTATGTGATATTCCACAATATTATACAATACTGTCATACAATATTGTACAATATATGTCTGCTACAAGAGAATGTAATTACAATTGTGGTTTGTTTTGTGTGTGTCTATCAGCGAAGCGCACTTTTTCCAATTCTTTTTTAGCATTATATTTTGTTTAAAAAATATTTTCAAATTTTTCTAGCAGGAATAAAAATGTGTTTATTTCTTCTTGTTGATATTATTGTGAACTTGTAGTTAAATAGCAACCCGTTTTTACTTCGTAACTTGGAAAATTCGGAACGCATTAAAACAGCACATATAGACTATGTACATTCATTACCGTTTAGAGCTGTACTTAACCTAACAATGAGTTGGAAACTAAATATATTCAAGTAGTTTCACCATAGCTACGCTTCAAGCATTCTTAAAATATTTCCATCAATGCGAAGGGTTGGAGGCGGAATATTTTTAGACGTTTTCTTTCTTTGCATGAAGTATTTTGTTGTGCCACCTTAACCATGCCGGATTGTCATGTTGTTGATGCCCCCCTCCCTCTCTGTCGGTTGTCTCCAGCCACCTGATATAAAAGGCAGCACTTGAGAATGCTTTCCCAGTCAGATGCAGGGGAGTAACTGTGTCATCGACTAATGGGGGTTGAATTCTATTTTTAGAGGTCCGACAAACTGAATGAAATCGTAGTTTTCTGACGTCAGAAGCTCCAACAAAATGAAGTGAAGAAAGGAATGACGTCAAAAGAGAATTCTGCTCTTAAAAATAAATAAACGGAAGAAAAAAATCCCTCCTTCGGGTGTAAATAACCTCCTTCTCCCCGTACGTGTCGGTAATTAAGAGTCGATCCCAGCAACAGCTGCACTCGCGAGATATCCATCCTCAGAGTATTGTTCTGGAGAAGCAATTCATTGGATTGTTTCTGTTTTTGGGACTTTCAAGTGTGGAACTGATTCGGCTGAAAAGTTTATCAACGTAATTGATGAAACAACATGCGATAGATTTAATATGAATAAATTTACTAAACAACAGCACTGATTACAAATGGCTGCAATTTCTTTGAAACTTTATTAGCACCAGACATTGTGCGATATTTCCACGATGTTGCTTGATATTCCGAGTGCAGGAAAATATCGTAACAATGTTTTATTTTAATTACAGCCAGTCACGCCGTTACCACAGAACTAAGCCTTGCCACTTTTGGCACACACCTGATCATTATCAGAATACATCAGAACTAAGCCGTATAAATAGGGATTATTATGATTGGCTATTATCTTCATTAACTATCCAGCTTTTGCACAAGAGGACAACGGCCAACAAAAGCTCAAAGAATCTTCAGATTGTTGGTAAAATGCTAGCAATCCTTTCCATAATTCTTTAAATTTTTTAAATTTTTAGGGTATTGTAACATTTTGTTAAAATCATCACTATTTATAATAAATTTTCCTTTAATTTTATTGATTTCGATACGTTCTATTATATAGTGTTGAACCAAGCCTAGTTTCCCACATATACATATGTTGTCCTTCATCCATCTATCTTCCATATCCTCATGTAATTTGCTTCAGGGTATATTCTTTTAATGATTTTTGTTTCCGGTATGCATTCATACGTTACGCGTCCTGCACGACATTGTCCATCTATCCTGCCATTGCATATTCATCTCTCTCCTAATTTCCCTCTTTAACATTTGGAGTGCATTTTGTCTAATAGGGATGTATCGATAAATAAGAAAATGATCACAAAACATAAATGAAAATAATTTCTTCATGTGATTTTCCTTCAATACATGAATAACATTCAAGCTGTAACAGAATTCAGTAATTCGGTAACAGAAAGAGCTACAGCTCTAAGCGTTTTCAACTCCATTGAATGCAAAGTAAAAGGTGTTAAGAAAGAATCTGCGCGATATCTTAATGAAATAAAGACACAAGAAATAATATTAGAGGCTTTATGTAGCTACAAGTAGATCATGTATGCTGTTACTAAATGATCATCAATGCTTACAAACATCTTTCATAGTTTTGATGTGGATTTATTTATGTTAATGTAAAATTAACATGTTAATTATAAATTGCCACGTTAAATTGTCCTGATCTCCCGTCTTCACAGGATTTTAGTACAAACAGATGTCATTCCACTAACCATGCAAAGCATAACTATTCTTCCTTCAAAGAAGGAGTCAAGATAAAATTTACACGATGTCTTAGTGAAATGAAAACACAAGTTTTTAGATATCCCCAAATAGAGCATGCATGTGGCAATCAAATGTCCATTATTGATTGTAAACACAAATTTTTAGATATCTCCAAATAGATCATGCTTGTGTCAATCAAATTTCCATTACTGATTGTAAACACAAATTTTTAGATATCCCCAAATAGAGCATGCATGTGGCAATCAAAGCCCATTACTGATTGTAAACACAAGTTTATAGATATCCCCAAATGGATCATGCATGTGGCAATCAAATGCCCATTACAAATTGTAAATTTTCGTCATAGTGCTTGGCTTGAATTGGTTTATGTTTATGTTTATACAAAAATATTACAAACTATTATATTATTATATTATATTGTTAGTTTCCCATGTATTTTCCTTTTCTCGTAGAAGCTACATCCAAACTGTCCATTACATTACCATGTGAAACATACTCTATGCGTGTTTTCAATTCCATTTATTGCCACACGTGGAGGAAGAATCGTGAAGAAAAAATTTACAGGTTGTTTTAGTGAAATGAAAACATAAGAAGCAACTTCAGAATATTTAGATAGCCATGTGCAGATCATGCATGTGACGATAGAATGCACATCAACGGCTCAAAACTTGCTTCAGAATGTTATTGCGGATTTATTTCTATTTCTGTTTACATAAAATTATTATGTAAATTATAAATTATTGCGTTAAAATTGCACCATGTAATTTTATCTCGTCACAAGAGCAACATCCAAGCAGTAGTCCATTTTACTACTATATGAAGCATTTTCTTTGCATATTTTCAATTCCGTTAACTATTGTATCTAAAGGAGTTTACATAATATCTCAATAAAGCGAACATACACGAAGTAATTTCAGAATATTTAGATAGCCATGTGCATATCATACACGCGGCGATCGAATACTCATCAATGCTTTCAAAGTATCGCTACATACTTCACAGTGTTTGACGTAGATGGGTTTTTGTTTATATTTTTGTAACATTATTTCGTTAATTAAAAACTATTACGTTAAAATCTAGCCATCTGATTTCCCTAGTTCACAGGAGCAACACCCAAGCGGTTATTCATTTCCCTACTATACTAAGCGGCTATTCATTCTCTTTGCATACTTTCAATTACGTTCACTGTTGCGCTATATTCTAATAAAATGAAGGCACAAGAATCAATTTCAGTTAATTTAGATAACCCACGCAAATCATACATGAGATTATTGAATGCGTTTCATTGGCTACAAACATATTTTACACTGTTTGTGATGAAATGGACAACTGTTTGAATGTTGCCTGTGTGATCTGGGGAGAAACACATAGGCAATTAATAAATACACAAACAAAACTCGAAGATTCCTCTTCATTGTGGTCAAATCATTTCTTTTTATAGTTACTTAGAATGAAGTTATATATATTTGTACTCTGTGTGATTCCTTTGTTATTAGTGGTGATAGACAACAAATATCAGGAATAAAAACTGCTGGCAAAAGATTGAGAACTTTTCAAGCTATCAGTTCTATATGGGACAAAGATTGTTGACAGAATCATTCAATTCTTAACTTCTATATAAAAAAAAATACTTCCTTTTAATGTTTGAACACGAGAGTTCTCTTTTCTCCAATCGCTTACTTATAAATCCCTAAATGGTTTATCAATAAATGTTATCTTACGTAGTGACAATGGCTCCTTGTAAACAAAACTTTACATCAAATCTTATAAAGTATTTTCTAATTTCATAGTTTAACTTAAAATATCATAATTTATAGCGCCATCTATTCGATGAATCTGAAGTTTCTTTTAATTCCTGACCATTCAATTCTTATTCATTTTTGAGCGAATATGATGATCTTTGTCCCATGATGTTTGAAGATACAGAATTTATGAATTTCGTAAGTCATATTCCACAACGTAATATGCTACTAAAATTACTTTTACTATGTTTTATCACCCATTTTTATTTTGATTGGGTGAATTGTGACGTACCTTTGAAGTCAAATTTGTTTAATATTGAAAAATTAATGTATTTTCGCCTTTTTTTTTTCAAAAAAATTATTTCTTCTATTATTAGCATATTTTTTTTAGCAGAAGTTATATACACAATCATCGTATTTGTTTCATGCGAATTTTATTTTAAGTTTTGTCATATGAAAACTTTCTACATGGATTTACTAATAGTTGAGAAACTGAACATAAATCATTTCGAACGCGATTTAAAGATTCTCCATGTACTCCATTCATTACAGAGCGCATGAGATCTGTCAGATAATTTGATAAATTATTTATCAAGGTCACCTGCCATTATCTGATGATACATTCGTCAATAATATAGTTTTTTTTTTTTTTTGCTCGTCTATATGCATTATTTATGTTTTAAAACATTAATTAATTTCAATTCGCATTACTAAGACGGAAACATGGAATAGAAGTTTTGTTGTATTGCTTAATATTAGAACTACCAGAGATGGACCAGCCATTTTGACTGGTCAATTAGTTTTAGTTACAGTGATTTCAGAACTAAATTACAATGAGAAGATTAGAAAAGAAAAAAAAAAGTGGGAGTGGTCACCCAAAATCTTTCTCCCATACTCTCTAATAACGATGCTATAACAGAGAACGCTTTGTGTGGCACTCACTCACAAAAGAAATGTTAAATTTTGGCGTTAATTTAGCATTTTTACTGAATCTATCATGTGATCCCTGGCGAGTTATTTGGCTATTATTCCCTGGCATGCGGATAATAGATCCGAAAATCGAATTTGTGTTTTAGACATTTTGTTCTCAGCCGACTGAAATTAAAATATGACACAAATCTGCACTTGCAGTCACAAAATCCCATACCAAATTTGATTCTATTTAAGTCGTTGTGGTTTTGAGTTATCGTGTTTACCCGTTTGGGAAAATACAGACTGACAGACTGTCAACTCCTTGTTGGATGTGACTCAAAATTTGTTAAGGGTCAGCATTATAGAAGTTAAATCTGTGTACAGAATTTTATATATCTGGCCCTCTTCAGATTTGTAATTATCGTGTTAATATATATTCGGACAACCAGACAGACTTCTTCAAAACGTATTTCGCTCAAAATTCGATAGAAATCTACATATTTGGCATAAAAACCACATGTCGATTTTCATCCGTCTAGCTCAAAACGGTGTTATTTATTTATTTATTTCCTACTATTAGCTCACACTCTCTTCTCTCTCTATATATATCTTGTTTAAATTTTCAATCGTTAATAACATATTTTTTATTCATCCACTCAAATTCAAATACATTTTTTTAAACTTGTAGTGGATGACATTTGATGTTAATACAGTTTTTTTCAAATATTAATTAATTAATTAAATTTGTCCAGTAATTTCTATTTGGTTGCCAAAGTCGCCAAATCTGTTGCCATGTTGCCAAATGGCCGCCAAGTTTATCACCAATTTTGTAATTATTTAATAAAAAGTAACTAAAATAAAAAAAAGAAATTAAAAAAATGTTGACCTAAGTAGGAATTGTCTTAAAAAAATTGTTTTATATATTACTTGTTTATTTTAGATTTCTTCAAACTCTCGAGTTCGTATTTTTGGAGGTTGCCCATACTTTGTCTATACTACTTATATTAGAAAGTTAAAAGCATTTTTATCATATCAAACGCGCTTTTATGCCATGGATTCCTATTTCAGCTGATGGATTGTAAAAAACGAAACTATTTTTAAACCATTGCTACATGTTTTACAAACTTAATCTTTTTAAAAAGACACCTTTAATCACTTCTTTATTTTACAACAACTTGTGTACATCGGTCCACGAAATAAATAAGCCAGTCGCTCCACTTTCTGCAACGACAGGAACAGGATCCAGAAAGATATTCTTATAGTCTAGGTTTAATAAAGGAAACCTTTAACCTCGTTTCTTAACTCTGGTACCCCTTTCACTTCATAAACATCCCCATCCTACGGGTAATAAAGAATTGCCATTGCTATTAGACAGATATATTCGGTCTGCGGACGTTAAAGAACTCGCGACATCTCGCCAATGAACCCTAAGCCCGTCCATCAGCTGAGGTTAGCGACAGAAAGGACATAAATTTTGGACTAATGGGCTGGTGTTTTTGGCCCTCTCAAAAATCGTGAGAAACGTCGGATTTAGATGTTGTGCAGGAGCCAGAGTAAACCGTGGAGAACTCCAGCCAAGTCTATTTCGGACGAGCAGGCAGTGAGCAACATCTGCGTCGTTACGCTCGATTGGGCTTTGGGATGCTAAGTGCTTACTTACTTATAGAAAAAAAAAGTTTCAAAGAAATAAATAACGCATTCGAGATGGGTGATGGATGAATTGCAAAAAAATTACTCCCGTTTTTTTTAAGTAGAATTTTCCCGAGTAGATATTTTGAGTGGCATTCAAGTTGGGTGTAAAGTTTGGGTGGTTCAACTCGTGAAGATTTATTTAGAAGATATAATTCGGACAAGAAGTATATGGATTCATTCGTTGGATCCGGAAGTATTTAACTTCCTGATACAAAATTTCTTACTGTTATTTCACATTGATTTTTATTTCTAAACACCTCATGTTTTAAAATATAATACTATAAACATGACGGCTTAATCGCGAATTGTTACTTTCGAATTGTTTCGATATTTTGAGTGGTATTCAAGTTGGGTGTAAAATTTGGTTGGTTCAACTTGCGAAGATTTATTTACAAGATACAATTCCGTGAAGAAGTATATGGATTAATTCGTTAGGTGCGGAAGTAATTAACTTCCTGATACAAAAATGTTTACTATTATTTCACATTGATTTTCATTGCTAAACACCTCATGTTTTAAAACATACTAAAATCATGACGGGTGAATCGAGATTTTTACTCTCGTATTGTTTCGATATTTTGGGTGGTATTTAAGTTGGGTTTAAAGTTTAAGTGGTTCAGCTTGCGAAGATTTCTTTATATGATACAATTCGGTCAAGAAGTATAGGGATTAATTCGTTAGGTGCAGATGTATTTAATTTCTTGACGCAAACATTCTGATTATCATTTCACACTAATTTTTATTGTTAAACATCTCATGCTTTAAAGCATAATGCTTGAAATATGATGGGTGAATTGCAAATTTGGTGACACAGGGTGAATCTTAAATTACTCTCGTTTTCATTTTTGAGTGGAATTATTTGATATTTTGAATGGTATTCAAGTTGGGTGTAAAGTTTGGAATAAAATTTAGTAAAAATTTACAATTTAGTGCAGAAGTGCACAGAATAATAATTCGATATGCAAGAGATCAAAGAAATTTTTTTTTCAGAAATTCAGATTTAAATCAGATAAAAAAGCAATTTTTAAACTAAAACCATTTGTAAAAGTTTATATTTAACAGTTTTAATAAATTATACATAATTTATTGATAAGCAGTAATTAATTTAAATAAATCCATTATGATAAAAATTAAATTTTTTGAACATTAAAATTAATAACTTTAATGAAAAATTAATCCATTTTTAAATAAACAACACGCCGTACTTTGCATACAAAAATTTGTACGAAAAAAAATCAGAATATTTGATGAAATAATATTCTAAATATTAAGTTAATATAAGGATACATTAATTTGCAATGACTTTTAATGAAACTTTAATGCATTATTTTGAAAACAAAATCTACTTTTTTAGGCTATGGAAAAAGATTCCATACTGCAAATATTATTTGAATCTTAAAACATGTTTATAATAAACGTGTTGTAAAATACGCCTTTAAATAAATTGTAAAAATAATAAGGAACGATTATTGCAAATGCTGTCACCTTTCCATGAGTATTTTAAATTAAATAAAAATAACTCGCTGAATTCAGTTCAGCTCGAACTAATGATCATTAAGAAATACAAAATATAAAGGCAATTTAATTAATTTTTTTTAAAAAAACTGAATTCTATTTAAAAAAAAGATTTGACATTCCATGGATCTGTTTTTAAATTCTTCATCCAGTGCTTTTAGATTTAAAAATTGTATCAAACATTAAAAGAAATGTCCGTAAGTTTTCTTTTAAAGTATTGAAGTGTCAGAAATACAGTACTCGGTTCAATTCCAAAAACTAATTAATTCAAGTTTCATGTAAACACGAAACTAATTAATAGAAGGATGAAGTTTTTCAATTAATACTTTTCTTTTCTTGAAAACAAATATTCCAATGTCGAGATTCATTACTTCTTCTTGCCGATAGACGGTAACTTTACAATCTATAAAGTACGATTTGTAAGAAAATAAAATATTTAACGAAAGATTTAAGAAATACGTAATAACGAAATTTATTTCACTAATTTTATTGACCGCATTTAGCACAAAGTAGTTCAGTGTTGATGTTGTACATATGTCAACATGATTTAACGGGTATTATTAATAATAACAGCTGCCAAAGTTAAATAACCGGTAATTATTATCAATAATAACCGATCGATGAGATAGGTTGATTAATCACTGTAACCGATTGTTATTAATAATAATCGATTAATCACTTTCATGGTCATCGGAAAAGAACGTTATGATTACAATTACTTATGCTAAGCATATAAAAAATATAATGTAAACAAATTTTGGGAAAAAATATCAAGAAAATATGAAGTTTTATAGCCATTCCTATTTTTTGGGTACCTCCTCAAATAGTCGTTCGAAGGCCATCATTCTTCTTCAATGTCGTGTGAAGCAGCTTCTAAATTACAGTCATAATTACAGCTGTGATTCTACACGATCCTATTATTAACTAGCTACCTCTGGCGACCAGTTGGTCCACTAGTATTAATGTTTGGAAAAGATTTCGTTTAAATGTTTTTTATAACTTGTTCTAAAGGGCCTCCTTTGTTAAACAATTTTAAATTTCGAATAGACAGATAGACATTTAACTCATGCTTATTTTGATGTCTTACACCATCCTGTTCATCGTGATATGCTTTTCTTTGATTTTCCGTCTATATCCTTAAGTATCTAATTATATCACAGGAAAGAGTATCAATGTTTTAAAATAGAAGCCTATTTAATTTTTCTCTATTTCTAGATTCTCATTTTAAACTTTAATCATAAATACGATACATTTTCAAAAGTTTTATTTAAAGAAAGCTTTATCCTAAAATCACTCAGCATGGAGCCGAATCTTCATACTTTGATTATGAACAATAGAAGAATACGCAGAATTAGAATATTCGTATCATTAAACTTGTAAACCCTTAAAAAATTTTAAACTCATTCTGTTGAAACGTTTGCAAGCTGTATATTTCATGTAAAAGCGATAACTACCCATCGAGAGTGTTCTCCCGGTAACTTTCTAGCATATTCTGTAATAAAAGTCTTCCCACGCTTTCACTATATCAAATAGAGGATCTTGGGCTAGACAGCGAATAAACTGCATGGCAGTGATGAATGATAGTTACGAAATATCAATCTTCGGCTTGAATCTTTCATTTTTTATCATTCATTCAGTGCAGGAATATGTATTTTGGATGTCCTTTTGCTGGCCGATTGACAACAAAATATGACACAAAACTAAAGTTGTAGTTTTATTTCTTTTACTTTGATGTAAAATACATGGCATAATGTTTTAGTATATGGAAAAGTCGAGGGGTGAACTCTCTCACTTGTTTCATCTTATCTTTGTTTACAAGAAAATTAGAGTAATTAAAAACTGAAATAAAGGAAACAAGAAATAATCATTTGTAATGGGTACTATAGTGTTGAATTGTTCTGTATTATTTATGAGTATATATCTCTATATATCACTCTTTATACTGTGTCCAAGAGTGGAAACACAAATAGGAAAATGATTACAGAACTGTGTGTCTATTATATATGTTAAGCTGATTTCAAAGGATTCACCCAGTTCATGTTTGATAATGAAATATAATTGAATAATCTTAACAAAAAGTTTTTTAAACCAACGGGTGTTGTCTCCCCAACATTTTCTCGCATACTCTCTAATAAACTTGTCATGCCAGTGAACGCCTTGTATGGTATTGGTGTACAATAATTACAAAATGCTAATTTTTGGCATGCATTTCGGCATTTTTACTGAATTTATCATCCTAGACGATATTTTTGGCCGTTAATCTCTAGCATAGGTAAATAGTATTCAAAAATTGAATTTTGTTTTAGACTCGTTTTTTTTCCCAATCGATTGGAACAAAAATTTGACACAAAACTGCACTCGCAATCACAAAATCTCGCAGCAAATTTCATACATTTAATCCATTGCGTTTTTGGGTTATCGGGTTATATGATCTGAAAGTACAGATCGACAGACATACTTTGTTGGATTTGACTCAAAATTTGAAAGGTGTCTACTCCATACATTTTAAATCTGTATATCGAATTTTATCTAACTTTTTTCGTTTCGGAATTATAGTCTTAACTTGCATTAGAACAGCTGGACAGGCAGCCCTTCCTTTAAACAGTTTTTACTCAAAATTTGATAGAAATCTGCAAATTTAATGTAAAGACCATAAACCAGATTTCAACCTTCTAGCTCAAAGATTTTTTGAGTTATCTTTGTCACAGACAGACATTTTCCAAAATTGTGTTTTTCGAACTCAGGGATGTCTAAAACGCGGAGATTCTTCAATATCTCGAGTTTGAATTTTTTGAAGATTAATATACTTTCTTTATACTATGTTTACGATAAAGTAAAAAGTTGAAGATAATAGAGTTGGCAATAAGAATATATATATCTGTACTTGTAGAATACAGACTCTTAATAAATTGGCAAGCTACAGGATTTTATATTTCCTAATATATATCGTAGGCGCAAAGAGAACGAAGCACTATTGCCATATATTAAAAGACTATTTATTGTTATTTTAAAGAAAGTATTGCTTCGCAAATTTGATAAAAGAAACGGACATTTAATCTTTTGCTGATTCATCCTAAAGCATAACTTTGCTTGGCAATGAAATAAACAATCCTTGTTCTGAATTGAAAATGATTTAAAGAAGAAAAAAAAAAGAGTTTCCAATTATTTAAAAAAGAACTCTCACCACAATTCATATTTATAAGCATCGCGGAGGCAACTTTAAGTAACAGTAACTGCGCATTCACGTCTTTCATTGCAAGAAAAATTAGGGTGTTCTTTTTTTTTTTTTTCTGTTCCGAAACCGTAGAAAAGAATTGCGCCTGCGATTTGCAATGTCTCACTGTTGCCAACCTTCGGGAGCAAAAACATTTCATTAGTTGTCACAAAGCTTGCCAAAATCAAGTTTCTGTTCCAGGAATACTTGTAAAAGAACAGGATGTGCCGATCGTCACGCCAAGATCTTACGTCACCTGTACTTGAAGTATGTTAATATAGAACTGATTTATATTAGAAATATTAGACCTGGCACTACGTTTAAAAAGTAACCTTTAGAATTTCAAGAAGCCCCCCCCCTCCAAAAAAAATAATCTTCTGAGAATCACTGTGGAATATTAACTCTCCCAAGTTCTATTTCCGGCAACATTATCTCTTGCTTGAGTTAATTTGAATTTCAATATGCTTATGAAGTTATTTTTAGCAGACGATGTATTTTTAGAAGCGGAAATTATAAACAGGTTGTATTAAGATATGTGACCTTGTTCGGAATGAAGTCTTTGAAAAAAACTGTTAAATACTAATGTCTTTGTGTTTTTGCTTAAATCAGATGGCAAAACAACTTTGAAACAAAAATATATCAACTAAAAGTCGAAAGTGTTCTAAAAATAGGAATTTTTTCATCTTTAGTTGAAAATAAATATGAAGTACAAGTATTAATGATTCTAGTTCAGAAGTTTACCAGACGATTTGTACAAAATTTTGCAGATAAGAAATATATTACTTAATTTCTGAGGTACATAATAAGACGTATGAATGCACTCTTCAAATACTGCCTTTCGACTGATAAATATAAAGTTTCATGGGTTTTTTTACATTTTAAAGAGTTAAATAAACTGCCACTTTTTTTAACTAATAGATAGTTTATTCTGCTTTTAGGAACTGCAGAACACATTGAGAAGTTATTATAGCGAATATGAAAGAAAATCATTCTTAAGTTATTAAATTATGAAGTTTTTCAATAGACAATTTTATTAAAATTTGAAATTTGAGAAAATAGTACTTAAAAGTTATAGTATAAGTATTACCTTAATAGTATTTATATACTATTAAGGTAAATATAGTTCAATTAATAAAGGTATATATATGTATATAAATAATAAAGGTATTATAAATGTATTATATATATTAAAGGTATATACAATTAATAAAGGTATATATATATATTTAACTTCCCAAAGAATAAAAGCAGAAACACAATTCAAATAGTTTTTTAAAAAATTCTTCCGAGTGAAAAAATATTGAATTAAAAAAGTATTCAATTTCAATTCAATATTTGACAAAAATATCATCGATTTCTCAACATAATGTCTATCTTGAACAGAGAAGGTATTCATAAAAATTATTTTATTAATTTACACGAAGCAAGTTTAATTTTAAATTTGCTATTACATCGAACTCTCGATTATCCCCGATTTTTCATGCTCAAAATCTCGTTAAAGAAACTTCAATCTTTATATCTTCTAATAATGAAAGCGAATGTATGTTTTTATGTTTGTCTGTGTATTAGTCATCTCCTGTATAGATCTAAAGACCCTGAAGTACCAAATTTGGTATATATACACCTTGAAGGATAGGAATATGCACATTGGGACAATTTTCTTTGTAATTTTATCTAATTGAACAAAATTTAGATATTTTCCCACTATATTTATTAAAGTTACTACAACATGTTACATTGAAATTTTGTTCTACTTACAATTCAGGTTTAACTTCAAAAGTAAAAAATGATTAAAAAATTTTGAAGGGCGTTCCACTTTTAGATACTGCTGTTTATCCCTCTAATACACTGGTGTGCAAAACTTAAGCAACAGGTGTGTTTTTTGCCATAACTTCACGAGAAATCATCTGAGAGACATGAAATTCAGAAATGAGATACAGCATTTTGTTCTGAAAGAATGACGAAAGCATAGTTGCGCAGAAATGAATGCAATGCATACAGTATGGAATCAAACAAAAAAAGGCTTTATTGAACTCATTACACATGATTGTCTATCCAAGAGGAAGAACAGCAAGCAGATGTTCCTTAGTATGGGATATGCCCTCCCCTTACTGCAATGGTTGCTTCGCACTGTCTCCCCATATTCAGCACCAGATTGTCCAACAGTTCTTGAGGTAAGAGTGTCCATTCCTCAATCAGCATCTGTTTAAGTTGTCGGGTGTTCTCAGGAGGATGTAATCGTGCCGCAAGGCGTCTCCCTAAAGCATCCTACACATGTTCTATCGGATTTAAATCAGGGGAGCACGCCGGTCAATCCATTCGAGTGATATCTTCACTTTCCAGGAGCTCCTCAACAGCATGAGTCCTGTGTGGCCGTGCATTGTCATCCATAAAAACGAAGTCTGATCCAATGGCTCCTCGGCACAGACGCACATGGGGAAGGATCACCTCCTGACAATAGCGATCTCCAGTTACAGAACCTCTGTCGAAAACATGGAGTTCAGTCCGCCCGTTCATCATAATGCCTCCCCAGACGACAGCTCCAGGACCACCGAAACGGTCTCTTTCCGTGATGTTACTGGGATTAAACCATGTCCCGATCTCTCTCCAAATCAACTGGCGTTGGTAATCGTTTGTGGCACTAAAACGACTCTCATCTGTAAAGAGGACACGACTCCGTTGATGAGATGTCCAGTTTTCGTGCTCCCTGCACCACTCTAAACGGTGCCGCCGGTGGGAAACTGTCAAAGGGATGAAGAGTTCAGGACGGCGGGCGAATAGGCCACCTTTGTGAAGGTGTCTGGACACAGTAAAACGTGACACTTGTCGCCCCGTTGCTGCACACAGTTGCTGAGCAATGGCGCTTGCTGACTGGTTTCGGGTTCTTTTCGCCTGCAGGACGATATGTCGGTCATCCACTGCAGTTGTTTTCCATGGGCGGCCACCACCAACCTTTCTCACATCTGTACCTGTGGTTTGGAAGGCTTTCCAAGCGCGCGAAACGACACTTTTGTTGATTCCGAACTCTTCAGCTACACTGGTCACACTACGCCTCTCCTCCAGCTTCCCGATCATTCTTCCACGTGTGAAATCGTCCAGGTGATTTCTGCTA
The DNA here is from genome assembly GCA_026543865.1 of Argiope aurantia. NCBI lineage: Eukaryota > Metazoa > Arthropoda > Arachnida > Araneae > Araneidae > Argiope > Argiope aurantia. The sequence continues at coordinate 54,898 of JAPMOR010070192.1, forward strand.
GCCATATTTCACGAATTAACTCACGTGCGCTTGCAGCGAATGTCTTTAATTGCGTCTCCGTCTTTCCTTTTATTGTAGTGTTGAGCTGCGCGCTCCTTCCGCACATGTTTTGCGTACGCTCACGTCGCCTGTGACGTTTTGTTCCTGATATTTGCATACGCATGACCTTTCTCTTGAATTACGTGTTCATTGTACTGATCGCAAGAACTCCTTTTCTGCAATTTCATGACTATCTGCTTAAAATTTGCACTGTTGCTTAAGTTTTGCACACCAGTGTATAATAGAATATGTAAAAATATATTTTTATCCTTATCGCTTGAAAATTGTTTCTTATAGAAGCATACTGAATTTTTTGTTGAATCAGAAAGTTTTTAGTTTAATAACCTTCTCAAAGATTAAATAAATTATGAAAAACATTCTCTAATCCATAAAACTTCAATTCTGAATGATTCTGTTTTCTGTCCTACAAATTTGACGCAAATACTGTATGCCAAATTTCATCTGTCTTTGCTGCAAGTATTTTTGAGATATCTTTGTCATAGACAGACAGATAGGCAGGCATTTTCCAAATATGTGCTTTTCGAACTCAGGAAGGTCTTGAACGTGGAGAGTCGTCGAAATCTCGAGTTCGAATTTTTCGATGATTGCAATACTTTCTCTATACTTTTTATACGAGAATGTAGAAAGAGACGGTTTCAACTCACATATGTACTCAAAAAAAGAAAAGTTGCTTTTGTGTGAGTGTGAGTGAAAACAACTAAACCAACACATTTCTAAATACAGACAGCCACCTTTTATCAATTGTTTCGCTCATATTCTGTTTAGTCATACTTGCATCTGTAGGTCTCTACTGTAAATAAAGATTTCTCTTAAGCAATTTCTTTGTTTTGCATCTTTAAATGGCAAATTTTCGTGCACTAAATTGTGCAGATAATCGGATGTTAGCTGTATTTTCAAACATAAATATTGTTAAAATGCAATTGCTTGTGTTTTAACTGCATTGTAAAGGTTAATCGTCTAAGATCGTATGTTAATAGGCTTTTTCATAACTAATATTTGCAAATGATTCGTAATTAATATACAAATGCCAAATGAAAATATTGTTCCCTTCCCACTTGTATAAAACTGTAGATCTTAGGTAAGGCTCTGAATGCCTTGCATAGCGTTGGTGAACAATAGTTACAAAATATAAATCTTTGTCGTGATTCTAGCACTTTTATTGCACTTTTACTGCAATCTAGCAAATCTTTACCTTGTAACTGTTTTCGTTTTTTTTTTGTTTTTGTTTTTTTTTTGCAATTGATTTTTTTCATGCTCTTAAAACCCAAATACCTGAAAATCGAATATGCATTTTGCACGTGCCTTTTTGTCATCGTACTAAGGGCCCTAGTGGCCTGGTAGTAAGGTATCGGCTTCGGACCTTAGGAGGGTTTCAGGTTCGAGACCCGATTCCACCGAAGAACCGTAGTGTAAGCGGGTCTGGTGCATGTTAAATCCATCGGGGCCAAACGTCCCACCGTTGATGTGATGTGGAAGTATGGAGATGGGAAATGCCATCTCAAATGTCTTCTTCGTCATCTGACCGCGGTTTAAAATTACGAAATCCGTCCCAAATAGCCCTAGTGTTGCTTTAAAACCGGACGTTAATAAAACTAAATTCAACCGTCCAATTGAATTCAAAGTTTGATCTTGAGCTATTGTTGTAGTTGTACCAAGTTTCCTTTATTTAAGTTGTTGTCTCTTAGAGCTATTGACTTAACACTTATGAGAAAGTACAGATGAATAGACAGACAGATCTGATTTAATATTTTGTACGAATATTAAAATTTATCTATCTACATTTTAGAATTTAAACTTGTGAACCAAATTTTATCTGTCTAACTTTTTACGTTTTGCAGTTATCGAAATCCTATGTATTTGTATAACTGGACAGACAGACCTCATCTGAATAGATTCAAAATGTCATGAAATATGCGATTTCGTTCAAGTCCATATATCGAGTATCATGTCCAACTCAAAGAGTTTTTTGTGATATCGTGGTCACAGACAAACAAAACAAAATGTGAACTCAGACAAGTTTGCGATGTAAAGATTTGAAAACTCTCGAGTTCTGATTTTTTGATGACTACAATATTTTTTTTTGATATACTTTAAAAGCGAAAGTAAAAAATATATTAAATTTAATAGTTCTGTCGTTATAAAACATGTTATTAAAACTATTAAACAAAATACTATCTTCAGCGTTGACCTTTGAAAATCACTGAGCTTCTGATTCACAAAAATTAAATTTAACAAAGCGCGTGCACCGGTGATCGGTTGCCTAGCGACGGCGTTATCTATAAAACTTTAAGTATCTTTATATTCAAACAATTATTTTAATGAATCTCTTAGAAATTTTTTATTTTTTTATTGATTGGGCTATTTTTACAAAATTTTAATGTTTTTACTAATTAGCAATAAGAAATGAATGGATTTAAGTAACGTGGAGTTTTAGTCACTTAATAAAGATAACTGAGGATTCATGGATTTTAAATTAATTTGCAAATTTTATTGTTTTGGGCTGCTATACCAAATATCTTTTATCTACAAGGTGAACATTTGACGCATATCAAGTGAACATGCCCGTTTCAGATAGTTAAACAAATTTTCAATTAAATTCATAACACCAGATAAACTTCCGTCGTATGGAACCGATTGAAAGACAAAGTTCTTATTTTTTCGTATGAATTAGTTGCTTCAAATAGGGTAAAAGTTTTATGATTATTAAATTATGTCATTTTGTTTTTCGGTACACAAAGAAATAATTGTTTCTGATATTTCAAAACTAATATACCTTTCTAATAGAATATATTTTTTGAGAAACTGTGTTTGTACGTCATTTAAACCTATTTTACTAGATTCAAATGAATCATACTGAGAAGGGTTTGATACATTATCGATAAATATCATACGTAGTGTATAAAGTTGAGGAAATAAAAATGTGGCGGACTAAATGGGATTTTTAATCCTTAAGAATTTTATGAATGCTATAAATAGTTTTTTGTAAAAGTGCTAACAATCTCGAAAACTAAAGTTATCTTACTATTCGCTAATTTATAATATATCTTAAGAATTAATTAAATTTGTAAGCCTAAAACAGCACGATTGTTGTGAAATATGCCCTTGACTGTTATGTGCAAATTTCCGATCGCTACCATTTACTCTTTAAGAGCTGTTTTACTTCATATATAGATTGATTATATTTAAAAAATGTAAAGAGGTGTAATGAAATTTAATTAATAATACTAAAATTTTACTTCACTATCCTGTACTAAACTTATGATAGAAGCGCAAACTTAATTTTGAAGGTTAAGAAAAAAAAAGTACAAAAAATTATCCAGGCTCTGCAAATGAATTAATATCTTTTCACTAATACAATTATATTTATAAGAACTTAGTATCGTTAGATTAAAACATTTTTAATGATACTTCCTAATACAAGTAAGTTATCTATACATTTGGCGCTAAATTTTGGAGATTCTCGCAACCCATTCGTCATTTCCGTTTTCCTTCTTTCTAAGATATAACAACCGCAGGATACTGCAATCACTTCCTCTGCAGTCTTCGGTTATATACATATTTTAGACGAAGATTCCCTATATATTTTAGACGATGTTAGTTTTTACAGAATTATAGTTATTTACTACAGGGTTGTTCAAAATTTTCTTTCTGCTACACCATATCCCATTTTCTTATTTTTAAAAGATCTACATAATTTTATTCATAAACATTCTATAGCTTAGGGTGGCAAGAAATCTTTTTGGACGAAAGCTAAAAAAAAAAATCTATAAGAAAAGAAATGATAATGATGATAATTGCAATAAAAAATAGCCGTTGGGGAAATTATAATAGGATGTTTCAATAAAAAATAATTTTCTTAATCATTTTAATTAAATAAAAAATATTATGTTTCCTAAATGATAAGATTCTGACAAAGGCCTAGAGAACTACAATCTTAGAATGTTCAGCTTGAAATTTTAGAATAACATTCCCTCATTTACAAAGAATAAAAAGCCGGATATATCAACTATTAAAAAACAAAAAAAAAATTCTAAATAATTTCTTTACTTTTCTTAAACAGAAGAATTTTTAAATCATTTAATAGGATTATAAAGAGTGACAAAACATTTCAAAAAATAATGCACAGTTATACTTTGTAATAATGATTTATTTTCTAAATACTTCTCCTAAACATTTACTTGGAGCCGCATATCGCTCGAGTTATGCCAATAAAAATTGGGGAAAAAGAAAACGATAGAAAAATATTTTTCAATTCCTATTATTAGTTCACCCTCTCCCTATATATCTTGTTCAAATTTTCAATCGTTTATAAAATACTTTTTATTCATCCAGTCAATGTTCAAATACATTTTTTAAAACTTGTAGTGGATGACACTTGATGTTAAAATTGAGTTTTTTCAAATATCAATTCATTAATTGTTAAATTTAATTAATTTTTTTAATACTTTAAACTGAGTTTTATTAGTTTGTAATGAAAATTGAAATCAACAGGTAGTAGCTCAATCGGTAAAATGAAAGAACTTCAGTAATTTTTCATGTGAAAAATTCTTGCGAAAGTATGGAATTGACTTAAAATTTTTTTTAATATTACTTGTTTTAAAATAAACCTTATCGGACTTTGCTTTATGTGGTGAGCTTTTCGCGTTTAAGAAAGTTCTTAAGATTTGGCTTTTATTATTGTTATTATAACCATTATCTGGAAATCACTGAATTCATTGTCAGTCGCTTGAACTGTAGGCACAAGTGAATTATTACACTAAGTGAATTATTACACTTAGTGAATTATTATACTAAGTTTATGTGAAGCGCATGAACGAATAGTTTAAAGATTTAATTTTTAATGAAGTTCTATTATTTCTGTTTCATCGTTTCAAATTTATTAATTAGGTTTATTTAAGTCTCAAAAATTATTAGCTATAATTTTTTTATTGGAGATAATTCATATTCTCTTGTTCAATGCCTACACTTGAAGAAAATGCCCTTGACGTCACAGATTAGACGACTTGCGCAATTACATTCGTCATACAACTATGATGTCATCCAAATTATTTCCATTCTTCAATAAAACAATCATATGCGTGCATCGTTTGAAATAATTACACGTATCAATTTGCTACTAATTATTCTTGTCATGTTAGTGCTCAAAATTTTACTGTACGCAAATGAAAGTAGATCTTTTTTCTTGATATTTTATCACGGTTGGCGTTTCATGACTGATGATTCTATCATTTCTGTTGATTTTATTATAAGAAAATCAAATAAATGAAACTTCAATTGATTTTAGATTTATAAATTCTTACATCATTTTACTAAGGAACATGGGAAAACTGTTTATTAATTTCAAAATTAATATTCAAGGGAGGATTGACGCATTTTGCGCTCCTGTGCTATTTGTAATATGAAGCCCATTTTTTTAATTAGCTGGGCAATTGAACCTTTGATTTTAACTTGAACAACTTATTAAAAATGTATTTTATTAACTTTGCGAAAATGGGTTATGGGTTTGTTTTTAATATGACTCATAACTGTAACTTTTTACTATGACATCCATGTTCGTACAGAATAATCACTGAAGCAATATTTGTTGCTTATAAATAAGTGAACAAAATGAAATTTATCAGAGTCAGACAATTAATTGCTAATATTTTTAAGGGGTCTCAAGATTCTTAAACATCACATTTTTCGATTTTTTTAAAAATTTTTTTTGATAAAAATGTATTTTAGAGTCCTATCTTTTCTGAACAATTTGGCACCGAAACGATACTAATAAAAATTTCCAAACTTTCCGAGAAAAAGCTAAAACAACACCGATTGAATGTGAACAGAAATTTCCTCTGCCAGAATATCAAAAAGCATACAACCGCAGAATTCTTTAATGCACATAAAAGAAGAAAAAAAAACTTAAAGTTTCAAAAGAAATTGGACAATTTAAGCTGACTAAGAGCAGTGCTTATACTTCTGAGATATTTTAATTTGCATTGCTTTATTAAAATTCGTATTTCACTATTTTCTACTTTAACGTCCTTTTTCTCAAAACAAAAAATGAAGCTTGTGCCCAGGATTTCTCAAAAACTACGTAACCTGTTAATCTAAAATTTCATGCACATGCTCAAAATAAGTTCCTCTGGGAATTTATACATCAATTTTTTTTAAAAAAAATTATTCACAGAAAAATTTTTACTTGGAATTTAATTAGATTTTTTTTCTTAAAATTTCAAATTAAAAAAAAAGATATTTTAAAAAATGCTTTCTTTTAAAAATTTCATAAAAAAATATGTATAACTTGAAAATAGAACCTTTTTCTGCAAATTAGTATCATTTTTAAAAGTTTTAACCAAATTTTAATATTTAGAATCCTGCGCGCAGTAAAATATTGATTCTTATGATTTTGAAAAATATATCGAATTTACATTTCTTTAAAACCTTTTTTCTTTGCTTAAAATTATATGAGAACATGAGAAATAACGTAATTATTTATAAATATTCAATGGTTAAATTTTCAAACTTCATAATAGTTTTATTTGAAAATTAGAGGGGTTGAAAAAACGATACTTTTTTGTTTCCATGGATGACAGTTAATATTCCAGAGACCTCTTAATGCTTTGTAATTGATAGAATTTGTATTTTTTTTTTTAATCATGTGAAAATATGATGTTGTTTTGTCTTAGGGATTTTGAAGCCTCAAAATGCACAGGTAGAAAATTGGCGATTTATTGCTTTTGAGGCATCTATTTTTCGCTTTTAGGGTTATAAGAAAATGATAAAGGTTGTCACATTTGGAGACTTATCGTCGATAAAAAGTCACAACTTGACTCAAATGCCCGCAATGTACCCGTTTCTCCTGTTTGGCCAATGAAGGTCAGGGTCATAAGAAGTTATCGCCCGAAAGAGCGCAGAGAATAAAATGGGAATGAATGCGAAACATTAAAGGAAGGTACCGAAAGTTGTATCTATCTATCTATGCGCGCGTTCGTGTGTGTGTGAGTGTATGTATATGTGTGTGTGTGCGTGCGTGCGCACGTGATTTTTTTCAAATTCATTTGGTTAGCAACTTGAAAAATAAATATTTTTTAAATCGAGTTGCCTGCAATCACTTCGCATCTTAGTGACTTTGTAGTAGATGAGATGGCATTAATCATGTATTTTATTTCTAGACGAATTTTAAATTGCATATTCCTGCATGCTTTTTTCAAACGGAGAAAAATAATTTTAGCTAAAATAAGTATTTCATATGTGTAAAAAATTAACTAAAATTCATAAAAAGAATGGAGTAAAAATTCCACCGTGTTTACAAAGATAAATAAGCTAATATTTAAAATGGTCACAAAATTAACGCAAGATTTGAATTTGCCACTATTCGTGCAGTAAAGTGTTGGCAACCCTACTAAAAAGAGGGAGTTAGAGTTAGTAAAAATGGAGCGTTACAGGATTGAACAACGTGTCTTCATTGTTGAGCAATTCTTCAAAAATAAGAAAAGTCTGAAGGCCACAGTTCAAAAATTTCAGAATTGGTCTCCTACATCGTGTGATTTAACACTATGGGATTTTTGTATGGGATTATTTGAAGTCAAAGGTCTATGTCAACAAGCCCACAAGCATGCGTGCATTGAGGGAGGAAATTTAGCTATTTTTCTGCAAAATGGCCATGGAAAATTTGGACTAAAAGTGCTTCTGTGCCAGCAAAACAGCGGTAGCCATTTACCCTTTGTATTATTCCATACATAACCCTATCCTGTGTACGTAACGATTCAATAAAAATATAACAACTTAAAGGAAAAAAAAACTTTTTTTTATTTAATTAAAATCTTGCATTAACACGTTGTTCTATCGTGTAAAGCTCCATTTTTACTAATTCTAAACTATAAGCTGTCAAATTGCTTTTTAATAAGGTTGTCAACACTTTACTGCACGAATATTAGCAAATTAAAATTTTGCGCTGATGAATACTTTAGCACAACATTTGTTATAGAGAACTTTAAATAATAGGAATGATAAAGTATTCCATAGTTTTGCTATAATAAATTCAAAGTGACATTTAAAATTTTTCAGAGTTTATTCAAAAGTAATTTTGGGAGGATCAAGGATAATATTTTTACTTTCTCAGATAGGAGTATTTGTCAGGCCATTCTAGGCGATTGCATTCAACTTATTTTGAAATAACTATTGACATTACTAATCAAAATACCTGATTTCGAAGTTAAAGTAAATAAACATGATTGCTTGCACGATGGCTGTGAAGCATTCTTGCAGTACTATTGACGCCAACTGATAAGGATGGAGAAAGTACTATGTAAACAAACGGATTTTATGTCTCCGCTTTACTATAATTTATGTTAGTTATGATTATCGTATCAGTATAGTTTTGAAGGAACATGAGAATTCTTTCGGGTTAGATATTATAATTCCGAGCCATTACTACATGCTGAGAAGGATATAGGAGACAACAACCCCTCACTCCACCCCCTTTCCGTTCCATATCAGTGAGAGGATGCTCAATCTTTGAAGTAAGTTTTCATAAATACCAGATCTGGTATACGGTGGGTCATCGGTCAAATCGGGTTTCCAATCTGTAATCAAACCCATTATCTACAGGGCATGGATACCTGCAAGTTTATTAGAACTATATTTCAATAACTAATTCTGAAAATTTAATAATTAAAAAGAATTTTAAATATTACATACAAATATTGTTTTTGCATATTTATTTAGTAAAATGAAAATGACCTTATCATGAAAATATGAATTATATAATAAGGATTTAATGACATAATAATGAATTAATTAGAAAATAAAAGTAATACGTTACCAAATTTTGTCTTATTCTGGAATTTCATTGTCCATTGCATTTAATATCTACTTTCAAATTATCTGATTCGAGACGGCAACACATGACCTCCGTATTCTTACACAATGTGCAATGGATTGCAAAATGAAATTCTGGTGGCACATTTGATACCTAAACATGCTTTGATTTTATGATTGAATCAAAGTAAGTCTGCTACCTCTTAATCTCGTTAATTCTTTCAAAATTGAAGCTCCCAAAACGTCCGTTCAAATAAAATATAGAGAAAACCGAATATTTTTGTAAAATTTCCATTCACTTTCGCTAAGTGTGACTGATGAAATAACCGAAGTTGTTCTTTAGAGTAACATGACTTGCAGAAAAAATGCCAGATATAAGAAACATAGCTAGTTCGTACACATAATGAGACACTTCTTTTAATAAGATGACCAATTTAGTTTCATTTTCAACATAAATTTGAACTTTTTCAAAATGTCTTATATTTTTATTTTTGTTTGAATTTTTATTTTCATAATTTTGAGGAAATATATTCGTTTTTATTTAAACATTTTCCTAATGCATAAATTGCTAAAATAATAAAATTCTTGGAAAATTAAACATTATATTAGTCAACAATTTCCTTATAAATAAAAAATATATGGTTATTTTGATAGATTTTAAGGAAATGAAAAAACTTCAAACAAATATAACAGAAATATTATTATTTTACATGATTTGCTGAATGGAATATAACATAACCATTTAAAAGAATAATTAATCTTTTTAAAAATTATAAAACAGTTAGTAATTATATTTTAATTTATTTAATAATGATTCGTATAAATCAATATTTAAATTCATATTCATATAAACTGATTCATATAAATTCATCTAAATCGTACTATATTTTTGTAATTTATAGAATTTACACTTCTTACAAAATCATTTATTTCACAGTTAGGCTAGAAACATTTTTTTTAATAGGAATGCTTATGAAAATTTTTAGATTGAATGATACTTATTAAGAAAGATAAAATAAGAAGACAATAAAATATTTTATCGCAAATTCATTGATGTGTCATCATGTATATATAACTCCACAAAATTTCTACGACACAAAGACGTGAGTGAAACATTTATCGATAACATTCCATCTTTATGAACATGAAATAAGACAAGTGACATCAAAATACGTGAAAACGTGATTCCTCGAATAAAAATCGCATACCCCGTGCAATGCAGATGACATTAAAAAAAAACTGGGTATCAAATGCTCATTATATAATAAATGGTCGCTGAAGATATTATTTCTCATTAGAAATCGCCGTAGATTTTGAAAATATACGACGAAAGCGAAGAATAGTAATACACGGCAGAAAAAAAATTGTGACGATTTTCTTACAATTCGGTATCAAGTGACAACAAAGGGAAAAATGAAAAAGAAAAATGTCAAGGTTGAAAACAGATAGTAAAAATCGTAAGGTTAGCTCCCATAATAAAAATTTAATCTTCGATATTTGGTTCGTAATGATGCTAAGAAATAATGAGTGTCGTCTGACAATGCAACGTGTTGTTCTCGATTCATGTTCATGGGTGTCGTTTTCAACACGTGTACTTCGAACATTCTGTAAATTGTTTGAACTGTGTGTGCGTTTTTTCTATGAAGAAAGGAAAATTGAAAGATTCTGTTTGGAATTCCTATTATTTTTAAATCTGGAGTATGTTCGAATGCGTGAAATTTAAAAAAGATTTAGATCAATACCATTTTTAGTAAAAAATAGGAACAATAAAATGGGAGTATTTATTATATTATTTATATAATTAAATGTTAATTATCTGTATTTATTGTTAAAAACTGTACAAAAAGCAATTTTTTAAACAATTTTCAACATTCATACAAGCTTTTTTTTTTTTTTTTTGCATATAAAACACCAATTTCCCATTCAAACGATTTAAAACTTAAACCATTAAGTAACCAGCTGGTGTGGTCTTTTCGAAACTTTCTGGCATATACTCTAATAAACTTGTTATGCCAGAGAACGTCTTGCATGGCACTTTCGTAAAATGGTTCCGAAATATTCACCTTTGGCGCGAATTTAACATTTTTGCTGAATTTATCGTGTTATCCTTGGCAAGTTATGTGGCGATTAATTCCTGGCATGCGGTTAATAGTATCCAGAAACCATATTTGTGTTTTAGACATGTTTTTCTCGACCGTTTGAAATTAAAATTTGGGGCAAAATTGTAGTTGTACTCCCATCATCCCATACCAAATTTGATATATTTATGCCATTGCGTTTTTAAATTATCGCGTTTACTTATATCTGAAAGTACAGACAGACAGACAGTCAGTCCCTTTTCGGATTTGGCTAAAACATTTGACAGATGACTAAAGATATTAAATTTGTGTACCGAATTTTATCTATCTCTCTTCTTTTTGCAGTTATCGTGTTAAATTATACTCGAACAATTAGACGGACGAACTTCCTCTAAACACATTTTCCCTCAAAATTTTGTAAAAATGTGCAAATTTGGTGTAAAGACGGTATACCAAATTTCATCCGTATAGTTCAAATAGTTCTTAAATTATCTTTGTCACAGACAGGTAGACATTTTCCAAAAATGTGTTTCTCGAACTCAGGGAAGTCGAAAATGTGGAGATTCTCTAAAATTCCGAGTTCGAATTTTTTGACTATTATTGTTCTTTCTAGTATACTCTATACAACCTATACTAGAAAGCAAAAAAAAAAAAAAAAAAAAAAAAAACCTGTTTAATAGAATATAGAGTAAAAACTGTTTTTAAGATTTCTCTTGGACCGGAAGAGTTGTAGATGTAAGTGTTTTTTCATATGAAAAAAAAATGGCGAAATCGGATCAGTAATTGAAACTGTAGAACCGACTCCTTGATTTTCCTTATTATTTTAAACATATAATTTATACTCTGGCCAATTTTTATGCTATTAATCATTCTCTTTCATATATTCAACATTTCTTTCTTTAGATTTTCAATCTAATACTTTAAAAGCGAATGAATTGTAAACTAATGATTTACATGAATTATTTCACATATGATTAAAATAATATCCTGAATTGATATCTAAAATCCAGTCCCAACGCTACAAATTAACGTATTCAAAAAAATGTGTTGAATTATGCAATTTTGGTTGAATAAAGCGAGCATTTCTTTTTTTAGGCCGGAAAGTGTTGTAATTTTCATGTTACGTTCAAAGTGGGATTTGAATGCTTTGAGAATCGCGACTAGAATAATTTTGGCATGCAAATGAAAGTCCAAGCGCTTGGCCAGTATAATTTTTGAAGGGTCGCCCTTGACCACAAATATGGCGTGCACGTTTTGACAAACCGAGGGAAATTATGCTTGAGTCAACTCAAGAATATTTCCTCTTTGTCAAACGAAGGCCGCTATTCGGAAAGAACAAAAAATAACACAAATGGAGAAAATGAAAAGCGAAGAAGAAGAAACGAAAACTGTAGTGAGGATTGCTTTTAGTACATAATGTTCGACTTATTAGTTTCACCTTTTGACCTTTAATTAAACATGTAAATTGTTAGAGACTTTCTGAAAGTTTAGGATTTTTCTCTATTTTTTTTATTTCAAGATCCATTAACTGTTTTCGGTATTTGATATTTTGTCTGACGTGTCAATTGTTACGGATTTTCTGATGTTTCAATTATCCTCAGGTATCTAAGGGTGATATAAATGAATCAGGGGTACAAGGTTGATATTAGGTATTACTACTACAATCCTCTTGTTTTTTCGTCAAGTATGCCATTTGTAACAGATTTTCTGAAGTTTCAAAGTAATTGTCGAAATTTATTTAAGTATGAATGAAGAGTATTTTTAATTTGTTACGTTTTATTTTCTTCTATACGAAGTATACAAAGAGAAGATACTGAAATAGCCCCCACCCCCTTCCCCCAAAAAATGGAATTCGAGATTTTGATGAATCTCTATATTTCAAACCTCCCGGAGTCCTAGGAACACATTTTTTTCGGATTATGTCTGTCTATTTTTCTCTCTGTCTGTGTGCTTGTAATCATAATAATTCAACAACACTTCGAGCTAAATGGATGAAATTTGGCACATGGTCTTTAAACCAGATTTTTAAAGACCATTTCTATTAAATTTTCCGCGAAATCTTTTTAGAAATATGTCTATCCGGGTGTCCAAATACAAGTGAACACAATTATTAGAAAACGGAAAGTACTAGGTTGACAAATATACAGGTTAGGCATCAATAGTACAGATATGTATCAAATTTAGAACCGGATCCAACAAAGAATTGGCAATATTTTGGGGCTGTACTTTTGTCTGCATATAAATGAGATAACTTAAAACAAAAATATGAATATTCATGGCGATCATGACCTTGCCCGTTATACACAATTTTATAAATGGGTGAGAAAAACAGCATAGAGAGTATGTAAGGAAGTTTCGAGATGACCATTACCATTGGTTATACTGGTGACACAGAGCGTCGGCTAAAATCAGTATCATTTTAGAACATGAAATAAAACTAGCTTTATTAGCTGAAGCAGAGCTCTTTTCAACCTGATTAGAAAATAAAAACCAATTATTAACTGCTTCCCGGGTTAATTATAGTCTGGAGTTTTGACTCGTGATTACGTATTAAAATGCGATTGAGAAAATTTATGAAAAAGAAACATGGGAATTTATTCTTTTGTATGATTTTCCCTATTTCTCTTTACTTACTGTATAACTGTAACAATTAGGTTGCCGATTGCTAATATTCTTTATATACCAATAAAACGAACCGATAGTTGTTATTTTTATAAACTGCTAATGGTCTGCTTTGAAACTTCCCTTTTAGTGTTCTTATAGAATTCTATTAATGTGTTTGGGCCACAATTCTTCGTTTTCATTCTAATTCTTCGATAACAAAAAAATTCTTGTTTCAAATATTGAGCAAAATATCTTTAAAAAACCCCAATTAAATCCTGCTTAAAATATTCAAAGAAACCAAGCAATTTTTTTTATCAAAAAATGAAGGTAGAATAGTTTAAAATCTGGCCGTTGTCTAGCAACAGAATGCTATAAATCTTTTTATTTGAAAACCATCTGCCTTTATTCAATTATTTATTAATTTTGAAAACTTAATAAAATTTTTAGAAAAACCTGCACAGAAATGAAACGTGTATCAATGAAAAAGTAAAACGTTGAGTTTTAAAATTTTGTGAAAATATTTCTTGTGGAATATTTTGTTCCAATGTTATCGTGGTTATCGTTTGGCCAGTTTCTAATTAATTAAATATTTAGTTGAAATTTGTTCTTTGAAATAAATGACACTTTTCTTTTTTTAATTCTTAAATAGTAAGAGCGCAAATTCTGAAATCGGTTCTGTTGTTTAGGGTGCACATACTGCTGCAGAACATATTTACATATTCGAATGTATAGCTACAACGATATTGAATTATGTTAATGTGATTATATATCATCTTATTTACTTGCTCGTCAGTACAGAAAAAGTAAAAAATTGTTGTTTCTATGTTGACTAATGTATTATTATTTTCCTTTGTGATTTCGAAATCTGTCTACAAAGGAAATATTAATCTGACACTGATTGCAATATAATTGCAAAAGCCATAACTTTATTATCTTCTTGTATCCGAACTGAGTATCAACATATATTTATGTACTAAAAACTTCCTTATTGCGTGATGATCTTTTACGATTTTAAATATAACGCAATTATTGACTCAGCTCTTCTAGTTCCTACAGTCAGATTATTTGTTTTTATAACGCTAATCTAAATCTTTTATTTTAAACGAATGGATATTAAATTTATAATGCTTTTAGTGCATAACGTTTCATTTTAAAACATTGTTTAATGTCTTTTTGTGTGCAATCAATCTTTGACTGAGGATTGCGTCATTAAGATATTGCCCATAAATCGTGTTCTACAAGTTAACTTTTCATAGAAAAAATGTGTCAAGTATAGTTCAAATTTAAATAAAATTAGAATTTAAGCAATCATAAATTTTCCTGTAATAAAAGAAAAATGTGTAAACTGAAAGAATTTATTTACTCATTGGTAAAATAATTTATAAGACAGTTAATTGTCTAAAATGGTGAATAAAATAAAAGTGGTTGTGTATTGTAAGTAAAAAAATTGCAAGTCCATCTAATAAATAAGTATTCAGTACAGTTATTTCTTTTAATTAATCCTTTACTTTAAGCGAACAAATGTTCCTGTAATAAAAGAACAATGTGTGAAGTGAAATATTTCATTTATTCAAAGAATTTTTAAGAAATTATCTGTCTTTTTTAGACAACTCAAACTAAATAACTCAGCAACTAAAATCATTTGTGTATTGTAAGTAAAATAAATGTAAGACCATTTAATAAATAAGCATTCAATACAATGATTTTTAAAAAATCACTCCTTTATTTTAAGCGAATGAATATTAAACGATATTTGTAATGATCTTGGTATATAATATTTCATTTTAAAAACATCATTTAACACGTCTTTATGCAGAGTTGATCATTTCTGAAAAATTACGTCATTAACAAATATCCAAAATCGCCATCTGCATTCTATAGAAATATGCTTAGTTCAAATTTAAAGAAGCATGTATAATTTACACAACCACAAATATTGTTATAGTTAAAAGAAAATAATTTGTAAAATGAATTAATTCATTTACTCGATTAGAAAAGAACTTGCAAGGCAATTAAATGTCTAAAATAGTAAGAAATTAAAAATGTTTGTGTTTGATAAGAAAAAAATGTATGACTATTTAAAAAATAGATATTCAATATAATTATTTTTTTTTAAATTTGGAGAGTTTTGTTCGGGACGATATCTGAGGTAACTACATAAAAGTGCTTTAAGACTCTTAAAATTTTAGAAACTCTGTTTTGAATACTCGTCCTCTTCTTTTAATCTTTCTTTTCTTTCTTTTTTTTATCAATCTTCGTTACAAAATAAGATAGTTAGTAAGTCCCTTTTTTATAATAATTCAATTAATCTTTGGCAAGTTAGAAGGGCGTACATTTTTCATCATCATCATCATCGCTCTTTTTCTATCGGCTAGAGTTAAAAGAACATCCAAATCTTCACTCGTCATTTCTTAATTGTCATTCTCGATTGCTGTTTTGACTTCTTCGATATTACCATCTTGAATAACTGAAATTTTTCCCCCGCCAACTGTTTTTGCAGTTTCTTTTATTTCTTCAGTTTCATTTTCAATTGATAAAATTCCTTTAAAAATATTGACAACTTCTATCAATGCTCTGAAGCGTACTACATACGAATGCAATTCTAGAATAGAAGAAACTAAATTATGCGTATAGACAAAAACATGCTATGCAAAGAGAGACACCAGAGTTTATACAATCTATTACAATTGTTATTTCAATCAAAATATAAATCTAATCACTATGCATAATAAATATACCAAGAATTTTATTGAAATAACCATTTTCAAAATTTGTTTTGAGATTTAAAACAAAAGAAAAGGAAAATTTTGTCATTAGAAGCGATATAAAGTTTCATGGAAATCTTTCAAAAATCACTACAATGAAAAAGAAAAGCATTTTCATTTATGCATTTAATGCATTAGGGAAAGTAATAATGTAAGAACGTTAATAAATTCATTTTATTGGTAATGCAAGTGAATTTCCTAAAAGGATTCACAAGTTTAATTAAACAAATTTTAGACATGTTGATTGAAACGACATGAATTTTGGTATGTAATTCCAAGCTATTAACTTTTCATAACATTAAATAACTGAAGCACTGGCATATAGATATTGGAGGTTATAAACTGAACATGGCTTTTGATTCTAGTATATTTATAAGTAAGGATTGCGTTGCAATGTCTATTCCATAGGCTTATAGTAATCTGAAATTTCGAGATAGGTATCGAGCATAATACATTCAAATAGGAGATTCAAGTACTAATGATCATTAATGAATGCCATTACTAACATATTAACAAATCAGGAATCAGATATTAAGCCTTTGCATGCAGTTCTCGAAACTTTTGGAGGGTCATATTACAATAAATTACTTACAAATCTGAGACCCCAGCACTGAAGTCCATTATCTTAAGGGCTATTATAATTCACTCACATATTTGGAAATAAAGTGTTAATTGCTGTATCAACTCTTTGAGCTTATAATAATCGGAAATTTTGGAGGCTGCTAACTAAGGAGGTAACTGGAAGAGGCCTAAAAACTGAGGATTGAAGGTTATTATGCTAATGGCAAATATGACT
>JAPMOR010070192.1:72012-88914 GCA_026543865.1 Argiope aurantia
TGCCAAATTTCATGTCTATTAAACAAGTATCCAAATCGAATAACAGACAGACAGACATGATTCTAAAAAGATGCTTTTCGAATGTTTCATGTTTTTCAGAAATATGTCTCAGGAAGGTTTGAAACATGCAGATTCTTCAAAATCTCAAAATGGAATTGTTCGGCAATTAGAATATTTTCTCTTTGTATACTTAATGTACTAGAAAATGAAAAGTGTTTCCTTTGAACACAGGATTGTATGAAATGTGCAGATTATTAATACTATGACTTTATGTCTTCATGCGCGAAAAAGTAAAAGTATACAACTTTTGTCTCGATCTTTTGATGAAAATTTTAATTTTCAGCATTTCGCGTTAAGTATTCTAGTTAGCTGGCTGCCACATGCATGCTATGTTTTAAGGTAACTAACAATGTCTGCTTTCCAACACCGACAACAGTTTTTAATAGCTCCGACTGAAGCCCCCACTTTATTGCGTCTAGACATCTCGCTTTGCAAATACCTCGAGATAGAAAGTAGGTAAAACACTGGACGCATGTTTTCATTCAAACGCTTTACTATTATTTAAACAGAGCCTTCGTTCCAGACTGAGAAACAAAATAATCGCGTAAAATGCCTTTAAAATCGAATTAAAATATCTACTTCCTATTCGTCTTTAGTCTCTTGTAAATTATTTTGGTTTGGGTTGCATCTGGTCTGTTGTTATTGTAGCTTGAAAGAATACTCGTTAAAGATTTCCTTTCATCAATTGTTTTCTGTTATTTTAGAATTAGATTTAGTCAAGTCAATTTAGTTATAAAGAAATTATTTTAAAAAAATTCGATGTTGATATGATAAGTAAGATTACAGTATTTTGTTTGTTTCTTTCTTTCTACTTTCTCCTGTACATAGTGTAGAGGAAGTAGAGTAATCGTCAAAACATTCGAACTGGAGATTTTGTCGAATCTCCACGTTGTAAACTTCCCTGAGTTCGCAAAACGCATTTTTATAAAATATCCGTCCTTCCGTCTGTCTGTCTGTCTGTCTGTGACAAAGATAGCTCAAAACACTTAGAGCCAGACGATTGAAATTTGGCTGGCAGTAAATCCTAGATTTTAAGTGAAATCTGTTCATAGAGAAGTCCGACTGTTCGAATATAAGTTGGCGCGATAACCATGAAGCGATGAGAGCCAGATAGATAAGAATACACAAATTTAACTACATACTACACAAATTTAACATCTATAATGTACATACTTGTCAAATTTTGAGCCAAAAATAACATTAGGTATGTAATTTTGTGACTACAAATGCAGTTTTGTGACAAATTTTTGCTTCAATCGATTGAGAAAAAGGCAACGTGCTTAAAAGACATTCCTAAAAAGAACTTGTCTAAAGAACTAATTCGATTTTCGAATATTATTAATCTCATGTCAGAGACTAATCGCCAAAAAACTCATCAAGGATGACACGATAGTTTCAATCAAATTGGTAAATTCACACCAAAAGTTAGTATTTCATAATTTTTGTACGCCAACGCTATGTAAGGCGTTCTCTGTCATGATAAATATATTAGATGTGTGGCGAATGGTATGAGCGAGGATAGAGTCTGAGACCTTGTGGTTCGTATCTGAGTAACAAGACCACAATACAAAAGCAATTGTCCGTATAGCGTAGCTGTTAACTGGCTTATAAGCTTTCACCACAGATGTATACTAGAAAGTTTTGGGGAAACCTCTCCCGCTCGTTATTTCATGTGAAAGCTCACTATTCTTAGATATGCTATCAGGGATCATCTGTCCGTCCTGATCCATTTTTGAGCGACGTAGCAAAATAAATTTTAAAAGAATCTTCCAGTTTCAACAACCGGAAGATTTGGCGTACAAACCGATTTCACTCCATTGTAAACACAGCTAACCACTGAGCCAGCTGGATGTTTATTAAAGTGTTATTGCTAGTTATTGCTGTTAATACTCGATGTTATTATTTTATGCATTCCAATCAGCATTTAAATTCAGAATATTGCAAAACAGCTATTAGGATTGATGCTGGGATATTGAGAGTAGTATACGGTCATCATTGGTACATACGGTCACATTGAGAGTATAGATCACAATATTTAATTAATTTTAATTATTGTAAAGAAATTCAGTAGAAACAACTAGTTAGCAAATTTTAGGAAATCTGAATTAAAATGAATCTCAGAGATCTTTACCACCAAAAACTGAGATCTAAGAGTATAAGAAATCATAACTTTGAAAGAAACCAACTTCTGCTGATACAAATTCCATTGACCCATGATGAATGCATTTGATATTTTGTTTTTCATTATTTCAAATGTTTAATTATTGTTCGAATTTTTTGACGATCACTATACTTTCTCTATACTGCATATACGAGAAAGTAAAAAATATGGATAATTATATTAAAATACCTTATTCATTCTTTTACAAACTTTCCTGTTTATTTTCTTACTTTGAAATTTCTTAATGAATACCTGTTGTGTCGTTTCCGAACTTTATTATTTATTTGAGCAATGTATTTTGGTGATTTTTATAATACACCCCAACCTGGCCAACGACTTGGAATAAGTTCTAGAATATACGAATTGACGTACTGTAACCTGGTCTCTTTAGTATTTATCAAATGGCTCTCGAAGCTATTGAAGCACTACGACGTTGCCGAGACATATAAGGAGAACTAATAAAAATGCCATGCTACCATTCAACGAAGATTATGGATTTGTTTAGTGCAGTTATATTTTATTTCTAGAGATTTTTCTAATTTTATCAATGATCGAATCTGCAGAAGCAAATAAGAAGGATTATTGATGAAAAATTGGCAATAAATTCCAATGAACAAACAAACATTCCTTGTTCGAGATTGTTGTTATTAGAGGACTGGAAACTTCTGTCTTACCTATATTCTATTTTTCACACTTTTCCGTTCGTTTGAACCCTATTTCTATACAGCATGCTATTTTTCTCAGCCTTTTGCCTAAAAATAAGTCAAGCGTTTCGTGCCGTACGTGTTTGCGAAATGTTTATTCAGTCTTGCCTAGCAAACATTCCAGCGGTAGAACACAATTCTGGACTGATTCAAAGACGTCATCAGATCAACGTTTTTGTACACTGGCTGGTGTAGAAGATTAGGTTGCTGCTAGTGAAATTGTGATAAATTATTTTCCTTATTATAGGTAATAAACTTATGTTTCATAATAAAATTATCCATTAAAAAAGTAATTAAATGTGCTGTTTCGTATTTGTGAAGATAATAAAGTAACAACGCCGAAGGATTATGGTTTGGAAAAGTTAAGAGAATAAAACTTAATTGTGAGGTTCATTAGTATTAAAATACGGGGAGAGTTTTTCCCCGCATCCATACAGTAAACCAGTGGAAGTGGTCTCCCCGAAACTTTCTCGCACACTCTCTAATTAACTTGTCATACCTGAGAACGCCTTGCAAGGCACTGATGTATAATTGTTACGAAATATCTTTTGGCTTGAATTTAGCATTTTTATTCAATCTATCGAGTCTGCATTGGCGAGTTATTTGGCGATTAATCCCTAACATGCTGTTAAAAATATCCGAAATGGGATTTGTGTTTTAGACACGTTTTTCTCAGTCGACTGAAACGAAAATTTGACGCTAAACTGCCCGTGTAGTCACATATACCCATACCAAATTTGATATATTTAAATCCCTGTGTTTTTGAACTATCGCGTTTATATGTTTCTAAAAGTATGGATCGACAAAATGTCAATCCGTCGTTGGTTTTGGCTCAAACTTTGACAAGTGTCTATAGAGATCTTAAATCTGAATATCTATCTATCTAACTATCTTCGTTCTTCAGTTATGGTGTTAACTTATATTCGAACAGACAGATTCCCTCTGAATGGATTTCGCTCAAAATTTAATAGAAATCTGCAAATTTGATGTAAATTTCATTCATCCAACTCAAAGCGTTTTTGAGTTATCTTTGTCACAAACAAACAGACAGAAGGACATATATGTGTTTTTCGAATTCAGGGAGGTCTAAAACTTGTAGATTATTCGAATATTTTGACGATTACTATACTCTCTCTATACTACGCATACGAGAAAGTAATAGTACTTTCACTTGGCATGTAAGATAATTAATTAAATTTGGCGTATATTATTATATTGATACTATTTATGTGGTTGGCGTGTAGTTGGTTGATGAAGTTCGGTAGTATTACTAAGGGAAAAGTCGTATATAAAAATTTTATTTAGTTGGGAACAAACAAGTTAAGAGCCATTCATATCACCTTTGTATCCCAAGTTGCCAGTACCAAAAAAAAAAAAAAAAAAAAAAAACAAGATGGCTTCTGAGATAAACAATAAATTAAAGCATTCATACTATTAAAGATTAATTGTGTGAAGCGTAAATGAATTAAATTTTTGCTTTATATAACTTTAATGCCGTCTCGTGTTTTGGCATTGGCGATTTGGCTGATGATATAAAGCAATATGAAATGAAACTAATTTTTTTTTACATTAAGATTTCATATATTTTTAATGGCTATATGGTTTTTAAATGGAACCGATAGATAAAATAAACAGCAAAGGAATCTGAAGACAAACGGATTATTTTTAAAGGGGGAAGGGAAGGGAGATGAAATTTATTACGTTCTGTTCAACAATTCTACCAACTTGTAACTTAAGATGAAATTTCTACTGGTCTAGATTTATATTGCTTGTACAGAATTGCTTGAATATGGAAGATTTCTTCAAAGCATTTTCAATTACAAACAGATACATTTTTCTTCTTCTAAGTAATAGCAGCTAGGTAGAATTTCAACGCAAAACAGGAAGTAGTTAAGACTTTCGTTTGCGTGCGTAGTAATCGAACTATGTGACAATTCTTGGTAAAAAGGGCAACTTTTATGTGGCAATCCATCTCAACAACTTTAAAATATTCTTTATGTTTACTTTCAATCCGTTCACTACAGCACGCAAAGAAGAGGGTACTAATGGGTTGAAATCTATTTTAAGGTGTGCTTGAATTAGTTGCCAATATGGTAACCAAGCAATCAAACGTAATTTTACTAACCCGATTGTTTCTTTCTTTATGCCGGTTTACACTCAGCCAGTTATAAGATGGGCATTAGGCAACGCATGCGCAGAAAGGCTAAAAAAGGCTGTTGGCTCCATGGCAAGTAATTGTCCCGTCGGGATAACAACACGCCACTATATTATATTTCTTTTATTACTGTGCATGCGTTTGTAGAATTTGGCGGGGTTTCTTTTGGCGAGAAAAAAATTGATCTTATTATAGATTAATTCCAACATTTTTTGATTTTTGTTCTTTCTAATGCGAGATTGTGTATGTGTGTGTGTGTCTGCGTGTGTGTGTGTGTTTTCATTTTATTTGCCTTTTTTTTCCAATAGTTTTCCAAATTTAGATATGTTATCCTTTTTCTTTATTTTACCATGTTTCTTTGTGTAAATGCCCATCATTTTAATGCGATACGCAGTGAAAGAAAAAATTCCAGTGACGCCAAAACGGCAATTCATTGCCAAACATGGGATGCCTTAATCTGTCTTATGAAATTGAGACAAACATAATCAATCCGTTTCTGCGCATGCGTTGTCTCACTGGCCGTCTTATAATTGGCAGAGTGTAAACCCTTCATTATATATGTTTTGATTCTAAGCTTTGTACTTTGTTGGCTTGACGTTGTTGCTCTCCTTAGCGCCCAATAAAATAGATTTCAACTATATTCCAAAGAAATGAAAGCACAAGGAATAATTTTAAAATTAGATAGCTTTAAGTAGAACACACATGCGGCTATCGAAAGGATATCAGAGGCTCCAAACATGTTTCATAGTGTACATCGTGAAACTGGCAAGTGTGCAGATGTGCCCGAGTCACAACGCGGTTATTACTTAAATAAACAAAACTTGAAGTTTCTATTTGCCCTTTCAAATTTTTCCTTCTGTTGTTGTTTTCAATAAAAACTATTGCCATTTAAAACCATTGCAATTGCTTTTAATAAGACTATACTATATCAGAAAGAGTTACAATTGTGGTATTTTATAGAGTTAGTTTCTACTAATACCTGTCTCTATTTCTACTACTAAGATCAATGTCTCTCTGTGCCGGAGTATATGTGTATGTCTCTCTTTCTCTCTGTGTGTGTGCATGTGTGTTGCGCCCTTCTCTCTATGTCTCTCTTTCTGTTTGTGTGTGTGTCTGTCTGTCTGAGTGCATGTGTGTGTCTGTCTGAGTGTGTGTGTGCCTACGTGTGTATCTGTCTGTCTGAGTGCATGTGTATGTCTGTCTGAGTGTGTGTGTGTCTACGTGTGTATCTGTCTGTGTGCATGTGTGTCTACGCATGTGTCTCTCTCTCTCTGTGTCTACGTGTGTGTCTGTCTATGTGTGTCTGTCTGAGTGTGTGTCTGTATGTGTATGTATGTGCTTCTGAATGTGTGTATGTATATGTACATGTGTGTCTGTCTGAGTGTGTGTGTATGTGTATGTATGTGCGTCTGAATGTGTGTATATCTATGTGTATGTGTGTCTGTCTCAGTGTATGTGTGTCTGTCTGAGTGTGGGTTTGTCTATGTTTGTGGACATGTCTGTGCGTATATATGTGTCTATCTGTGTGTGTGTACATGTGTACATATCTGTGTGTGTATGTGTTTTCTCTCTCTCTCTCTCTCTCTGAGTGTGTGTGTGTGTGAATGTGTGTTAGCACTCTGTAGGACAGACCATCTAACCTAAAGTACCAAATTTGGCGCCTATAAACTTTGAAAGGCAAACATGTGTAAAAAAGAAGTTTTGAGAATTTAATTTATTGAAAATTAAACAAAATTTCGGTGTTTTCCCTCTCGAACATGCGAGAATATTAAAATACAAATATTATTTTTACATCGTTCCGAAATTCAAAAAAATATCTTTTCGATGGCACCAATTTTTTGCCATATAATTTTTTCCCCATTTATTCATTAATTTATGGAAATTATTTTAAGCGTATTTTGCAAGAATATATTTCATTGTTGAAATGAAAATCAATACGTTTTCATTGTTGCTGCAAATATTTCATCCTTGCCCTTTACTTTTTTTCTCATACGAAATGTATGTGTTTCGATCAAAAATTTCGAGCTCGAAATTTGACTGATCTCCGCATTTCAGATTTCCTTGAGACCGAAAAACACATTTTTAGCATTATGTCTGTCTGTGAACAAAATAAATCAAAAACGCTTTGAGCTAGAGGGCTAAAATTCTGTGTATGGAATTACGAACCAATTTGTGAATTTCTATCAAATTTTGAACAAAATCCATATACAGGTAGTCTGTTCGAACGTAAGTGAACTTAATGATAACAAAACGCAAAGAACTAGGAAAATAAAATTTGCTACATATATTTAGCATCTAAAATATAGCATTTATCAAATTTTGTATGAAATCCATCAAACGGCTGGCCGTTTGTTGGTCTGTGCTTTTGTATGCATGTTGTTGTTGTGACTTATGGCACTTTACATATCCATTTGTCGGCGATTTTAGCCGAGTGAGCGTCTCTTGTCTTTTCAGTAGCGCTAACCAAGGCCAAGATTACGACTGAGCTACTCATGCGTCACAACCCTTTTTACAAGTCGAACTTGATTCATGCATTTAATTCACAGATTGTAATTTAAACCGCATATTTCATTCTTCAAGTCCATCGTCTATTTGTTATATGTATATATGTCTCTGTAAATGTAGTAAACTGGTTATTATTATAATAATCGGATTAATCACATTTTCCGTAACATATATATCTATGATGATTATTTATATCTATGCTATGATTTATGTCTATGGATTATGATTTATATCTATTTCATGATTTATATCTATGATTATGATTTGTATCTATTATTGTGATTTGTATTTATGTTATGATTTATATCTATATTTTATTCCTGGCAAATAATATAGATAAAATTAAAGAACACGATAAGGATTTTTCGCCAATATCTGCTACATCGTGCTAAACAGCAGAAAACTCGTCATATATTAACTACAATATGTAACCACATTTGGCAATTTATCGTTTATAAAAACTCATAGTTGTATGTTTGCACTGCTTCTTTATGTTTGGTCATAATATATACAGAAGCGAATAAAAAAAATGATAAATCTGTGTAAATTTTTTAACATTTTTCAAGCTACTAAATTAAATAATCTGTTTATACTCACCAAATTAAATTTGGTAAAACTTAAGATTAGAGTCCACTTCTCTCCAAACATATCAAAGTTGTTATAACACTTTTCAAAATCTATCATTTTGGATGGCGAAAATTTTTTATGGTTGCAATAAAAATTGTATACATTTGGAGAGTAATCATATTAAATTTGGCGAATAATCATTCCAAAATAATTCAACATTGGCAATCGGACATTAATCTTAAGTCTGGCCTGATTTTGTTTTAATTCCTCCTTTTTTTTAATGTCAATGATTTCAATAATTTCAATATTTTTTTTAGATTATCATGCTACTTTGTGGGCCATACTTCTATATGCAATATCATCACAGTCAAGAATCTGAGCGATCAATGTGGATGTTTTAACAATTATCGAACCTCTCCATAAAGGTAAATCTTTTTCTCTTATATTTATTGTTTTTCCATTTTGACGCACCTTTGTACATTTGTGTATTTATAAAGATGAAAACTCTGGATCACTCTTTCACTTATTTCCTAATGGCTTAGGAATTTGAAATTTTGTATTTGTGTGTTTACAACAGCAATATACATTATTTGAACATTAATTAAATATTTTCAGTGCTCATTGTATAGTCAATTAATTAAATGAATTAAATTTTGATACCGTATACATGGCGTCATTTGGTAGCGGATTTGGAAAAAAAATGGATTTTAAGGTTTCATATTATTTCTAATAATATATTATTAATTAAAAACTAACAGTAGGTATTAACTATTGCTTATAGAAATTGATTCATAGATTATACAGAACAAAAGAGAAACATCTCTTAATGTGTGTTAGAGAATACATACGCATGTCCTAACACACTCACAGAGGCTTAATACATAGAAATCTTTAATTTTTAATTCGTACCGTTTACATCTCGACTTAAAAATAAGGTACAGACGCATGAATTAAATTTTATTTGTAACGATTTTTCGCAAAATATGGCAATCCTGCCTCTTTTGGAGCCTCCTAAGATGGCTGACTTTTGGCGTTCATTTGAGAAATTGGTAAGATTTTAACGTGCTTGACGAAAAACAACATCATATTCTTGAACTTTATCGCGTTTAGATTATATTTATTTCTTTTTTTACTTTTAATCTTAAGAGTTTTAAATTTTTAAACGATGATTTCTTAAGCATGTTAATTTTTAGATTGGTTTCAAAATTTCCAGGAAAAAAATTAATTCGAAACATTGATTGTAATACAAAGTAATATTTTTTCTATATCGATTAGATATTTCGAAATAAAATAATCCTAAAGAAATAAACTTGGTTTCTTACGTCTTTCGTTATTGAGTTATGCTCTTTGCTAAGCCGCTGTCGTAGTTATCTAGACTTATAAGGAGAGGCATTAAAAGAGCCATTTAACGAAGATTATTGACTTGTCTGAAGCACTTGTGTCTTATAATGCTTCTTTATCAATGATCGAAACTACAGCAATAAATAAGAAATATCATTGATAAAAAAAATGGCAATAAATCCCAATGAAAATACAAACAGACGTTGGCTGCGTTTCTAGTTCTCGTAGTCAGGAACTCCTCGCTTACTTTGTTCTTATTTTACTCACTTTCACTTTCGTTACAATTCAGACTTTGACCTTTTAAACACATTTTTTTTCTCGTATACGTAGTATAACGAAAACATATTAATCGTCAAAAAACACGAAATTTGATTTTTGGAGAATCTCTATGTTTTAAAATTCTCTGAGTTCGAAAAACACATTTTTAGATAATGTCTGTCTGTGACGATTATAACTCAAATAAAACATGGTAGTATATAATTTTTAAAGACTTATATCATATATATAATTATTAAAGTATTGATGATGATGTCGTGTCCGCGTTACCAAAGAAGGGGGGTGCAGTAGCTTCTGAAGGTAAAGACCCCTCAGCACTCGAGGACAGAAATCTGACTTCTAGCTCATATGAAGATGAAACTCACACATTCGCTTGCACAACCCCTTTTTACAGGAGGGCACATACACACACCTCACAGGCAGAACACAGATGAAGAACAACCATGCCCGAACCGGGATTCGAACCTGGGACGCCCAGATCACGGGAACGATGCACTACCCCTATGCAAGGACGCCGGCTTTTAAAATATTGGGGTTATATATATAATTATAAAGTAGTAAAGTATAATAATATAAAAATTTATCATTATAGCTTTGAGCTATAAGGATAAAATTTGATATGCAATTTTTTCACCAAATGTATAAATTTCTATCAAGTTTTGAGCAACATCTGTTCAGGAGAAGTCTAGCTGTTCGAATGTAATTTAACAGGATAACTATAAAACAAAGACAGCTAGGTAGATAATATTTAGTACCCATATTTAACATCTATAGTATAGACACCCATCAAATTTTGAACGAAATCCAATGAGAGGTTGACCGTCTGTCGGTTTGTACTTCCAGAAACATAAACACGATAACTTAAAAACGTAATGAGTTAAATTTATCAAATTTGGTATGAGATTTTCTGACTACAAGTGTAGTTTTTTTTTTTTTTTTTTTTTTTTTGTCAAAGTTTAGTTTTAATCAGTTGGGAAAAATGAATCTAAATCCCAAATTCGATTTTCAGATGTTATTAACCACATGCCGGGATTAATCGCCAAAAAACTCGCCAAGGTTGACACGATAGATTAAATTAAGATGCTAAATTCATGCCAAATGCTAATATGTCGTAATTATTGTACGCCAGGGTCTTGCAAGGCTATGCGGTGCATTCTCTGGTATAACACCTTTATTAAAAAGTATGTGAGAAATTTTGAGGGAGAACATTACCACAGGTTTAATAAGATATTTATTTAATCCTGCCTGACAGACATTCTTGAAGTAAAAAGTAGTTCTGGAAATCTCTTTCTAAGACGTCAGTCGACTATTCAACTATGTGTATAATAAAGATGCAGTGCAATAGTAATGATGATAATAAACTTACTATGCTTCAAAGCAAAGTAATCAACTAAGAAAGTCATTAAATGTCTTGTTGCGTATATGTCATAGTAATAAAGCAATTTATGAGCCACTATCAAAAGATAATGGTTATTTATTTGAAGTCAACAATTGTGATTGTGGCAGATAAATGGATAAAATAAATGCATAATTTGCTTGCCTTTTAATCAAGCAATACACAGAATACACACATTTCCTTTTATAAACAATAAGGATTTTATAATACTATAAAAAATGAATCTTTAAAATAAAATCAGCTGTTTGAAAACAAAATAATTAATAATCCAATTTCAATTTCATAATTCAAGTATTTACAGAATTTCTCAACAACCCAAATTTTTTTTCCCAAGTTCTTTCAACATTCAACTTTCAACAATGGTCACGAGGAAGTTTTTGGTCTCTTCTTATCTACGATTAGATGCAATGGTGGTTAATCTATATTTGTAAATCAAGATTTAATAATTGCAATCCATACAAACATGGAAAAATATTTTCGTCACGTCATATCCCCTGTAACATTTAAAAAGGCAATAACTGCAGAATCGTCTGATTCGTACGTTTTCCACGTGCTTTAAAATTCATAACATGCGAAAAGACAATGCAAATGTCTTCCAAGCAGGTGTTTTGAAATTCGTCTGGCATAGTGGTTGCATCACAGCAAAACGTGTAGTTTACCTATACGTCTAATAGTGTGTATTCCCAACTTATTGCATTAGAATGAAGAATTCGTTTGCTTTATTATTTTTACACTTTTATTGCTGAAAATTTTCTATTCGGAATTTGAGATGCTTTAGAAAATCTACTGGATATCTATAGTTAACAGCAATAAAAATTATAATTTAAAAATTGAAATTCATTCAGATAATCTAAAGTGTATTTATTCCCATCTTAATGCATTAGAATGAATAATTATTATTTTCATACATTTATTGCTGAAACTTTCTATTTGGAATTCGAGTTGCATCGAACAAATTAACTGGACATCTATAATTATCAGCGATAAAAATTATCGTTTAAAAATTGAAATTCATTCAAATGATCTCGCAGTACGTATTGTCATCTTATTGCATTAGAATGAAGAATTCGTTTTTTATATTATTTTCACACTTTTATTACAGAGAATTTCTAATTGGAATTCGAGATGCTCAACTGAATATCTAAATAACAACAAAAACTATCGCTTTTAAAAATTGAAATTCATTTAAACAATCTTGCAAAATTTATCATATCGCATTAGATTAGAATTCGTTTATTCTATTATTTTCACACTTTTGTGACTGAAAAATTTCTATTTGGAAATTGATATGCTTTGGCAAATCAACTGGAAATCTATAATTAATAGCAATAAAAATTATCGCTTTTAAAAATTGAAATTCATTCAAATGATATAACAATATATATTCCCATCTTATTGATTTAGAAGAACTCGTCTGCTCTATTATTTTCACACTTCTATTACTGAAAGATTTCTATTTGGAATTCGATATGCATCGGCAAATCAACTGCTGAGCTTTTTACATTTAGCAGCAACAAAAATTATCGCTTTTAAAAACTGAAATTCATTCAAATGGTTTAGCAGTATGGATTATCATATTATTGCATTAAATTGAAGATTTCGTTTGCTCCATTATTTTCACATTTCTATTACTGAAAGATTTCTATTTGGAATTCTAAATGCTTTGACAAATAAACTGGATATCTATACTTAATAGCAGCAAGAATGGACTCTTTTAAAAACTGAAATTCATTCAAATGATCACAAAGATCTACATATAAATGAAAAGTTGAGATGATTTTTTTAATTCACTATTGCATTAACTCAAAAAAGAAGCCTTTTACATTTACCTCTTACATTACACTTTTAATAACTTCACTTTCTCCAGAAGAATTCTTAATTGAAATAACAACTTTACCAGAACACATTTTTATTTACATATTTTAAATAAACGCTTGTGTTCTGATAGAGAAAAAAAAATACTTTTTTAGAATTGACATGTATAAAATGAAAAATGATTCGCATACAAGACAAAAAGATTGAAATATTTTTACAATATGAAACAACATCTGAATTTTATAATTCGAAAATTGCTTATCTTTTATGGCTTGGGCTCTAAAAAAGGCCTTGGAAAATATTTTGAAACAAATGTTTACAACTTGCAACTTTTTTTAATAATTTCAATGATTTCAATCATCAGGTCAATAATTTTATCAGATAATCACGTGAATAAGGCAAAAATAGTAATAGTTTAGATGTAAAGAGGAACGGGAAGTGAAAAAATGTTTAATATAAGTGATAATATTTCTTCTTGATTTTTTTATATTTGTTCTATGTTTATATATACAAATTTTTTTTGTTAGTTAGATTTAATTATAGCGAAATAATTTCTTCAGTGCAAAATATTTGTTAAATTTTTTGTTTCAGATTCTTTGTTTTCAGATAGTTTTCATAGAAATGTAAATGTATTTAAAGCTGAACATTTCATAGAAATGGATTATCTATACAAAACTAAAGGCCAAATAAATATCGCCCATTTTATTGTAGAAGAATATAATTGTATAATATTTCTCTTAAAATGTATTTTAATTATTTGCTTGCTATCTATCGTCTTCATTTATAACGATTTCATAAGTTGAGAGAAGAATTATTTTCATTAAATTTAATAATTTCGTATACTTATTTACATATGTTTCGTTTTGTGTTCAGCTTTGCTTACATTAATATATATATTTGCATATATCTAACTACATAAGCATATTTTCTTCTTCGATGGATATGGTATCAGTTTCCATTTTTTATACTAGAATGCACACTAAATCTTATTTATCTTGCATGTTATATTTTTTGGATTATGTGTTCACAAACTTAGAAAGTTGTTGATGTAATTTGATTTTCTTATTATTGAATCACATCATATTTTTACTTTCCTTTAATTCCTGGTTTTGTTCCATACAGAAATTTTGGTTGCCATAACAGCTCCAGATTAAGCCCGATAGGTGCTCTAAGGCAGTTCAATTTTTTGTAGTCCTATATAGTCCACTATGTACTCCACTATATCACCCAAGCTTTCAAATGCGATTTTTTGATTTCAGAGTAAAAAGTTTTTAATAAATAATAAGCTCAGTAACTTAAATAACGGAATATACATTTAATTGCAAACTACAATCAAACGAATCTCTTTCAGTGTCTCGAGTATAAAAAAAATGTTTAAGAATTTAAATTTAAGAGTTATTTTGCAAAAAGGAATTAAAAAATCATTATTTTTTTATACGATCTTAATATTCAAATAAAAGAAAATTTATCTATTTGGTTATTTTTGTGAGACAGTTAATCTTCTACAAAAAACTGGACAAAGCTTTCCTTCAAATGAATTTGAAAACAGGTAAAAAAAAACTCATAAGAATAATGTTCTGAAATTTACATGGCACTTGATTTTAGTTTGAAAAATTTCAAATATTCTGTCCTTTTAAACCTAAGGAGAATACCAATTAAAACTGTTCTCGAACTACCCTATAACATTCTTGGGAGTGGAGGGGGAGTCCTCTACATTCGCGGGCCACTTAAACGGATTTCTGACTTGGTAGATGCCTAGGGCAGCTCGGCTGCAAAGGGAGGGGGCAAACAAGTTGATTAAAAAAATATTCGACTGTTATCAAATAAATAAATTTTCAAGAATTAGAAATCATCTGAATTATAAAACTTTAGGACAATATTAACACTGTCAAATATGATTTGTCGCCCCAGTATGTTTCAATGTGTTCAGTAACAATTATAAGCAATGAGAATATGCTCAAATAATACTGTGCACAAACGTGGATGCAGTTATGAATAATAAGAAATAAACGAACATATTAATTAAATTAAAATATTTACCGGAAATAAATCATTAATATTTTGATTAAGTTATTTATAAAGTGTTTAAATATGAATTAAGCTGTAAAATTTTCAGGAAAAGTGCATTGTATTACATGATTATCATAATTTGCACCTCTGGGCCCTGTATAATAATAGGTGGAAAAATATTGCTCTGTTTGAAAAGTGGTTAAAAATGGCTACCGGGAGAAAACGCCAAACAATTATCGAATGCAGGCTGCGCTAGCGTCGCAGTTCCTCGCCAAGCTCGCCAAAAGCAACCCTCCCAGCTTAGGAAATAGCCGACTCAACACGTGAGCTGTGTTCCGCGCACGACGACGGAGGAGAAATCGCATAGTCGTCCCTCAGACAGTGGAGAACGGTGTGTTAGTGTAATCGCTTGAAGCAATGCTTGCCTGTATGGCACTCGGACTGTTTACAATCAAAACGTGGTTCGATTCGTGATCTAAATATTTTTGTGGTGATTTTACACTAGGCCGCAGCAGCATCCAAAATGTCGACTTTCAAGATGGGACCTGAGTGGAGGGAGCCCATTGGTGAGTAAAATCCTCGCTTGTATTCTAGCATGGGTGCGTGCGTGCTGGCTGCCTTTTACGTATAAGGCGTTATTACGCAGATAAGAGACGAGAAAAAAAAATCATTCACAAAACGGCGATCCTGGAATGGCGTTGGACCATTTCTGACTTCAAGGATACTGCCCGTCGACTGACCATGGGGGTTTGATGCTAATGCTAGTCGGATACCGCTACATTTCAGGACGACGTTCCTCAGAGAAACCTCTACATCGTCGTTTCTCAAACTGCGCGGCGCGGCGCGTTCATTCGAATAGCTCAGGTGTGGAACGATGCTTTCTTGCATCGCTTCATTCGAATTTGCATCGCAAAAAAATAAAAAAAGAATAAAAAGCAAACAACAGCGGCATGCCGCAAGAAAGGAAATGGGACAGCGATTTGCGCTGTTTTTGTGGCATTACTGTATTTTTATTCTTCTATTTGTTGATATGAGCTTTTGCAGACTTGTGAAAGTATTGATCAAGGATTTGGGTTGACCTTGAAATTGTTCGGAAAGAAAGAAAAAAAAAACAATCCTTTCTCTCCGATAGTTGGCATCGCATTCCAGGAAATACCTCGCTATCGATCGGGGACCGGGATTTTCGAATTGGTGTGTTGTGACAGGACGCCTCACCCTCCCACCTGTGACGCAATCGCGTTTCAGCTGGTGGTGGGGTCTACCCCCTCATTCGGGAAATCGTTCTCGCCCTAGTGACATACATGACTCATTGTTTTCATGGGAAAAAAAAGAAAAGAGAGAGGGTGGGATTCCGAGTAACTATTAGACGTAGTGAATAATTAAGTATGTTCTGGAATTTGACAGAGGAAATTATTATTGCAATTGCAAGCTTCTTTGAAAGAATTATTTTTCTTTTCTATACTATCACGGATGTCTAACTGTTTCCTTTCTTTTACATTTTCGGAATTATAGATTGCGATTATTTTATAACTGTAATCAAATCTTGCAGTTTATATATTTGTTATGCCCCATATATGTTCGTTGTTTTGTTATTTGTTTTTTTCATTTTAACATGCAAGTTATTTATCTATATGAACAATTTTAGTTGCCGATAGAATAAGCTTTGTTTAAGTAGTGAAATATAATTGTTAGTTGAATAGTTTGACTAAAATATAATAGTTATATTTCAGTGAAAGAAAATTCGTAGTATTTTTATTAAAATTAATTAGATGGCCCCACAATTTCTATCTTTATCAATAAAAAAAATATTTTATGCGTATAACATTTGCTGGCCGATTTATTTTCTTGATTAATAACATTAAAAAATATTTAATTTTTTACTTTCATTTTATTAATTTTAATATAAATTTCT
>JAPMOR010070192.1:88924-104297 GCA_026543865.1 Argiope aurantia
TGTATTTCATAAAATTATTTGCAAATGCAAATTATTTGAACAAATAAAACGTTTGTTATTTGGGAATTATTGTACTGTTGTTTTGCCTTATAAAAGCAGCAGATTTACATGTTAGAATGCGTCATTACAAATGAAATTAGCATTCAGTAATTACTTTTATTTGCCTGAAGGTGTTATTTAATTTTTATTTCGTAATATAATAATTAGATCATCACTTTTTTGTTTTTTCCCTTTAGAATCAGATATATTTGGCTTTAATTTTAATGATTTGAAGTTTATATGCCAGCATTTGAATTTTGTATTTACTCAATGATAGATACTGCACATTATGAAATATCGTTCCTGCATAATATTTTATATCTTTTGAAAACAGATGAATTTGAAAAAATAAATTAAATTATTGTTCATTTTCATGGCATAGAATGTATTTTTCAATTGAATTTATTCGATGTTTTTTGTATATTTACTTTTTATTTGCATTCGAAACAAAATGTTATATTTAGAATTTCAAATTATACGATTGATTTTCCAAAATATTTTGATGAAAATTTGTTTAGCGAAACATTTAAATACAAAAAAAGGGAAGTTCTTCATCGGAAGTTCTACAAAAAGGGAAGTTTCAAAACAACATTTACATTAAATATACTAATAAACAAGGACGTTTTTTATTGGCTCGAACAAGAGCAAGGCGATTTAGTCGATTTATTAAACTTCCTTGACATGTGTTAACATGAGCGATTAACTATTCAATTTGTAATAACTCAAACAAAAGTGATGAATTATTTCAAACCTTTGCATCATACTGATGGATAAGGGAAATAGTTTTCATTCTTTTCTCTTTGCATTCATTCTATTGAAGAAGATGGTATATATTTGTAAAAGTCATGATTTCTTTGTTTCTCCTTATAAAATATTTCAGAATTTGAGAAAATGCAAGCTAACTTTTAGGAAACCAGCTAAAATTATTTTTTTGTAATTAATGTCTGTTTTTTTAATTTATCTTTGTTGTAACTCAGAAAGAAATTTTAATCCCTTTTTTTCTCTAGATAAAATTAATAATTGTTCAACACCTCATAAAAATTAAACTGCATTCACTTTAATGATCTACAAATATTTTGGGATATGGGATTAAAATTACTAATGCAAGTAAAATTGCAATATGGATTTAAAATATTTTGTAAAGTCTGTTCTATATTCACATTATTTTGATAAAAGAAAAAAGCATGTTTTTTTGTTTTATTTTGAAGAAAACTGTAAACCTTTTATCACTACAAACAAAAAGAAACTATATTCACTTTGATGACCAAACGTCAACGAATAATATGAGCAGTCAGAATTTATTTAATGATTTCTTAACTTAAAGCAAACTAACTGAAAGTGTATTCCAGAAGTTAATGTTTGTGTTAGTTGGATTTTAGAATGAAGTTTGTTTTATTAGTCTTTTTAAAAGAAAGTTACAATTAAAACCCATCTTATATTTATCTAAATAAAGCTATAAACTGATTATTACTACAACCAAAAGTAATTTACATTCGATTTCACGAGCAAACATCAACAAATTAAGATTGAAGCACTGTAAATCTTTTTTTCTAATGCCGGAAATAGAAATCTGGCCCGTTTCCTCGCTTAGTGACATCAATGCTTACATTTTTTTTTTATATGCCATTCTTTTTCTCTTTTAAATGTTAGTCATTGATATTAGAAATAAAACGTATTATGATTATACTACAATTTTCAACATATTATTAGTATTATTTCGTTCTTGCGTTTCCATTTTAAATTTTAACTTAGGAAATATTTGTACATGGAACCGTTTAACTTTTATATTGTGTTAGTTAAAAAACAAACAAACAACGCAAGTATTTTGAAACATGGCATTATTTTTTTACTGTACCTACCTTATCCCGGATGATTACAATTTATTAATTTTTGTCACTCTGATTAAATGCTTACACTGAAGATCTACAACACATTTGTTGTTGCTTTTGTGTTAGGATTTAGCATTGATAATATTACAAAAAAAAAAAAAATGAGAAAATAAATGCAAAATTTGCATTTAAAAAACTTCCAAAAATATTTGTCATTATCTTCGCCTTATATTTATTGTAAGGGATGGCAAGCGCGTCTTCCTCGTGATCTGGGCACCCTTTGTTCGAAACCCGGTTCGGGCATAGTTGTTCTGTGTTCTGTCTGTGAGGTGTGTGAATGTGCCCCCCTGGAAAACGGGGTTGTGCAAGTGAATGTGTGGGAGTTTCATCTTCATAAGAGCTAGAAGTCAGACTTCTGCCTTCGGGTACTCAGAAGCTACTGCAACCCCTTTCCGTGGTAACGTGGACACGACATCATCATCATCAATTAATTTTCCTGGAATTAAATAAGAAGAAAAGTAATTGCTTGTATGTGATATAAAATTTAAATCTTATGAGTAAATATTATGATTACTTTACGAGACATCTATCACATTTTTTTTTGGTGTTTCCATAAAAAAAATTTTAATTCGAAAATTTAGAAAAATTTAATAATGTTACAACGTTACGAGCTTTTCATTTCTTTTTTCAAAAACGTATCCATTTGATATTTTGCATTAAATATTTAGAAGTAAGAAATCAAAAGAAAAAAATGTGCAATTATGTCAGAGAAAAAATTTTAACAGACAGAGAACAAACTTTATTTGTTTTGAAAACACGCGATTTTGCTGACGGTCAAACAAAATTGTAAGCTATATCGCATTTATATAAACGTAAATAAATTTTTAAGAGTTTTTATAAACTGAAATTTTGTGTTTATTTTCTCAAAACTTTTTTTTATGAAATGCATTATATTTCTACCACATTACATTAAGTGGTAAATAGATTTCCTGAAAGCTAGTTGTTATATTTAAAAAAAAATATTGTTATAAAATAGTAAATATCTGAGAAAAGATCAAACTTTTTTACCATAGAAAAATTGAATATAGTTTATTTAAACACTGCTGTAGTAATAAAATAAATATTTAAAAACAAATGTTCAACCAAATATACGCCCCCCCCCAAAAAAAAACAGCACTAAAATTGTATTTATTTTTATCTACTCTCTTATCCACAAATAAATTATATGTCGTTAATCACTTTTTCTTATAATTCATTTATTCTAATAATCAATTTATTTTTCCTTTTTTTTTCTCCTATTCCGTAAATAATTCCGCTTTTTTTTTTCTTTTTTTTTTTTACATTTTTCAATTTTCTTGCTTTTTTTAAATCATAGTTGCATTTTATTAACCCTTTAAAAATTAGCCACAACTTTTCTCTCTTAATTGCACCTAATGGCCTCTCGTCTGTTATATAAACAATAACATCCTTTGTAGTAACAAGGTTAAATCAACCTTCATTCATTTTAAACGTGCAGACGTACCTTGATTTGACTTAAATCAGTACTAAATTATTTTCTAAGACGCGCCACTACTTTTCTCCGTTGAATGTTTCAAATGCTTTATCTACTATGTAAACAATAACATTCTTTGTAGTAACGCGAAGTACAGTTAAATCAACCTTCATTCATTTTAAACGTATTTGTATGCCTTGATTTGCATTGTCTTAACAGGAAAGTGAAAAAAAAAAAAAAAAAAAAAAAAAGCTTTGCATTCAACAAGATCAACCTGTTTGTACTGAAACTGGTTTTTCTTAGTCAGTTTTCTTCGCGCTATTTCTAGTGATAATGCTTCATAGTCGAAAGGGAAAGCATTCGTTTGTCAACGAGGTACCTTTAACTGAGCGTTATCACCGTTGTTTAGGTGCTTTTCTGTTGCTAGGCGAGTTTTTACGAGGGGGGGGGAGGTTAAATTTCGTTTTCATTTGCCAAATCAGGGAAAAAAGAAAAAAAATGTTTTTATTAACATTTTCCAATTTAGATTTTTTTTAATGAAAAAATTATCACTTTTATTATGTTCAAATATTGAGAAAGAAAAAAAAAACATTTGTTTAATTAATAGAATTTTGCTAATGAATCTTTTTTTACACCTTTCTTCTAAAACGACGTTTTAAAGATTTTTTATTATTACTGTAATAATAAATCCTTAATAATCAGATACTAAAATGTTAGCAGAAAAATGTTTTTATTGACATTTCTAGTTTAGATTATTCTTTTCGTGTTTTTAATGAAAAGTTTCCTTTATTTATGCTGAAATTTTAAAGTACAAAAATCATTATTTAATGAATAGAATTTTGCTAATGAAT
Source organism: Argiope aurantia (assembly GCA_026543865.1). Lineage (NCBI taxonomy): Eukaryota > Metazoa > Arthropoda > Arachnida > Araneae > Araneidae > Argiope > Argiope aurantia. The sequence continues at coordinate 93,136 of JAPMOR010070192.1, forward strand.
CTTTTGTCTTTCTTTCATCTAAAACACAGTTTTAAGCATTTGTTATTATTATTATTATTATAAATCTCTAATAATCAATTAACAACAAATCAGCAGGAAAATGATTTTATTGACATTTCCATTTTAGATTATTCTTTTCTTGTTTTTCTTTAAATGAAATTTTTTTGCATTTTTTAATGCTCAAATTTTGAAATACAACAACATAAAAAAAACATTTAATTAATGAATATAATTTTGATAGTGAATCTTTTTTACACCTTTCTTCTAAAACCCGGTTTTAAGGATTTATTATTATAATAATAAATCATTGATAATCAGATAGTAACAAATCAGAAGAAAAATGTTTTTATTGACATTTCCAATTTAGATTTTTTTCCTTGTTTTTAATGAAAAAGTTTTCGCTTTTATTATGTTCAAATATTGAAGTAAAAAAAAAACGTTTATTTAATGGATAGAGTTTTGCTAATATTATAAACTTTTTTCTCCTTTCTTCTAAAACGCAGTTTTAAAAATTACTATTATTGCTAATATATTATTTACATTAAATATTTTACCCCTGTTTGTTGTATTTGCTACAGTGCTTAATTTGGCTCTAAGAATATAATATCCTATTTTAAATGTTATTCATTGCATAATTTATAACTTAAGGGATTGCCAATTTCATAAACGCCATTACACTCCAGGCAATCCATTAAATCAAGAATTTACTATACTTATTTTATTTTGGAAGGTAATTTTGTAAAATAACGAAATCTTTAATGATGGCCATGTTTTGGCAATATAGTGTTGTTTAATAGGTCATGCAATTTTATAAACTTAACTAGATGATATAACCGATGTTATCGAGGATTAAAATCCTTTCACATGCAATATTTTTAATGTAGAAATTACTTAAGTATAAAATATATAATGTACGAAATTCTTTTCGAAACATATATATTGAAGTAAAAGATAAATTAAAAATAAAATAGTAGCAGGGTAGTTTACAGTCTTAACAATGCGTAGCAAAGAAGTAAAGTTTCTTATCTAAAAATTATCTATGCTAAATTTTCTGAAGAATTAATAATAGTTGAAAGGAAACTTGCACAAAATGAAATTAGTATCAGTGAAAAAGTAAACATTTTAATTTCTAAATGCTGTAATTTTATTTTTTTGGAGGGGGTGGGGGTGGGGAATTGCCTTCGAAATTTGTATCCGTGGCAGAAACGTAAAATTTTGTTTAATTTTTCATAGCCTGAAACTGCTGCTGTTGGCGAACCAGTATTTCATTTGTCCTTAAAAGCTTTTTCTTTCTTGCAACTGTATGATCGTGTAACTTGCGCTTGTTTTAAGGCATTGTTAAATCACTACTTTGAAACAAAAGAAATGTTGATTTTAAATTTATATATTAAAATATCATAAAAAGTTTTAAAAAATAGTGTTAGTTTGGTTCAAAATTTATGAAGTAATTTTAATTCTCATATTTTTTTTATTAAAAAAACTAATGACAACTGAAGGAAATATTGTGCTGATATCATTCAAATGGTAAAATTTTGATTTTTAATATGACTTAAAAATATTTCTTCTGGAATAATTTCCCTTTAAATTGTTGCTTGTTGGAAATAGTGTGACATTTTTGTTAATTTCTGTTTATTTAAATATTTAATAAATTTTTGAACTTTAAAAAGGAGACAATATTCTTTATTGTGTCTTTAACCGCTTAACTGTTCTGCTCGTTCGTATGCCGTACGGCATCGATTTATCGAATTTTGATAGTTGTAAGCAAAAAATAAACCATTCATAACGATTATAATTCAATATTAAAATTACTTCGAATACATAGATAAGTCAAGTATTCAATGGATTTCCATTTGTATAAAAATAAGAAAATATTCCTAAAATAGAAGGTGTTATCTTATTAAATAGTGAAGAAAATAAAACAGTTAAGTGGTTAAGAATAAGTATGCAAAATCTGATTGAATGCCTTTCAGAGGACATCAGGACATAATATATATATTACTACAATCATTTTTATTTTTATTGTAATTATATACCTAATAAACTGGCTGCTGATATGTTTGTTAAATGTTATTTTTCCAGCAGGGTTTTTGTTTCTGTTCTCATATGATGCTTATTTTGCTGTTCTTATTTAAAATAAATAAATATATTTTGGTGGTCCCATAGAGTCGGTTTTTTAGTTTGTGAAATCTCATGTAAAAAATTTTCTTTGTCACTGGTAAAATGCAATTTTTCTGTAACAATATAGTTTATTTATAAAATCTACAATTTGGTTGTTATAAAATCAACAGTTTATTAGTTATAAAATCTTAGGAAATTAAGCAGGTATAAATAACAATTAGCGATCAAAGAAATGAATTATCAGTTCAGACATGGCGCATTTATTTCGGAATTTCAAATTTCAGCGAATTAAATTTTATCATTCTCGAAATCGATTAGTTTTTTTTTATGTAATAATTCTATAATATTTGTGAAATCTCAAATCCTTTTTATATAAATTTGTTCCTTTTATTATTTAATTAATTATATTTATATACTTCCCAGTGTTTGTGTTTGTGTTTATATACTTCTCGGTGTTCCAAATCAGTGTCATGTCTTTATCTTAGAGTAAAATTATGAGCATTTCAGTCTCTCTCTCTCTCTCTCTCTCTCTCTCTCTCTCTCTATATATATATATATATATAAATAATTTAAAGCATGGAACTTAATTTTCTTTCATTTTTATAATTGAAAAATATTAACAACAAAAATAGAAACTGAATATTATGTGTACTTTACTGAATATACTATTCTAGAATAATTGCAAATACATGTTTGTATTTCCTTGCCTCGGGTATATAAAAAAATTGTTTACTTTTTATATTTCCTTAATTCGTGTTTAACCAAGATAATTCACATTTATATTATACAAATTACTTTGATTATCCTGTTAATAGTTATATTTTAAAATTTTATCTTATCAAGTTACTTTATGTGAAATATATATTAAATATCTTAGTTCTAAGATAGTAAAATTCTAAATTAAATGTCCTAACTGAAATAAACATCTTTTAAAAACATCACGAATATATGTGTCTATCTTTTTGATGCTTGATACTATTATATTCAGTGTTAAAAAAAATTTAAATTTTAGTTGCGATATATTTAAAATTTAAGAATAAGAACTCAAAGTGATAAATGATATTGCAAATATTAGTGTTTTGAATAATTAAATATGGTAAAATGTGTGGAAAAGTTTCCATTTATGTTTCCTTGGTTTATTAATATACGTAAGCTGACCTTTAATCGCAGCCTTTTGCCATTTAGAAAACATTATAATTTTACCTGTTTAGATAAGAAAAACTGTTTCTGATATTATCATATCTCCTTGATCATAGCGTAGAATATTCTAGATCTTATCTAATTTAAAGTGTGCGCGTAGATTTAAAAGCTCTCCTTTGTGTGATTTTAAAACCTTGAAATTTTTTCATGATAATATATGGTTGAATGGTAAATGAACTATTTTACATGTTTCTGTTGTAAATTACTTATGATGAATGCAGATTGGCCATTTTCTAGCAGATGAGTAAATGAAAAAAAAATTCTAATTTACGAATATTCTAACTTTAATAACTGCGGATTAAAATAAATTATTCTAGAAGATGGTTATTGCTTTAAGTTTATTCTTCAAAACTTTAAACGGTAGTATTTCTACTAAAAATAATTCTAACTTGCCGCCATCAGCGAGCAGTTGTTCGCCTGTTATATGTATTATAGTGTTAATAATCATCTCAAAAAAATTTGACGAATTTCTTCTTTACCAAAACAAAACAAAACAATTTGGATATAACTTACGCATCTCTTTTATAGATCTTTATAACATTTTAAACCTAATCTGTCTTAAGGGTTGACTGTTTGTCGGTAAATGCGATAGGTAATTCAAAAACACAATTACTTGATGCACAGTTTCAGCATCAAAACCTTATATACGTCTGTGGATTGAAGGCCTGTCAATGCTCGCACACATGTTAACAACAACAACAAAACAAAAAAAACGGTAATGAATTAAATAAATGAAATTTCGTATGTGACTTTGTGACTAAAATCGCAGTTTTATGTCAGATTTTAATTCCAATAAGTAAAAGAAAAATTTGGAACCGAATCTGTCTTATGGGATGACCTTTTGTCGATAAATGAAGCAATTCAAAAATGATATGACTTGGTACACAGTTTCAGCATCTAAAGCGTAGATACGCCGATGATCTGTCGTAGATAGTTTATTAATCTGCTCGTTCGCTCGCAAATTGGCACAAAAACGTATTGAATTAAATAAATGAAATTTAGTATGTAGCCTTGTGATTAAAATCGCAGTTCTATGTCAAATTTTTCTACAGTCGGTCAAAAAAAAGTATCCAAAATGTCCACTCGATTTTCTTTATTATACTACGTGGCAGTAAACGCTCATTTTGAGGGACTGTGAAAATAAAATTCTGATCACTCATGGCCTTGCTCAAACTACATAATTTTTACATGTGGTGCGAAAATGCCATCATTTCTTTTAGGTAAGATGCGAGAATGTTTCGGCGAGACCACTTCCGCTGGTTGTTCTATTTGGATTTACAAGCTTATCTCTAACGATTTAGAAATTTTCTGTAGAACTTACGATTATTGTGGATATCTTATATAAATAAATATGATTCACTGTCTATATATATAGAAATCCACAATTTCAGTTTGATTTGCACATTTGTCTATTCCACTAACGCTGCATCTGGCAGTTTCTATTTGTGCAAAGGGTATTTTAAAACGAGTTTATTCTGATTAGATAACTCGCTATCATATCGCTCGTATTATCAACGCGTTTATTTCTGTGGCGTGGAATTGCAGAGTTAGGCAACTCCCGTCGTATCTGGGAAGGCCTGAATCATCCGATTGACATTTCCTTTTTGGCTGAAATTATCAACACTAGACATGCTGAACACATGATACTTAGCGCCATGTTCTACAGACAGCGCCAAAATTAGTTGACAGAACGGTGCAAATTGTTACGTGTATCATTGCCCTGAATTAAATAGTTCTTAATGTAATGCTAATACTGGGTTATTCATAGTGATTGCGTCGATGACAGATGTCTATAACTTTCTTGTAAACAACAATAGGACGGACATTTTTTTTAAACCAACGGGAGTAGTCTCTCCAACACTTTCTCGTATACTCTCTAATAAAATCATTATTCTAGAGACCGCCTAGCATAACATTGACGTGTAATAGTTACGAAATATTAACGTTTGGCGTGAATTTAGCATTCCTAGTGAATCTGTCCTGTTATATTTGGCGATTAATCCCTGACATGCGGCTAATAGATAATACCCGAAAACCGAATTTGAGATTTAAATACGTTTCAACCTATCGATTGAAACAAAAATTTAACACAATACAGTATTTATAGTTACAAAATTCCATACAAAATTTGATATATTTAAGTCAATGCAGTTTTGAGTTATCGTTCCTCCATGTTTCTGAAAATACAGACCGACAGACGGTTAACCTATTGTTGAAATTATCTCAAAATTTGATAGATATCTGCATTATAGATGTTAAGTCTGTGCAAAGAATTTATATTTCTAGCTCTCTTCATTTTGTTGTTACAGTGTTATTTATACTCAAACAGCCGAACAGACAGACTTCCTCTGAACTGATTTTACCCAAAATTTGATAGAAATTTATAAATTTGGTATAAAGACCGTATCCTAAATTTCAACCATCTAGCCCAAAGCGGTATTAAGTTATCTTTGTCGCAGACAGATGGACATTTTTCAAAAATGTGTATGTTGAACTTAGAGAAGTCTAAAATGTGGAGATTCCACAAAATCACGATTTCGAATTTTTGAACGAATATTATACTTTCTCCATGCTACATATACGAGAAAATAAAAATAAAAATTATATTGTGTTTTAACAGTATTAAATGATCGGCGCTAAATCGCTTTCAGAATCCATTTTATGTGATTGGACGAAATATGTTTTTAAGAAAAGTTTCCATCATGTTTCAGAAAACATCACATGATCGGCACTAAATTGACTTGGAAATTCATCATACATCTTGCAGATTGAAAAGTAACTTGGCGTCACACTACAATGAAAAACAATATTCATTTAGATGCCAGATTTTATGTATAATTGCGTTAGTCATGCGACTGTATAATTTTGTTAGTCATGTGACGTCACGTGAATTGCTTTCGTTGATACATAAGTTAACCAAGTGCTGCAATAACATATACACATATATTTTCATGTAATACACAACACATTTTTATTTAAAAAATTTTAATACATTGTCTCACACGACGCTAAACTTAAATTTGATTGAAATCCACTAGATGGTACGTTTTCATCTCGCCAACTGATGCCAAATCGCCACTATCAAGAAACACGATGACACTAACGACCTTTCATCCGTTGGCAATTAAATGGGTTTCAACCATTTCAATTTTTTGATATATGACTTCTTGTTCTTTAAAAGACAATATCCTGCTTGCAACAATTTTCCAGTATTCCTATAATTGATATTGTATGTGAGTGTATAGTATTTGTTCGCACGCAGTACAACGATACACGATTAACGGATCCATGCCAAAGCATTCATTGTATTCATAATCATTTAATATTAGAAAAATGGAAAAAAATTAAAAATATGTTTTTATTAGTGTTGTCAAAACTTCAAAACATTTTTAATCAAGGTTTGGAGATAATATCATTGAAACGGAACCTTCAAATAAAAAAATAAGTAAATTTAAGTTTAATCATTTATTTATATGTTTTTAATTTTTAATGATTCAAAAATTAGAAAGAATATTTAATATTAACTGTGATTAATTTGTTATAATATTGTTCCTAATAGTATTATTCTTAATAATTATCTTTCTAATAGTGCTCAAAGTTGCACGCATTTATTATTTTGATTTGGCTTCCACCTTCTTGATTAAAAAAGAAATTCTAGTTTTTAATTCAGTATTAAATGCATATTTTTAAAAACTTTTTAATCTTTAAGATATTTTCCAATTAGCACACAAATATTGAACAGTATTGTATAATATAAAATAATATTCGCAATATTGGATAATATTGTTCAATATTGAATAATATGATATAATATCGCACAATATTGTACAATATTGTGTGACAGATTGTGCTACTGGGTTCTTGATTGATTAAATATTATGGATCTTATAATCAATTTTTCTACATTCACTATAAGAGGCTGCCCTTTAAAATCAAACCTTAATTAAAAATAATCGAACAACTCATAATTATGTTCTGAAGAATTTTTATTGGAAGCATTTATTGGCTTTTACTGCAAATGCTGAAGTAGCACAATTACTATTGTTTGCAGCAAAATTCCATGTTTTCAGTATTGATTGTCTTTCAAAAAAGATACCGTGAGGTTGTTATCGGTAAACGCGCCGTCTTTCAAGTAAAACCTCCTTGAACTTATGTAATCTACTGAACTTTTACGTCATTCCACGAAAGAAACATATTGAGCAATGCTTTTTTCAGTTACACCAATCAATGATATCGAGAATACTTCTAAATATTCATCAAACTGTTTTTCATTCAGGAATTATTCGTTTTCTTATCGCATAAAAATCATTCTTTCTTTCCTTGGGAATATTTTCACACATCAGATTATTTGTTTTTAATTAGGCTTCTTAAACTACCTGTTTAGTCCTTTATCATTCTCATTTTTATCAACTTTTCTCCCAAAATTATAATTTTAATCAGTAGTTATGTTAAAACCTAATTTTAGTGACTGTTCTGGCTTTCGAATATCTCAAACAACGGTTTATTTTGATAATGCATCAATTTTAGTATTCGTCTGTGAATTACTTAATTCAGAATACATTCAATGAAATTAATGATGCAATCGAGGCAGACGAATACAAGATAAACTAATTAAACTTAAAACATTCTCATACAGTGATGTTTGAAGATTCGAATTTTTCTTCTTTTTTTCTATAATTAAAACGTTTTAGAATATATTTTTACTTTCATACTGGCGTAATTTGCTCCTTGAAATATGGAATAAAATGTTTCTCAAATTCTTCTAGAAGTATTAACTCACTTTTTTATTTAAATTTCCTCTTAAATAAACTATTAAAACTACTTTAGAAAGGATTTAATATATGGCAGACTATATGGGAAAGGCCTGTAACTAATTAATTCTGTTGTATGCTTTAATTCGATTTTGTTATCTTTATGCCTGTCTTCATAAATTAAAGAACAATACAGCAAACCAGTTTCCAAGAATGCCATTCTGATTTAAAAGTTAAATAAGTATCATTTTGAAAACGTGAATTGTGCTAAACAGGCTGCTTTATGTTTTTTTCTTCTCAAAAATTGCTTGATATAAAACTAATCAAATATTCAAACCTGTTCCCTCTATAGAAATCTTCACGTGTGATTTCCATGTTTTAGAATTGAATATTTAATTAATAAATTCAATTTTGGCTTTAAAATAAAAAAAATGGAATTTTAAAAATTTGTCTGAAAAAAAGAACAAAATATCACTGACGTTTATTTAGGATTCTAATACTCTTTATTTTTAATTTATCTATCTTTTTCTTCTTATTTCTTTTGAAAATAAAATGATTTAAAAATATTTGGAATTGCATTTCATTTCGAATTCGTGTTATGTTCCCATTGTTACAACTTAAACTCTTTTTTTCTACGCAGCCTTGAAATTCATATAAACTTAATAAAAATGACCATTGCAAATACTATCCTTAATCTGTATAAAAAGGAACGTGTAATAAAATCCTCAGTTTTTCTTCTTTTTGCTTCCAAAGTCGCTATCTTGATTTTTCCCACACGATAAATCATGTAATAATACAGTTTTCGTTACTCACGTTTTCGAAACCAAACTCAACTCGTCTAGGCCATCAAATTGTTCACCAACAACCGTGCACATATCATAAACTGGACAGTTTAAGTTAAATATTCTATTTTGTTTTTACTGTATTTTTTTATTTATTTTATGTCCCCCTCCTTTTATCATGGCATGATTGATAAGACAAAAATCAAATCTTGTGAAAATTTTTACGATATGCGTGTGGAAAATTTTCATACGAATAAGATAGTCTAACTAACAGTATTTTCTTTAGTAACTATCTTACTATAAAAACAAATAATTCAAATTAAAAAGAGTATTTGTTTCTCATTTGTATTCGTGCATTCTTAAATGCTAACAATATTTAAGAATGCTAACAATATTTAAGAATGCTAACAATATTTAAGAATGCTAACAATATTTAAGAATGCTAACAATATTTAAGAATGCTTAAATGCTAACAATATTTAGGAATGCTAACATAATATTTAAGAATTTTAACATTTAAGAATGCTAACATTTAAGAATGCTAACAATATTTATGAATTCTAACAATATTTAAGAATGCCAACAATAATTATAAAGGCATTCTTAAATTTTAATAATAATTATATTTGGGGGTGATCTGGGAGCTTTTTCTTCTTGCAATGAGTAGGATACTTACCTGTTTCATAGCAGTTTAATTATTAAAAGGATATCCATTTCGAATATCCATGAAGGTATCCATATATTTAAAATAATAAGGAACCCGTCAGTGACTGATTCATGGAAATAAGACAAAACTTCTTTAAATTAAAAAAAAAAGAAAAGAGAGAAAGAGCGAAAGAAGATCAATCATCTAGTAATCTATTAAATTGTTTTTTTTAATCCAATTTAATGCAGAAAATGTTCAGATTCGTTTTCCCCAACGACTTCTTTCAACCTTTCACTGCTTCACAGACGGGGGGAAAAAAAGACGAAACTATTTTTAATTTTTTTTTTTTAAGTCGAAAAAGTAGAAGAAGAAAACCAAAATAATTCAAGCTGTTGGAGACGAAATCTGTCGATGGATGCATCGTGGTGAAAATGCAAGAAGCACGTGCCCCGGTGGGATGCTTTTCACTAACGCACGCAACCGGATTAATTAATTCGCTAACGAAGAAGAAAACACTCACTCATGCGACGGTGGGGAGGAGCTTCCACCACAGCTGGACTCCTGTCCAAATCAAACAGGTTTCTGAGCACCAGAACCTTTACGGAACGGCTCTCTTTTTCACCGTAAGTCGTGTGATACTTTCGATGAAGTGGTAACCGAATACGGGTCAAAGGAAACGACAGTGAAAGGAATGAGAGAGAAAGTGAATGCAAACTGTTTAAGGTCACGTGAACAATGATAATGATTCGTTCTATGCCATGGAAGTTTTTCTTATTGTGTTAGACAACCGACGGGAGTGGTCGCCACGAAACTTTATCGCATATTCTCTTATAAAAATGAATTGACGCGTTTTTTTTCCCAACCGTTTAAAACCAAAATTTAGCACAGAATTGCATTTATAGTCACAAAATCGTACACCAAATTTGATATATTTAAGTTATCGCTTTCACATACTTCCGAAAGTATAGACCGACAGTTTTTCAACCCTTTTGTTGGATTTGATTCCAATTTTGACAGGTGTCCACAATATAGATGTTGAATCTGGGCGCCGAATTTTATCAATCTAACCCTCTACGTGTGTAGTTACCGTGTTACACATTTTAAAACTATCGAGTTCCTTGGAACAGCCAGGCAGACAGACTTCTGAATAGATTTTATTCAAAATTTGATAGAAATCAAAAAGAATATATATGAACAATGAATCATAGTTATTTATATAGAGTGCCCGCAATAACCATAGGTCAAGAGCAAATTTCTAAACAGTTAGAAATGTCATCACACTTCTAAATAGTCTCTCGTAAATATTCTCGCATAATCTCCAATATCCTCCACCCTCCGCAAAAAAGTGTGGACCGTGGGTAAAGCAGAGAACGCCTTGTACAGCAATAACACGCAGTAATTACGAAATATTGCACTTTGGCCTGGATTTAGCCTTTTTTTCTGCACCTATTGTGTGATCATCGAGGGTTTTTTTGGAAGGGGCATTAATCCTTGGCATGCGTTTAATAGTATCCGACAATCGAATTTGTGTTTTAGATGCGTTTTTCGTAATCGATCGACATTAAAATTTTATGTAAAACCACAACTGTAGTTACAAAATCATATGTAGTCACAAAGTTTTATGCAGAACCACAACTGTAGTCACAAAATTTTATGCAGAACTAC
>JAPMOR010070192.1:104307-125645 GCA_026543865.1 Argiope aurantia
TTTATGCAGAACCACAACTGTAGTCACAAAATTTTATGCAGAACTACAACGGTAATCACAAAATCATATGTAGTCACAAAATTTTATGCAGAACTACAACTGTAGTCACAAAATCATGTGTAGTCACAAAATTTTATGCAGAACCACAACTGTAGTCACAAAATCATATGTAGTCAAAAAATGTTATGCAGAACCAAATATGACAGATTTAAGTCATTGCGTTTTTGATTTATCGCATTTTAATAATGATTGATTAATAGTTCAGTATTATTTAAATTGTGATGAGAAATATTATGTCATTTTTAAAAAAGTATTTCGTTTAAAAAATATTTAAAAAATGCTTTCAGATTTCTGCTGCATATTTTTGTAAAGCGATATAGTGACATCAGTTTTTTAGAAAGTGATCTTAAACATTTTGCTGCTTCTCAGTGTCAAAATATGGTACTGAAAAATTTGTTACTGCTCAATTAATATATGTATATTTACTGTTCAAAATATAAAAAAAGAAATATTATATGTATTGTGTATATCCAAATAAACAATCTAAAATTATGTTTGGATTAAGAGTTTCATTTCCCCGTAATCTGGACGTCCCGGGTTCGAGTCCCGATTCTTCTGCGTTCCATCTGTGAGGTATGTGAATGTGCCTCCCCTGTAAAAAGGGGCTGTACAAGCGAATGTGACGCATGAAGTAGCTAAGTCATACTCTTGGCCCCAGTTGGCGCTACTGAAAAGCAAGAGGCGCTCACTCGGCTTAATCACTGACAGATTACTGTCAGCGGGCTTGTAAAGTGCCATAAGTCTCAACACAATAAGTTTCATTTTTTTTTTGTATAATTTTAGTCGCTGTTAATATGTATGTGAAAAGGGAGATTATACATATACTATTTTTAAAATCTTCATAGCATTATTAAATTGCTTATTTAGCTAGTATTTACTTTTAAGTTAAATTTCACTTGGTAAAAGATATCATAGAACTTTAATATCTTACTAGGATGCAACTATGAAGTGGAAAAATAATTATCCTTTCATGAGGTTTCAATTTTTTTTTAATTGTTAAATGTATAAGTTGACTCTTAGCAGCGTTTTTGTAATTGCTGTACCTATTGTAACTGTAAAACCTATGCTGAACATCTTATTATTCGAGACTGAATCTGAATATGCAAAGTTTTCATCTATGACATTTTTTCATTCCTCAAACCTTGACTCATTCGCCAAACCTTGAAAAATCTATCTAATAGAATATCAAACATTTTACAAAAGAACTTTGTAATATGTTTAATAATTTCCTAAAATTCCATAAATTATTTAACCCTTAACCTCAGCGTCGTAACTATATGATATATTATTTCCTAATTTAGGTCCCAAGAGTTTTGTAATTAACTTTCTCTCTTTCCCCGCACACGTTTTATTATTAATCTTCTAAGGATTAGCTCCAGTTCTGTGGTCAATTTACTTCAAAAAATATGACCACCTGATGCATAATTTAAATACAAAAGTCTATTTTTACAACCTAATCAACTGCTGGGTCATATTTCCTACGAACGTTGTCTTAAAATAAATCACCTTTGCTAATGGAGATATCCATGAAAATATAACTGACAATGAAGCCAACGATGAATAATGCTTGAAGCCCCAATCACATTAAATTACCTTTTCAGCAAAATGGAACTTTCCGTCACGTTAACCAAATCGTTTGCTAATTCAAGTATATTTTTAGAAAGCTTTAATTTTTTTTTGGTGGGATATAGTGTTATACAATTTATTATAATGTTAAATCTTCGATTTTGTAGCCTTGAGTAAATTATTCTGTCTTATTGATTGATTGGTCAAGTATTAGAACAATCGAACATGTAAAACCGACTTCATTAATAATACCCATTAAAAGTTACGCCGTTGTTAACGAGAGGTATTTTCTCGCAGGCAGTTTTTGATCTACGTGATTTTATCTGCTAAGGAAAAAATTGATAGAATTTTAAGATATTGAGGTTTTGCTATTCACACATAAAAATGAGCTCAACTTTTTAATAGAGTTTTTCCATTCTGCGAAAATAATAAATATAAAATTATTTCCTAATTCTCACGAGAAACGGTTGAGATATCAATATCATAGAAAGTCAGACGAGTTTATTTTCATAAGTTAGAAGATGTCAACAGAACCGTATTTGTTATTTCTCAACGATTTACTCTCGATTTCTTATGTTTCCCCCTTTCATAAAATGTATTAGTTTCTTTATGGTGGAAGATCAGCTGCCAACTCGTGAGAGTCGAATAATACTCATTTTTATTTATTATTATTTTGATGGAAATCTGATATTAAATGTTAATTCTTTGATTTCGAAAAATAATAAAATGTGCGATTTATACGTTGTGAGTGTTAGGATTCCTTTTAGTGTTTAAGAAGCTGAAAAAGATAGTTAGAGACTTGTTAAAGGGTGTCCCCAAATTAATTTAAGATTTGTATTTGCCACCATTCATGCAGTAAAATGTTGGCAACCCTATTAAAAAAACCATTTGACAGCTGATAGTTTAGGGTTAGTAAAAATGGATTGTTACATGATAGAACAACGTGTTTTCATTGCTGAACAATACTTCAGAAATAAAGAAGGTCTACTGGCCACAGGAAAAAGGAAGCTCAACGCTGCATCTACGAAATTCAGCCACATGTATGTAAAATGATCATGGAAAATTTTGATAAAAAAGTGAGTGTGTGACAGCAAAGCCGTGGAGGCCATTTTCTTTATGTATTATTCCATACATAACGCTATTCTGTGTACTTTACGATTCAATAAAAATATAACAATTTAAAGAAATTAAACTGCGTTTTATATTTAATTCAAATCTTGTGTTAATACGTTGTTCTATCGTGTAACACTCCATTTTTACTAACCCTAAACTATCAGCTGTCATTTTTTTTTAAAAAATAAGGTGGCCTACTCTTTACTGCATTAATAGTGGCAAATTCAAATCTTGCGTTAATTTTGAAACACCCTTTATAGTTCCTAAAATTTACTGTCAGAGTTGATTCTATTATATAATTTTTATAATGATCATTATGCGAAAAACACACAAAAACTGTAAAAACGATTCGTTTATCAAAATAAATAAAGTTGACATTAGAATAAAAAGAATTAAATTAAAATAAATAAATTACGGATGGGAGATTCAATTGTTAGCAGGGCCAAACAAAGAAAGTCGAAAGTTTATGTGGGTGGGAAAAAAGAAAGTGCATACATTATTTTAGAAACAGGTTTATTTTGAAACAAGGTATAAAATAGAATAAGAGCTACTGTAAAGTTAATTTTTTCTTCTTGATACTTGACATCTTTTCTCTGCTATCTTCCTATTTCAGGGATATCTTGTCCGCAGATAAATGTCAATAATCCTTTATATAACAGGTGATTAATTTCATTATGAATGAAGATAAATCATGTTTATATGATGGCGCTCGAATTGTGTGAAGCGAGTTAATTTAATTATTTTCAAATTGTTTTACTATGATGAAATTAAATGATATACAAGACCATTTGTTTGTAGTTATGCATAGATATTACTACCCAAAGTGGGCCTTGGTCTTCCTTTTAGCTGTCTTGTTTATGTCAAAAATCTTCCATTTCATGCCCTTCAGAATTTTCAGGTCTTTTTCTAGGCAATCAATCCAACTAGTTTGGACTTGCTTTTTTTGCAGGTATCTATTGGTTTAGCTAAAAATAAATAAATAATAATAAAATAAAATAAATAAAAAGTTTTTTTAATTCCGTCTAAGCTCGACTCTTCTGTCTGATCCCATGTCCAGTCCACTTAATTTTTTTATTTGTTTTGAATTTATGAATATCTTAATAATATTTTATATCAATTCTGTATAAAATAATTTGATATATCTAAACATAATTCTCTTTTTCTTCTATAACCTGAATTTATAGATATTGTGGTATTTATTTCGTGCTGATTAGATTCGTGGTATCGAGATTCAAGCTGAACTTAAATCCGACGAACTTAGAATTTAATCGCTTGCAAATATTGCATTCTTCAGAAAAATACCGTGACTGAATAAATATAAGATGGTGAAAATCTAATCAATTCGCGTTTCAAGAATATACTGTGAAATATCAGATAAAAAAAATTGCGTATTGCCAAACCGTTTCTTTGAAAATCTTAACTTTACTGCTAATTAATTATATTTGAACAGTGAGTAATAGTTAGCATAGATCTTTCTTTGAAATTCCTATCAGAAAGCTAATTACATTGTGTGTCAATACAGATTACAAATTATCTTGATATGTCGTAGAATATTCTGAAGGAATGAGTTGTCAAGCTAATATTTTACTATTCCATGCAGAATCTATATAAACTAGGTACTTTTAGTCAAGTTGAATATGATTTAATTGAATTAACTTTTCAAAAAAGGAAATGTCATCACTTTTATATCAAAAGGCCATGTGCTGAATGTACTGCTATTGATCCAAATTTTTATTTGATCTATTTATATTGATCCAAAATACTTACATAGGTAAGCTATTTCTCTAAGATTATTATATGTATTTTACCTATGTAATATGTAAATGTAAATCTAATCAATTCGCGTTTTGTTTTATGTTTTTATGTTTTTTGAGAAAACATACATATATGTTTATTGTATTTTGTCGCAAAATGTAGTGTTTTCAACTGTTAATTAGTTTGTTATGTTTTTTTTCACTTTCTTCCTTTTTTTTAAGAAATTTTGATTTAACGGATACGAAATAGCATTTTTTTTTTCGTTTATCAAATTTTCAAACGTTTATTTGTATGTACTAAAAAGCTTACTTCTTATCATAGCTTCCATCTTATTAAATGCTACTTAATTAAATGCTCGGGATGTACTTTTACTTAAGAATTTGAATTGAAATTGAAAATATTTCTTGATTTTTTTTGTGTGAATCTAATCTAAAACTTAATTACATAATTTTATTTATATATCTAGGGAGAAAAAGCAATTATATATTTTCTTTTTAAAAGATTTTATAATATTTTTTCACAAAAGTTTGTTTTTGGATTTTGTATTTTACTTATTAATTTCAAGTAAAACTGGGAATTACAGAATGAAAAAAATATTTTCAAAATACTTTTTCATTAATCACCAATATTTGAATTGAGTATTGCAATTTACCAAATAAATTTACGATGATATTGATAAATTTACAATGATGAATTTAATCTTTTAGAACATTTAATTTAATTAATTAAATATAACTTATTTAATTATTTTAGTTTTTAATCTCAGATTTTTAAATCTACATTTATGAGTGTAATAAATAGGACCATGAAAATTTAATTTCAAACTTTCAAATATTAATTATAAATTTGATTAATTGAATTTTAATTAATTTAATTTAATTTTTTTTATTAGAAACTTTCTCTCTAAACGTTGGAAATGTAATAGTTATGCCACTTCAATTAAATTATTAAATAAAAATAAGTATTTTAAATAAGTGTAATATACATCAATGCGCGTATAAAGTTAATATAAAAGCAAAAAGAGAAAGTATGATTTATTTTCATGTATTAATTAAAAAGAATACATGCTAACAAATTTATGATAGCAGTCACATTTCGTATTAAATTTGGTATGACTATCAAAATTTGAAGATTAAAAATGTTTTGTTTGAGAATCCTTTAAGAGACCAGTTACTTAAAATATTTAATTGAAAATTGTAGCGAGCGGTAATACTGGCGAACCGGCTGGTCGCCAAAGGCGGCTAGTATTAAATAAAACAAAGATTTATTTGACTTATTTAATTCAATAATATAATCTTTCATTCTTCAAAAAGCCTTTTAAACCTGAAGTCTTTTTGTAATAAGGAAAAAAAAGTGCCTAAGGAAATAATAAATAAGTGCTACGAAGAGCGTATATGATTTTTTTTCTTTTCTTTTTATCATTATGCTACATTTTGTGCGAAATAAATAGTCTGAATCACGCAAAGGTAGCAGTACTGCGCACTTCGGATTGGTTGTGATTAATGGCAATTAACGGAACACTTTCGGTGTTGTATACAAGTCTTATTTCTTTCACAACTTGCAAGCTGTGTTTTTTCTTGTTCACACCAAACCGCTCATGGGAATTACACATCATCGAAAATCTATCACATTTATTAACAAAAGATGCTGCAGGAAATAATGTATTTATGAACGTATCATCTTTTTGTAAGTAATGCTGTTCGGTTGTATTATTGTTTATAATCTTTTTAAGTATTGAGATTTCAATTTTTCATCTGATGATTTTTTTTTTCTTGTTGTGTCAATTTCTCGGTTTTTCAAAAGTTTTATTACTGTGAAAAAACTGATATGAGTAATTGGTGGTAAGGGATTTATTGAATTCATTTATATGATCGTTATTTTGTCCTTGAGGGATTTGGAAATTATGGTTTTGGAAGTCTTTTTTTCTTATGACATTATTCTTATGCGTGCATTTTTCGATTATTCTTAAAATAGGTGATTACGTTGGAAAGTCGATTTTTCGCAAAGATATCAAAATATTTTTATTCGATAATGTTACACTGTGAACAGCTTTCTTTATGAAAGCATTTGAATTTTGTTTCCAAGTCTATTCTTTGAGAAGTTACATAATTATTATTTTTTGTTACGTTATAATGCTTTATTTAGATCTTTAAATATTGTTTCTTGAAGTTCTAAATTTTGGTAAAATATTCTTACTGAACATTTCATAAATAAAAATCTATGCTTATTTTTAGTTAAAAATTTTTGTAGTGCTTTCTCAATATGTTCTGTAATTCCTGTGTTATTAAATAAGCAATATGTTCGTTTCAAAAGATTTTACGTTCGTTTTAATGCTTCGAAAGGTAACAAAACTTGAAAATTTCATGTTATTTATTAGTTCAACCTCAATATTTGATAGAAAAGAGATATATTTCTTAGTTCAGAAACTAGATAAATCCTTTTTTTAATTAAATACTATATATATATATATATATTATTTAATTCAATCAGTTTTTGATTTGTGTATGAAATAGTACTTTTTTAATGACATATTGTTGTCAAAACAGCAATCTTTTGTTCAAGCACACCTAGTTTGTTGTCTTCCCGTCTACAAAATATAATCATTGCCTTAACTTTCTGGGACAAACTCTTGCGGTCATTAAATTTAGATTAAATATCATAAAACTTTCTTTTTACAATTAACTTCCTTAAAAATAATCGTGTTTTCTCTTTAACATTATAATTAATTGTAAACATATCGATACGCCACTAAGTACGGTGTTAATTTTCTGCCAGATTTTATTATTTAATTTTTTGGGGGGGGGGGCTTTGCTAGATGAAGTGTATTTGTTAATTAATCAAACTATCAAATTATGATAGATGAATTGGCAATGGTAATTGGAATGGCGAATAATCTGAAAAATAGACATTTTGGGTTTATTGATTGTTAGTAACCATTTTACAATTCATGCTCTTAATATCACAAAAACGCGATATCATTTCACCTGTAAAGCTAGTGATAATTTTCTACCAAATTATTTATCTTGATTTCTTCGTTGGCATCTCAAAGAATAATTATCAATTCTTTTTGAATTATGGTTGAATATTTAGATGTAATTATGCAATCAAAAACTATCTACAACATTTTTAATTATTGCTGTTTTGGAAACCGGTTCTCAACTCATGCTATTAGTATGGAAATCATTCATGAAAGTGTCACCTTACCAATAAATCTAGTAATAGTTTGTTGCCAAATTACTTCATTTTTTCATTGGCATCTGTAGATGAAGAATATTTAACAACAATTTTCCTCAATTTTTATTCAATAAATGAAACTAGTTATGCAGTCAGTTCAGGAACTAACTTAAAAAAAAAACATGTTTAAGATTCTGATCTTTTGGCTAAAAATTATAACAAAAATTAAAAGCCTGCATTAATGCAAAGTTAATTATTACTAATTCAATATGTTTTTGTTACCTATACCTACGTAATATAAATATGGAACTCGAAATTCATAGAATGGTATTTAAAAAACAATGTTATTTGCATTTTGTGTACTTGAATACTGTTATAATATATTACTGTAAATGTCTTTACTCATTTTTAAGATAAAAATTTTATTTGTGAATTTATTTTCCGTCAAATTGTTCTGACTTATTGTCCTCGGATAATTGGTCTTCTCTGTAATTGGTTCCCGATTCTGAATCTTCGTCTAATTAAGATGGAATGCATACAGTAGAATCGCACTACGAACCCGAGTTGTAAACTTGTTTGTGGAAAACTTAACGAACTTCTAAACTAGATGCATTATTTTATTCTTTTTACTCAACTGTATGGTTTTATCAGCAGCTTCCTTTGGATTTTATACTGAAAACTATGGCGAATAATTTTCCTAAAGAATAAGAGATTTCATTCTCAATAAAGCGACTATTATTATTGACTTGACATCAAAATTCGTGTACGAATACACATTGCTGTCATGAATATGCATTCACTAATGGCTGATTCTGGAAGATGACAAATTGAACTTCTCTTTTCCCACGTATCAAATATTATTTTTTGGAAAATTTCTTTTGAATTCAAGGTTTTAGGGTTGACCCCGAATTAGTGTTGACAACACTGTGGAATCGATTTAGTAGAATTAAATTGTCACAGTTGTGTTTCTTAATGTTGAAGCAACTTTGCAACCTGCAATTAACAAATTATTTTAATACAATTTGTGTCTCTGGGAGATTTTTTGAAATTTTTTTTACCTCTCTTCTTTTTGTAAAGTGAGCAAATATTAACATAAACCTGCATTCAACCTGCAAACCTGCATTCATTCATAGTTTACTTAAGAAACTGATTAGCAATTAAAATTAAGAAAAATTGTGATTAATGACGCTTTTAAATATTGGCTTACAATATATTTCTTGCTAATGAAGTTGGTAGAATCTTTCTGTCCACATATATGCAAATGGTGTTTGCAAATGATTCTATCTTCATGAAAATCTGCAGAAAGTATTGTTAAGAAGTGTTTTTTATAGATATCTAAACATTTGTTATATATAAATTACTTCTATAATTTACCTATATCCATGAAAAAGAATCGTTAACGGGCGGCAACTAATTGTCGTACGAAATTCCGAAATTCTTACAAAATTATTTCTAGGTTACCAAATTATTTAGTTTCGAGTTCTTTTTAAAATTATCTTTAATGAAGACTTATCTTATTTGATGTCTTGCATTAAAGTCAATACTAATATACATTAAGGCATAATTTTATAGAAATTTCTAATGATAATATAGGATAATTTAGATATTAAGGACACTCGCCAGCGCGTTTTGATCATTAGACACAGTGCTAATTTTATTTTGGAATACACTTCGTACTTTACATTTGGAAAAAATTTGTTAACTTCGCTGCGTTGAAAACGATAGCATGTAGTTACATTTCACCAATTTGGCGACCTATTGGTTTGCCAGAATTTATGGTTGCTAAAAATTTCAATTAAATATTTTGTCTTAATGCGTTCCTGAACAAAATATTTTCAAACTTCAAATTTTTATAGACATATTCTACTGTTCTGACCTATGTTGCCAATTTTTTGTCTATATCTTTAAACATACAATTAAATCTTAAGAAAGAACAGAAGGGTTAGAACATGGAATCATTAAAAAAGTTTTTCCCTTTTGCTTAGTTCTGAAATTAAATCTTAAAAACCATAAAATTTCTAAAATTTTATTAAAATTTAGCCTTACACTGAAACTTGATCAAGTGGAAAATAAGCTAAATCCTCATATTTTCGTCATCAACAATGGGGAAAAAAACCGGGATGAAATATTAGTAACAACAATCAAAACGATTTGAATTTCACTTCAACAACGAAATATAACCCATATAATCTACGTAAAAAATATTATCCTTGAAAAAATAGTATTTTATGATAATATAAAAATCATTTTTACGCAGTGATATTTTCGTATGCTCTCGCAAAAAAGTCTACATTTTCGTCTAATTTTTAATTAATCAAAATTTCAAAAAAATGCTCCTAAATGCAGATTACTTCTTCCTAAATGTATAAGTGTCAAATTCTGTAACTCCAAGTGAGATGGTCTGGCCAGTAAAGCGCAAACATACACACATATACATTCATCTTTATTAATAACAGAGATACGCCCCAAAAAATGTATTCATTGTTATGTTTTGGAGACCTGTTAAGCCACAGTTTTTTAATGTATTCAGGAAATAATTCTATTATTCAGTCTTGTGGTTTTAGATTTTTTTAAATCATTGAAATAATTTGAAATTATTCTTAAGATTAGTGATTTTACAATGTTTCCTTTTTTCTCTATGCATCATCATAGTAATAGGTGAGAAATTCATTATAATTTTTTTAAAAAAAATTCCGACATGTATCAGCAAAATTCCTTGCTGCTGGTAAGGAATTTCGCAATAAAGTAATGAGTAAAATAAAAACGTTTAATAGCATCTTATATAAAATAAATATTATTTATAATGTTTATGTGATATAAGATTTAAAAGGCTGTCGTTGAAAATTTGGGCGGGGGGAGGTGTATTGCTGTTAGTTAAATTTAATGGTGCTAAAGCGGAATTGTGTTTAAAATTTCAAATTTAGATTTTTTTTATGCAAAAAACATAATATTTCCCAGTTTCAATTTATAGCACAAAATTAGTATAAATTGGGAAAGACAGTAATTCGCGAGAAACAATGATTACAATTATTTATAATAATTACAATTATTTATAATAATTATAAAAATTAGTTAGAAATTAAATTTTACGAAACTAACAATATATACTGTAAACGATGGGAGAGCGTTAAAGGCGGGTATGTAAAATCGGTGTAATACTCTAATTCTTCCTTAGAAAATTATTTTTGGAAGGCATTACTCTCTATCCAATAAATTTTATAATATGTTTAATTTAAATAAACCGCAAACAATTACAAAATTTTGGACAAAATTTGTAATAAATATATTTGAAAACAAAAAAATTATTTGTATTTTTTTTTCATTTGAAAATGTTTTTATTTTAAATTGAAAATTTTTTTAATGTTTTTAAATTAATTATTAGAGACATTATTTTTTGTGTGTGAATGTTCTGATTGCGGGAATTAAATTTATTTATTTTTCTTTTAAAAATAACTTCTAATTGTAAAGTTTTCATTTGAAAAAGTACACGATATTGGAAATGTGTAATGTTTCACAGTATAGCTTGCTGTTTATGGCTTTTACCAAATGAACTTATGCAAGATAATTCGACTAATGCGAAATCTTTTTATTTCTCTGATTGAAAAGGCTACCACAACCATGTCCCTGCTCCATAGTGCTGCTATTTTTAAAAGGTTCTTCCGTTGGTGCCCTTGCAAAAAGCTATTTTCTGAAGGACATGTTTTGGTTCATTGCCTAATATTAAGCATAATTAAACTAATTCCACGTTGCTAAGAGCGAAATTTCTTTCAGGTTTATCTATTCGTAGGGAGGACCATGCACCGATTAATTTTGTTTGGATTCAGGTCACATTGCGTCCTTGAGATATTATATTTTTCTTCTCATTAAAAGAAATAGTAGTTAATTGATTGCAATAAATCTTATGTTATCGCAAGTGCTGTGTGTGCTTTCTCTTTTCTGAGACAGACTAATTATTGCCAGTTTTTGTTTTTGTTATTCATTATCCGGCGTTAGTGATCAGTTTTTTTTTCAAAATTTATCAAAAAAGGAATATTTAAATTATATATGAAATTTTCTTGTTTGGATTTTCATTTTTGACAAGAATATAATCTTCGTTGAAATTTGCATTTTGTCTTTATGCCGGTTCTTAGGAAATAGGCAAGGTTGAAATAGTTTTCAACCTTGTTTATTAACAAATTGGAAAACCTGGCTGACTTTTTTAACAAAACAAATTAATAAAAGTGTTGCAATATAATACAATTCTTCTCTTTTATTAAAGAAGTATATTATATTGTAGTTCATTTACTTTTCTGTGTTGACAAAAAAATAAGAAATATATAAGCGAATAAGTAAATAATATGTAAGATTTTTTTATATTGAAAAAAATTAATGAATTAATGAAAAAGTCATGCAATTCAGCATTTAAATGAAAAGAAAAAAAAGATTTTTCACGATTTATCTTAAACTATTTGTTTCAAATCGTACCATATCTAAATATTAATTTTAAAATAATTTGTTGAATACAGTTAAATGTAAAAAGTTATTTTAACGCGCGGTGTATTATGCCAGTCTCCAGGAACTGACAAACGATTTTCTATTCCATCTGTTCCGGTCACAGATGATCATAACGTGAAATTAAAAACATTTTTAAAAGGATTCAAATCTTTTTTTTTTTAAATAAACATTGTAGCATAATAATGTTTTACACTTGTTTTGTCTTTAAAAAAATCGTCGTTATGCGCGTATTTATAAAAAGATGAAGCGTGTTTTTACAAAATATATTTGAAGTACATCTAAAGATTTATTAACATTAGAAAAAAAATATATATTTATATATATATTTATAATAAAATTGGCATTAATAAGAACTAGGCTTTTTAAGAAAAACTTAAGAACTAGGCTTTTTATTTAAAATTGTTCTTATGCGACAATATCGTCAAAGTTAGTGAGGGAAAATATTAACATTCCAGTTAAAATTCTGAAAAGCCATTTCTGAGTGATTACCTACTACCCAGGAAGTTACTTTTAAACAAATTTTGTATCATTTATGTCGCATATCGAATTTTACAGATAATATCCAACCTGTAAGCATTATCTTTTAATTACCATTTTCAGTTGAAAAATCAATAATAGATTTTAACTCGTGAATTGCTCATTTTTTCCCGTTAATGATGATAAATAATGAAGTAATAATAAAACTGCTAATTTTCTTGAAATCGTCAATTTCTTCACAAAATAGATTTTTTAGAAATAACACTAGTTAAAACTACTCCAGCCTACATAATGCAATATTATAATCAAATCCACAGAGCTGATGGCTATTGATACCGATTGATCCAGTTTTTTCGAATTATTCGTTAGAGATTTATTGCCTGTCGATTAAAACTCTCGATTGCGTCGCAAAATTTTACCGTGAATGCGAAGGTAAACAACAAATTTGATTTATTTCTATCAAGATTAACGTCCCATTTTTGAAACTACTTGAGGATTATGAAAATCAGCAGAAATCAATATTTCACAGAATGTAACCTTTTATGTCTGACAAACAACATAAAAACGCAGTATTACTGAAAATATACTTCATAATTCCAAGAGTCCGTATTCTTTTGTTTTATGATGCCTTTTTTATTTCATCTTCACAGAAACCCTAATGCTCATTTCGCGCAGCAAAAAAACAGTTTCGGAAAGCGAGCAATAGTCCTTCATTTTTTATTCTTTCCTATTTCTGTTTTTATTATTTAGCCGCCATGTCACCATAGGTAAGCAATAACACGTGTCTGCCGGGAACATTAATAGCTCATGTTTCGCAATGTGCCGTGGTTTTTCAGAAACCCCACGCGTAGCGAGTGTCACGAATCTCCCCCCCCCCTTTTTCCACTTTTATTCTGCCACCACGATCTCCAGAAATAACACGAGGGATGGTGAGTGAGGAGAGCACAAATGGGTGGAGGATGTACAACGTTCTCTCTACCGTAAAGAAAACATCACGATTTCCTTTAATAAATTTCATAATATTATCTGGCCCTTTTGCTAGATTTTCTTGTCCAAGCTGTTTTCAATTTCTGAATTCTCTTTACTCTATAATATTTAGGTTGACGATTGGACTTTGAGAGTTGTAATTAAATAAAATGGCCATCACTATAGTACATCTGAATTATGAGAATTATAAAACTGAACTAGCATAATATTTGGTTAAGATATTCGACTAAGTTAAAAACATGGATTTGGATGAAAATTCGCATTTTTTTTTTTTTTGGCAGTTTTTAAAAAAAATACATTCGTTTCTGTTTGCAGTGATATCTTTATGTTGTCTCTATGTCAATCAGAAGCCAAGTTATGGAAAACTGTTGACATGTAAGTGATGTTTATTTAAATGCATTTAAAATCTTAAAATGCATTTTCTTAAGAACGAGTTTTTACATAATTCTACTGTAGGAGTATCGTCATACCTCAAAAGTTAATCAAGACAACTTAATGAAATTTATAATTAGCGCTCGTTATGAATATTAGCGCTCGTCAGAATGTAAGGAACTATGGATTTGATGTTGAATGCTCTAGAAATGGATTTATGATTGTTTAATGTTGAAAAAATTCTTAAATTTCCTAGATAATTTCATATATTACACACAAAAAATTTTATTTTTGAATATTATTATTTGATAATAATTAGTTACACACTCTAAGATATATAATGTTACAAAGAAAAATGAAAAATTCTAACAATTTTTCTTTTTTTATAACAATCCTAGTTTTTGTAAATAAATGATAAAATTTACATCAAAATTTGATTTTTCTTCAAAAACTACATATATATTTAAATAATTTTACTTTTTTTCATCATTTTATCTTTATATTAATAAAAAACATTGTATAAACATTGTTTTTTTTTTAAAAAATCCCTTCCGAACTTAGTCAGATAAATTATGTCACCAAGCCTTTAATTCAATTCTTAATTGGACGGTGGACAGCCTTGTATTTTTGTAGATTATTTACTTAAAAGTCATGAAATTTTTATGCATATGCCTTAAAATATAAATACTTCAGATATCTTTAAAACAAAACACATTATTCCTAAAAAATAAAAAAAAAATATATGATTTTTAAAAATCTTCAAAATATTCCATGCAATTTAATTTTTTATTTTTTTCTATTATTTTTTTTATTATCCTTTATAAATTTATTTGGAACAAAACTGTGTATAAGTTTGTAATTCCAATTAAAAGTTTCTTTTTTAGAAATATTTCTATTCACGCGCTGAATTTTCTTAAGAATTTTGTTCTTCAAAACTAAAATTGACCTTTAACTGTCCAAAAGAACTCGAAACAACAACAAAAATGCATATCCAGTTTCCTTTTAAGGTTTAAAAGAAATCATCATCAGTTTTATGTAATTTCCTCAAAGATTAAGACACTTAGAAACATTTCAAAAATTTTTAAACCTAATTAGAACATCGTACGGATAAAGTCATTAAAATAATTTTATGCCTCTAAGCCTCTTAAATATTCATTTTATTGAACATGATATTTTTTATTGCTGTTTTTCTTAAATATTAGCGTATAGTATTTTAGCGATGAAACAATAAAAAGAAAATTTAACATTTCCGTCATTGTCATTTCATTTTTTTGTTGATCTGAAAGTCCACTGTCCCCTTAATGTGAATGATAATTGAGATTGTTTAATAACAATATGGCGAAATTCATAAAACTACCTTTTACTGTAACGTTCGTGTCTAGACAGTTTATTATAAGTGCTATAAAGTATATGAGGTTATTAGTATTGTATGACTGATTTAGCTTTAAAATGCCACGAATATATTTCTTATTTCTGTAAGATTTGTAGTTTTGTTGATGATGTGGTATGATTTTGTAGGGACTGCTAGTTTAATATTATATTACGGCCGTCTTTTGCCTTTTTCGTATAAGATTAAAATAATGTCCAACTCTTAAATTTATTTATTTTTTAATATGTAAATCTTAAAGTAACTTGCCATTTTTATTTCCAATATTTGCAGTTCATAAAATTTCGTTTCTGCTAATATTATGAATATTAGTTTAATTTTGCCAGTTATGTTTAATATCGGCTGAAAGTTCTATTTTTTTTTTTTTTTTTCAAATAGAATTTTTTTTTAGCATTTTTTACCGTTTTTTTTTTAATTTTTTTTACCGGTTTTTCGGAGTTGTCATCTTTCCAAATGAAATAATCAAGAAAATAATGGAATAATGATGCGATATCAATCAATGAATCTGATAAATATCGTATAAGTTTCAAGTTTGGAAGAGGAAATGAATAAATTACGGAGGAAAAAAAAAAAAAAAAAATTTGAAACTCTAGCCTGAAGTATGGTAACATTTATTCTTAAACATTACATTTATTACTAATTCTTTTTCAGAAACAACATGGAATTTAAATAACGTAGTCATAATATTTGTGTGTGTAAATGTAATTAAAACAATAAAAATATTGTTGTTAAATATTCTTCAAAATAATATTTTTGAAACTAATAAAATTACAGAAAAATATGTATGGGAATAAAATTATTATAGTTAAAGAGCTTACTTTTTAAATTTTGAATGGTGTAAAAATATTTTATATGCAGTAATACGTTCTTAGATTTTGAAAAAAAAAATGTAAAAAGTTAATTTAATGTTCAATTAAAAATAAAGAAGAAGCAAAAATTTGTAACATCCTATGAGTGCCTAGTATCCAAGAAATAAAAAGCTACCAAATTTGACACGTATAATCATTTAATGGTAAAAATGTACACTTAGGAACGATTTTTTTAACATTTTAATTAGAATTTTAATTAATTAAAAATTAAATTGAATTTTGGTGTTTTTCCGCAATAACTTCTAAACATATTATTGCGCAAAAATATATTTTACTTAATTTCATCAAATATTTAAGCGTGATTTTCCTTCAATGCTGAAAGCTAAAGAAGGATTCTGTTTTAATATCTGTATTGTGTACTAGACGAATAAAAAGTGAATTTACAATACTTCGAGATTCAAATAGATGAACCGTATATTTACATTTTTACATAATAGTACCAATCACGTAGTGCTGTGATGTCTTGCGGCTTGTACACAATGAACAGAACTTATGTGAGGCAATTAAAATAACACGGCTTGTCAGAATCATGGAAGTGGAGCATTGTCTACACGATTTAACTGAAATTACACATGAGTAATATCATCAGCAAGCCACCTGATCGCTAAAAGCAATTAGTAAAACATATACTGCAAAAGTTATTAAATCCATTTATAACATGTAATGAGCAGCAAGAGTGCTAATAAAACACAAAAAATAAATTGGGATTTTTTTTTTAGATTGGAATACAGTCTCTCTAAACCTGCTGGTCGCTAAAGGTGATTGGTATTAAATATAATTATATTAATTAGTGTATTTCAGATGAGCATTTAACTTGTATTTTTTTATTGATTAATGGGACAAAAGGATGATTTAGTATATTGACCAAATAACAAATTATGTTAAATATTCTTAAATATTTAAAGTGTGTTAATAAGGTATCTTTACGTCGAAAAGACATAACCTTGGATTTGAACGATTAGAAGTTGCATAACAGCACTGCATCATGCATTTCCATAATTTTTTGAACTCTTAGTTTTTCTGCGTTACATCAAAAACTAAACTGCATTATATAAGGCTATAAACCTTGAAAAAAATCGCCATGAATGTTCAGTAAGGTGGAAAATATTTATCTACATCTTTTTAGTGGTTTAGAAAGTCGAAACCGAGCAGACGGTTTGGCGCCGTCAACCTTGACTATAAACTGTGTAGCTTTACTTTATCGGGATCAAGCTTTCCTGTTGCTTATTAATCTAGAATGTTTGATTTCAAATAGCTTAACAGCTACCTGATTTTATAAACTTTAGTGGAAGGAAAATACAGATTTTTTTAAAAAGAAATATTTCTTTTCATCTACAGAATTGGTTAATTAATAAGTTAATAAGTGTAATGATCACTTTCTTAACAAGATGGTTTGGCGCCGTCAACCTTAACTATAAACTGTCTAGCTTTACTTTATCGACATCAAGCTTTCCTGTTATTTATTAATCTAGAACGATTGATTTCAAATCGCTTAATAAGGAACTGATTTTATAAACTTTAGTAGAAGAAAAATGCAGATTTTTTTAGAAAAACTTTTTTTATACAAAGAATTTGTTAGTTATTAAGTTAATGCGTTTTATGGTTATTTTCTTAACAAGATTTGTCACACTCGACACCTTTTCACCTTTTTTCAAAATAAATGAATAAATAAAGATCAAAATCAAATATATGTTCTGCCGCAGATTCTACAATGAAAATATTATGTAAATAAAACATTTTAAGATCTCAGGTTCTTTTTCTTTTATCTCTTACTCACAGAAAAAAAATTTGTAATTCTGATTGTAATAGATAATACTGCATAAGAAAATATTTTATTGCAATTATTTTTGTGTTTTTCTTTATTATTTTAATGATATACAGAAGAAAAAAAATGATAAATTTCTAAATTCATGTACTTATTCTATATTAAGTCGATTTTATTTTGTTTTTGCCTTTTACATATGAATATGAATTACCATAGTGAGGCTTCTATTTTATCATATAGGCGTGTTTCAGAAATGTAGACTGTATAATCACTGCATTTTGTTGTTTTTGTTTATAAAAATTCTGCATGTTATTTATTGTCACAAATATAATTTTCTGTATGTTTGTGGAAATAAATCCATAAATTTGTTTCAACATTTTTAAAAAAAGTCCAAAAGTATGAATTTAAAAAAAAATATTTTTTTCTAGAAATTAATTAATAGTTTAAATAACCAACTAATCAGTTATGATGCAAATGCAATTTTAAGAAAATAACATAACAGTCATGACTGTTTTTTGTCACTAAGCAACTTACTCCTTTTATCAGCTTAAAGCACTTTTAAATATAAGTCGTGAAAAAGTATAGCATAATAGAATAAAAAACTTTATTTTATGAAGAACTTATAATTCATTCTAATGTATATTAGCATTCACATTTATTGGTATTAAAGGCTTGAAAAACTTATATTTATAGGTAAACCAAAACTATATTGTTTAGCGAAGTATGTAAAATAAATATTTAAATACTTAACATTTTAAATAAATTTTTTAAATAAGAAAATAAATCTGTTTGCTTAAAATTGTGAAAATCTCAGTAGGTTGGATTACATTAGGTCAATAAATTAGATTGATTTTGCTGATTTTAATGAAATATATTTATCAAAAATTAAAATAAATTATAAATAATAATAAAAAAATAAGTTTCTTTTTTTGTGTATGTGTATGTGTATTTTTGTTCCTTATTGATTTTGATCTTTCCGGTAACAGTAAAATCAAACTAAATTTTGGTCCCAAAAATTTTGTATTAAATAGTATCAAATATTCTGTCAAAATTAATCATCATAGAAATAATAAAAATATGTCAAGAATATTAAATAAGGAAATTTTTATTGTAATAAAATTGCAAAAGGTATCAAAATTTCATGTGTTAAACATTATGAAAATTATTAAGATGATTATTAGCAATTTTAAGCTTCATTTATGTATTTTTTCCCTAATAAATGTGTTTGCAATTATACTTTTCCCAAGATAAAGAATTATTATATATCAAATAGAAATTTTTTAAACCCATTACTATTCATTGCTATAGCATTCTGTTTCACTCTCATACATTGGAAAGTTATAAACATTTAACCTTGTTTTTATTTTCTGATTTTTTTTAAATATTGTCTTTGCGTGAATTAAGAATACTGTAAATTCAGATCGAGATCGTGGGAAATTCTCTGAAGAATACAAAATACTGTCACGTTACTTTTATATCTATATATATTCATCTCCAAAAACATCGTTCTTGTTCTGTGTCTGAGATAAAGCTTTACGTTAAAGTTAATTCTGTTGCTAATTAATGTGATTAGTTTGTTTCACTTTAAAAAAAAATCGTTTGCAGATGCTTAGTTCAGAAGATATAAAAAAGCCATTCTTAGCGAAGGCTTCGAAACTTAATACCGCTGTCTTTAATTAAGACATTAAAAGGCCTTGCGAACAACAACAATGGATCCCATTCGAAAATTAAAACTAAACACTCACGTTGTAAGTAGCACTGCTGCCAACTGTTACGTGGAAAATAAAAATAAACAAACAAAATTGAATTTAGTTGGGAGAGTTGAGCAACCTGTTCTAGGAGAGTAAAAGCAAAAGAGAATGAATTAAAAGAAAAAGTTTGGCGGGAAAAAAGATGTGTTTGTTTCGGCCTTGAAGTCTCTATACTCTTCAGCATAACAAAATTAGTTTGGCTATCATGCGCATGCGTTTTTGCCTTCTTCTTCCCATTCTTTTAACCTTAGTCAGTGTCATCAGAACAGCCATGAATGTTTGTATTCTTGAAGAATGTTTTTTTTTTATTGTTTTGTCTTAATTCTTTTTGCTTGCTTGTTCTGCGAATTTGAAACTAATATAATGACTTAGTTTTAAAGAACACTGAAGATTTACGAAATGTTTTTGAAAAATACGTGTTTTTATTTAATTTAAAATTATTTTAGGACGTAACGAATTTCATACGCAAATTTCAAATACTTGAATACATATATAATATAGCAGGCAAAATATGTTTGAATATTAAAAGTTTTTAATTGAAATGTAAGAATATATCACATATTTATTTTCTTTTTGAATGTAAAATAGTATCTTAAAATAATAATGTAAAATGTAATGTATAATGTAAAATAATGTAATAAATAAAATTCAATAATTATATTTAAAGATAAAAATATATCAAAAAGTTATTAGGATCTTGTTTTATCAAATAAGTTTTATTTGGGTTATCTATTTCTGAATAGTTAATCATATATTATTTTCTACAAATATATTTATTTTATATTTAAAGCCTTTTTATTTAAAGTTTATTATCATTATATCAGTTTTAAAAATACATGCGAAATCGTCTGAGCGATTCGAAATGATTTGCAAATATTATTCTACTTTATGAACTACTAGAATAACTAAAAAAACCTTTAAAAAAATGTATAATCGGAAGTGCATTGTTTGCAGTTTTATCTTAGAAGACAAAGTAAACTTTTTTAGCATGGAAAAACAACAGATGGCTTCCATCATGACAGTCTGTCGTTTGTGTGATATCTTCTCCCCTTTTTCCTTGCCTGTTTTACTTTAAAGATGTGAGACAATACCAAACAGAAAGGGGTTTCCTTTCTTAATTTCTTTCGGTTCTAATTCCACATTGTTGTACGCGTCAGAAACAAGAACAAAATAGAAAGAAAATATTTTAATTAATCTTCTGGTGACTTTTCTATTAAGGATTGCAAATACTTCTGTTGGATTTTTATCGTTTCCAAGTTTTGAATTGGTCATTCTTTAAAAATGAATTATTTTTTTTTTTATGTTCGTAGGTAATAATATATTCACGAAACGATTTTTTGTAAAGAATTAATAATGTACTAACTTACTAATTTTCTTACAATGAAATTTCTCTTAATATCTGAGTATACGTTACTGATTATAACTAAAATTACGAGATCCGTCTCTACATGGTTCTTGCATAATTTTCATGTCGATCAAAATGGGTCGATAGGCTTTTACGGATTTCCGATTCCAGCGGTTGCCTAGAGCCGTTGTATTGAAAGGGTTCACAGTCAAGTATATATATA
>JAPMOR010070192.1:126045-148907 GCA_026543865.1 Argiope aurantia
TATGTAATCCTAAATAATTTTTTTAATTTTTCATCTTAAATTAGTCTATGCGTTTTTATTCTAAAATTTTCTTTTATTTCCTGATCCAAATCCTATTTTTTAATTTAATTGTTTCTAACTAGCTCTCTAAAAAACTGCTGACTCTCACACTACAAGCGAAGGGATAAAAATTTCTAACACATGTGTCATACCTTCCAAAGAAATCAAAGATTCTTTTTCTCGAAGCGGCATTTGTCAAGCGGCCTGTAGGAATTTTCCCGAAGCGGCCTGTAGGAATCCCATAGTAAAAGCACTAAAATGCGAACAAAAGTATTCTGCCTTTGGTTCCCATATATAAATCATACCCTGTTTTGGAAAAATGAATGCTAAATTTATCTTCTTGTCGGTCACTCGAGTGTAAAATTATGTTACATATATCTTTAAATTATAAAATATTGGTGCTACAGTCCGTATGAAATTTATTAAAATCCTTAATTATAGTATAAAAAATAATTTTTACAATATATTAGGATATTAATGATTCATTAACTTATTATGTTATATTAATTCTATGTGATATGCCCTCTAAAATAATTTTTATTGTTATATTTGTTTGAAGTACATTATTTCTTTATAATTTTTCATAATCTGATGATTTT
Organism: Argiope aurantia; assembly: GCA_026543865.1. Taxonomy (NCBI): domain Eukaryota; kingdom Metazoa; phylum Arthropoda; class Arachnida; order Araneae; family Araneidae; genus Argiope; species Argiope aurantia. Next base: position 126,684 of record JAPMOR010070192.1, read on the forward strand.
TTTACTTTATATTTGTCATTAAAAAAATCAGTAATTAATAATTTTGGTTAATTTTTTAAGAATTTTATTTCGTAAGTCATTATTTATATACATTATAAATAAATATATAACAGAATATATATGTTCACATTGTTACTAAAAAATAAACAAGAATAAAACATTAGCATGACGGTATTAAATTAAAATGTGAATATGAATTTCCTTGTTATTAAAAAAGAAGGCTCGTAATATGCACTGCCTGCTTAAATCCGCCGCTGTCGTTAACGTAGCATTTTATATTGGGATTTAGTCATTAAATATTTCAATTCGCATAATGAAGTATTATCAATTCACAACTCGTATTTCCCTAGGCACTGCAATCCGGACATTAAGTTGTCAGTTCCGTATAAATACGACATATGTCTTTGCGCCCACTTGAGTGGTCTTGATTGATGGATATATTGCGTCTACTTGATATAATCTTGATGTACTTAATACCAATTTAAATATTTGGACAAAATTCAGATTTTAACTTTATTAATCGATGTTTTGTGTGATCAGACTCTGTATTCGAAACAGAAGTTATTTAATGTCCTCTTAGAACCTTCGGATTCTTAAAAGTGCATATTATGTCATACGCCAATGACGCAGGCCCTTGTCTTGGTACTGCCAGCTTGAGTTGCCATTGACGGGAGGGGGTATCTGTCTTCCATCTCCGTGCCTTCGTTTAGTCATTTTTTTCATTAAATAATGCTAATTTTAAAGTTAAAAAAATTATAATTATAAAATTCATTCTTATTCTGAATTTAAAAAAATTACAACTATAAAATTCATTCTTAGAGATCACTTTGGCTCCGTTTAGTCATTTTTTTTTCATTAAGTAATGCTAAAAAATTCTAATTATAAAATTCATATGATCATTATTCTTCTGTTCTTTTAACTTCATCATATAAAACACACACACGCACACGCTCGCACGCGCGCACATACACACACCAACCAGAGAGAATAATAAATATATAGAGTTAACTTATGATTTAGAATCATACAGTTTAACAGTTGAGTTTATTTTGGACAGAAATAAACTAAAAAATCCTAGTGGCAGTAGAGTTTTTAAAAATATTTTGTAACTGTATTTTTAACTGAATAACAATTTGAAATTGGTTTCCTGATGATGAGTTTAATTTCTGTTACTGTGTGTTTACTTTCTGGAGCTGTCCTGGGACAGTCCGGGTTTTGACTTTATCCTAGAACAGCTTGCCGCATTTGCCTCGATTTTAAACAAAATGTTCCGATTGGTCCTATATTTTACTGATTATTAACTATTTCTTAATTAAACAAAACGGATTGGTTTGATTTTACCAAAATTAGCTTCTGAAGAATTCTCCATTCGACATTTTTCATACTTAGAATGCAGTTTTTTTTGTCTTAAGGAATATTCTTCTTCTATATCGTGATTTCTTTGAATGCCGTGAAACCATGTGTTGAGGTCCATGCTGTTTCTTTTCAGCTAGAAAATAATTAGACCAAATATCAAGATCTAGCCTAAGTAATCCATTTTAATTTCATCCTACCCTTCAATGTTTCGAGCGGTTCGTTTTGAAGTCAAGAAATTTGATGACTTAAAGTAACGAAATGATTTGGAATATAAATAGAGCATTCTCTATCTTTCTGCCATCCCACCCAAAAATAAGAGAGCTGATGAGGATTAATGAGACATGGGCATAATACTTTTATTTACAGTTAATATTGGCATAAAAATAAATGCCCAACCCTTCCGGTTAAAAGTTCATCAGCTTCCGCCCTTGCAGTTGAAACCGAAGAGTGATCTCATATTATGCAAACGATTTAGGGGTGCAACAACTCTAATTAAGCAGGCATCTGGCTGGCATTTGATCAGATCTCTGGAAAAAAAAGTTTTCTGGTAAATGCCATGAAGATGCTTCCCTAGGGAAGGAAGAGCATTAACCGGCATTAAGACGATATTTGTTTTCAAAATGTGTCATCACTTACTTAACCGCAACAGTCGAACACAAACAAACTTAAGAGTTAAGTCCATTTGTCAAAATCTTCTGGTAGGGTGAGACGAATCGTGGTGATAAGTGGCAGAGCGACAAGATTCGGTTTTTTGGGTTCTCGAACCCGGCTCACAAAGAGACAGGCTGTCCAAACAGCAGCTTGATTCAAACCGGCAGTTTTACCAGACTGTGTGGCAATGCCACTTACAGAAGTTGTTCTCTGTATATCGTTTCTTTTGATTAATGTTTTTTCTTCTAACCGCTTCACATCTAAGTTGAATTCATGTCATTGGTTTTACTGAACTGTTCTGTGAATATATTGTGAATAAATACATCCTTTCCAACTTATTTTGATAGTTTTTTTTTCTTCCAAACTATGTAATGTGAAGTCTTCTTGATAATGATTTCTGTTAGTTCATGTTTCACATCCCACTGATAGTATTTTCATTTTACTTCATGGTAACGGTTTAACCGAATTTTGTGGTATAGTCATTTATTTTGAAGTAGTTCTTTGTAAATCCCCCTTGCTTCTGATTAATGTTTTTTTTTCACATCTAAATTCATGTAATTTAGTTTACCATATTATTTTCTGAGCATGTGGGGAAAATGTAGTCATTCTTTCTTATTTGGATAGTGTTGTATCTCTACCTAAGTTAAATTCATGTCATATATTTCACCAAACCATGTGGTATGAGGGTTTTATATTAGTGTTCTCTGTTGAGATTGGTGTATCATTTTTTTTATATATTATACTATGTGATATTATTGATTTTTCAAATTACCCTTTATAAATCCAACTTTTTAATGGTTTTTTATCACTTTCATATTTATATTAAATTTATGTCATTTGTTTTGCCATATGGTATTGTATCATCTTCCAGTATGCATTGACGAGTTTTTGATAATTTATCTTAACTTCAAATTAAATCCATGTCAATAGTTTTAATTAGACTATGTGGAATTAAGGCTTTGGAGAATTGTTCCTTCTAAATTTATATCTTGCTTTTATTTAATAATTTTTATTAATTGATGGTGTTAGTTTAGCAGAGGACGATGTTGCTCTTTTCTATATATAAAACCTGTTTGCGCTCATTTGATAATATTTTATTTTCATCATTTCTCACTTCCACATCTTGTGAAACGTTAAGAATAACGAATGCTCATTTTGTTTCCATGGTAATCGTTTGTTATGTTTTCCAATAAATCAAAGTGCATTAGAAATTGTTAGGAAAAAAAAAGCAAGATCTTTTGCAAATGCTGAAACATTTTTATTTGTTTACATATATATGTTTTTGAAATTTATATTTCATTTTAAACCAGTTTCCTGTTTAAAGTTTTTTTTTTTCTTTTATGATTTTAGAAATATAAAATGTTTTCTTAGTTTGCGAGACGCTTTTTTTTTTTGAAAAAAAATTATGTTTTACAAGATTTATATGTGTGTGTACATTCGCATAATTTGCATTTTAATATGTTCTTTTTCAAAATACAATTATAATATACTTTTAAAAGATATAAATTTTACAAAATATTTAGTTATAAAATTCTACACTACGCAGTTTTTAGTTTTTCGACAAAAGTTGTGAATCAAAGTTATATACTGTTATGGAACATAGAAAAGATAATTAAAAAATTAAATTTTAAACATTTAATTAAAAAACTTTGATATTTAATTAAAATGTCTTTTCTTCAAATCTTTGTTTGTAATGTAGTAAAAAATATAAAAAAAAATGTTGGAAGAGAATCATTTTTATGAATTAATTATTAAAAAAATTAATTGAAATAGGCAAACTTTAATGTGCCAGATGTGATTTTTCTTTCAATGCAGAATTAAATATTACACCAAGTACACTGGTGTAAGAAATTAAGAGAATGTGCATATTTTATCGAATTGCATGAAAAGCAAAAGAGACTACTGCTTCTAGATTTAAAAAAAAAAAAAAATGCAAATGTTGTACGGCTAATACGTAAGCGTACACGTGTGTGTAGGTGGAGCCAGCAGAAAAACAGGCTTTATAAGCGCGTGGAGGGTAAGACGAATTTCATTCGCTAGCACACTTCGGCGAATTTCTTGGTGTTATCTTGCAGCAATAGGTGAAATTCACATCAGAACAGTAAAAATGAGTAACCACCAACGTTTAGATGATGGAATGAGGTGGCGAATTGTGGGCAGGTTAGAGGCAGGCCAATTGCAAGTCCAGATATGCAGAGAGTTTCATTTAACACCCAGCGTCGTGTGTAACCTATGGAAACAGTTTCAGGATACTGGATCCATCGAGAGAAAGCCTAGGCAAGAGCCACGACGGCCAGAAAAGATCGCCATTTGTCCATTTTAGCAAGGCGTAACAGAGGGGCTACAGCTTCTCAGCTCTCTCGGGACTTGTATGCAGCCACAGGAGCCCGTGTATCAAGGGTGACTTGTTCCAAGAGACTGAATGAGAGAGGATTGTTTGCCAGAAGACCGGCTGTTTGCTTCTCGCTCACGTCTGCGAACAGGAGAGTCCGATTAGCATGGTGCAGGCAACAGTGATAGGAATATGGAGCAATGGGCAACCGTTCTGTTCACCGACGAGTCCCGTTTTAGAAAAAACACCGATTCTTGCCGTACTTTCATAAGTTGAGAGCCAGGAACCCGCTACCTAGCCTCCAATGTCCGCGAAATCGACAGTTATGGCGGTGGCGGTATAATGGTCTGGGCAGACATCATGTTAGATGGCCGCACACTTCTCCACGTCTTTGACAGGGGCTCTGTGACTGGTGTGAAGTATAGGAATAAGGTCTTGGAGCCTTATGTTCGCCTTTTCCGGAGTGCAATGGGCACCGAGTTCAACTTAATGGACGATAACGCGAGGCCACATAGAGCTCTTCTGGTCGACGAATTTCTCGAGAGTGAGGATATTTGCCGGATGGATTGGCCAACCAGGTCTCCAGACCTCAACCCTATAGAGCATGTCTGGGACGCTCTGGGGAGGGCAATTGCAACTCGCAACCCCCCTCCGAGAACCATCCAGGCACTGAAAACAGCGTTGGTGAATGAGTGGGACCAATTGCCACATGCACTGATAAACTGCCTTATTTCCAGTATGATATCACGTTGCAAGGCGTGTATAGCTGTAAGAGTGGATCATACTCCCTATTAACCCATTTCTTTTGTATATTCTGCAACCGCTGTTTCAGACCTTCATACTTCCATGAGTGTTACGCACAAACATGAGTGTCTATTATAACTGTTGAATATTTATTTTGTTTGCATTATATCAACCTATGTTCATGCCAAATTTTATTAAAATCCGTCCAGTAGTTCTGGAGACCATAGATCAAATATGAAAATTCTCTTAATTTCTTACACCAGTGTATGATAGTAAAAACTTTATATTTAATAAAATTAAAAGACGAAGTTAACTAAAACTGGCGGTTAAATTTTCTACATTTTTTTTTCCAAAAGATTTTTTAATTGCTAATATCTTTTTAATGTTGCAGTACAGAAAACTCGCCAAGAATGACGTGATAAATTCAGGAAAAATGTCAAATTCACTCCAAAAGTTGATATTTTATAACTAATGAACGCCAATGTCATTCTTTGGCATGATAAGTATATTATAGAGTATACGAGAAAGTTGTGGGGAGATCACTTCCGCTAGTTTTAAGTGCAACTGCACTTTTTCTGCATTTGTTTTATCAATAAAAAGAGATAAGTTTTTTAAAATTTTTTTCTCAAGATTAGATTCTGCTGTACACTGACATTTATGCAGTTATTTCCGTCTTTAGTTTTGTATTTACTTTGGGTTTAAAATCACAGTTACTATTTACATTATCCAAAATTGACCGTAGCCATGGGCTTTAAATGAAATTACATTTATATTTGCATTATCATATTCTGTCTTCCAAGGTCGAAGTTCCGTGTCATTATCTATAGCCTGAACAAAAAAGAAATAATAATAAATAAATAGCTATAAAAAATGTCATTGAAAAATGTAATCTTCTCTTAAATTTTGAATCTTTGCATTGTTCCTTTATTTAGGTGTTATTGCCAACTTTTTAGTAGACAGTTATGAGTGTTATTAAATGTTGTGAATTATATAAACATAAAGTTATATGCGTTTTGCTTATGATTTTATGACAGATACCATTTAATATTAGTACTTAAAAATTCTATTAATCTCTCCTAACTATTATAATTTTTCTTTTGTTTTGAAAGGCATTTTTTTATGTCCCTTGTTTCATTTATTTATTTGAATAAAATAGGCCCTGTTTCTATTTTTTTGTTTTAATTAAAACTAGATTATACTGTTCTGTCAATTCGATTTTATATTTAGATTAATAGTTTTATGGTTGAATTTATTCAAAGATATAGCTATAGATTTAATCATTGCTTAATTTTTGCAGTGTACTGTCAGTGAAATATTGTTTTTCATAGCTTTATAATATATGCCAATATTGTTAAATGCCTTATATGGAAAGCGAAAATGCTTTAATAAATTCTTGGGCTCAATTCTGGAGGAAATAAGCGTATTGAATACTGTGAGCCATTGCTTTGTGTTTTACGGTATTTTTTTAAAAATAAACTAGAACATTAAATATCTTTTGGAAATTGAAAAAGTATTTTTAATGAACATTTAAACATTTTTGAATTCATGATATATTTTATAATTGAATAAAATATAATATTTTATTCATTTTGCAAATAAATATTACTGATACGTGAAGCTAAAAATTTTAAGACAATTTTTTTAATTATTTGTTATATTAAAATATCTGTTGTTATTTTAGATATATAACAACAGGTAAGCGATGATAATATTTCTAAAGAACTTTATTGTTTTGGATTTATTCAATATTCCGTTAACTAAGAACCTGAACCCAAAATCAGTTGCCGAAAATGATAAGCACCTGTTTCCAACTAGCTATTGCAGTTAATAAAAAAAAAACCGGTATAAAAATTTATGGGCAAAAATCTATATTGATTTGAAGCATTTAATTAAAATTTTAAAAAAAGCATATTCAGTTAATTTTGTTGTGTTTAGCGTTAATGAATGTTCTGTTTTCCTCTTTCGTTTTTCTGTTTTTACTGTGAAGCGTGGATAATTCAGAGCTGCTGAGAACAAAATCAAAATTTGAAATATCCAAATTTTTCAGTTAAATAAAACTGGATTCTGACAACATTTTGTTAAATAGGAAATTCCAAGTGCTGAAGAGAAATTTTCACAATTTTATATACTAAAACTTTTTCGTTTATAAACAGTCTCAAAAATTTTTATTGACGAAATGGCATCGCTATTAGAAAATTATAAGAAACATTAAATATAGAATTGTAAAAAAAAAAAAAAAATCGCTTTTCCTTGCTTATAAAAATTTACTTTATTTATAAAAATTGTATTTTATTGGTTTATAAAAAATTCACTTTATTGCAAACGCAAAATAACGATACTTTATTGCTTTATAAAAAAAATTCAGTTTACTGTAAACGATAAATAACGTATGATATTGCCATACGTAATGCTGAAGTAATTGGATTGTTTTCTGTCTCAAATTTCATAATGGGATGATTACGCCATATTGAATAACACCGAAAAGTTAATACTCTCGTATCAAAACCAGTTTAAACTCGCAAGATTTCTTAATTTTAATTCGCTTATATAGATTGTGAGATCCTGGTTCAATTTCCTCCTTTCACTTACAAGTTTTCTTTCTCTTGATTGTGTTGATTTGACCTTGAGAAATTTTGTTCCATGTTTTCCCTATCTTGGAATAGATACTCTTAGCTCATCATCAGCGGAAATATTTCACGGCCGTAGATTACTCGTTTTAATGACTTTTCTTTTTTTATTATTATCATTCCATAAAACGCAGAAGATCGTTTGTTTGTACGTGACTTACTGAGGATAGGCCCATGAATTTTCAATTCTTTCTTTTCTAGAAGAGAAATTTCATAGATGGTACTTTTTCTCATTCTTGTGAAATATAGATTTTAAAGTGCCATTGCGTGTGGATCTGCGCAAGTAGCTAAAATTGAACATTTTTCATGATTTATATTTGGAATTTGGTTTGTTTACTTTTGCTTGGAATGACGTAGAGGAAATTACTGTTAGATTAAGATGTAACTTGGCTTTAGATTTGGCTGAAGTTATTTGTTTTGCTTCTTTTTTTCCTGTGATTTGGATTTCATTAATTTATAATACTGTCATTTCTGTCAGTCAGAGTTTTACTGTCTCCGTGACGTTTCTTATATATATATATATCTTTTAGAATTTCATTTATTTGTTTTAGCTTGTGATGACATCAATTGACTTACTGTTTGATTGAGATATAAATTGAATTCACATTTAAATTGTTATTTCGTTTTGCTTCTCTTTTTTTCTTCGAATTTGCTTTTCATTAATTTTTAATATTATGATTTCTGTCAGTCTGAAGTTTACTGTTCTCATGAAAATTTTATAGATTCATCTGTTTAGAATTTCATTTGCTTATTTTAGCTAGTGATGACATCGAGTGACTTACTGTTTGATTGAGATGTAACTTATCTTTAGATTTGACTGGAGTTTCGCTTTGCTTCTCTTTTTCTCTGAATTTGGAATTCATTAACTTATAATATTGTGATTTTTATCAGTCTGAGATTTACTATTCTTAAAAAGATTTTTTTAGATTTGCCCGTTTAGAATTTCATTTGTTTACTTTTGCTTGTGATGACATCAAGTGATTTATTATTTAATTGAGATATAACTTGTTTTTAGATTGATATAAATTTATTTCATTTTCTTTTCTTTTATCTTCAAATTTGAATTTCATTAATTTATAATGCTATCACTTCTTTCAGTCAGAGATTCATTGTCCCCAGAAAGATTTTTTTTTTCATTTTTTAGTTTTGAATTTTATTTGTTTACTTTAGCTTATGTCAGGATCGAATGAATTACTTTTAGACTTAATTGTAATGGGTTTTTCAGGCTTTTACGAAAATTCTTTAGTTTTGAGTCTTAGTGAATTTCAGATTCGAAACCTTTTTAATACTTTGATTTTTTTTTATCCAAAATTTTCTTCAAAATTTCTTCAAATTTGAGAAGATGATTTCTTATCTCTATAAATGTTTTTTCATCCGGTGATCTAATTCTATGACAACTTTTGTTTTGAAAATGGTGGATTTCCGAATGCCATGTTAGGTATAATGGCACGAATGTCATTATGTATTTCCATGTCTTTGGATCGCTAGACTGGGGTAAAGATTCATCAAATATATTTTAAAATGGTGTTAGTTTATAGCCAAATAAATTAATTTATAAAAAAATGTTAATTTTATGAATTATAAATATTCAGATAATATTAAATCTTAATCTAGCATAATTTGTCACATTCGTATCATATTATTTAATTATTCTTCTATTGATAAATACCGAGCTTCTGTTTATATAATATTGAATACAAACTTAAATGCCCGGCAGGCAGAGAATCACACTGAAATAAATAAATAAAATTATATAGTAATTAACCTAAAATAAAAAGTAATTAACCTGAAATACATCTTTAGTATGTTGCATAGATTAAAAATGTTTTGAAATATGAAATTTAATCGGTCAGTATTTGAAATAATTATTCGTTACGTGCATTGTCGAAGTTACAAAACGTCTAGATCTGTCGCATTTTTTTAGGAATATATTGTATGCAATACTAGTATTTAAATTTGCATATATTATATTTTTTCGATTATTTTGAGAAAAAAATTGTTAAATGTTTATTTAAGTTATGACCTCATTACGTTTTTGATTTGAAGAAGAAAATTTTAATGGTGGAATTTTATTAAAACCATTAATCCTTACTTTTTTCCTGAAATTTTTATACTAATTTATATAGAATTTCATAGTTATTATCGAAAACTGAAAAGAAAAATCATGCAATGTGGTGTTAAGTTTTTGCTAGCGTGGAAGATTTTTACATCCATCCCCCCAAAAAATACTTTTAATATCTAAGTGATTTGGTAAACATTTCGTTATTTTAAAACAAGCTATAAAAATGTAGTTTGTGATTCTTATATTCTTATTTATTATAACATGACGATTAAAAAAAATTACGATTTTAAATAGTTATAAATCGCGAAATTTTTTTTATTGATTTATGCAATTTTATTATTTTTGTTGTATAATTATTCTATTTTGTTTGTCATTAATTCAATTCAGATATGAAATTGGTTTCCAGTTATTACTCCTTTGAAACTATACTTTGCGCCCAGTTTACCAAGAAAATTGAAACTTATTGCCCAACAAAAATCTTGCAATGCAACAATTAATTTTTGATTAATTGCAATGTCAGAATTTTTCTGCAATATTTTATAAAAATGCTTATGTCCCAAAATTGTATTATGAATTTGCTCCTTATAATGTAACATTGTAAAAAATTTTCTTTCCTTCTCAGAAGGATTCTAAGACTAATGACATTTTTTTTCTCTCAAAAAAGAATCACAAATTGAAAAAATTAATTATTTTTCAAACAACGGTATTTTTCCTGCATGTAAAACTTAAAAAAATATCCTGCAATCCATCACGCAGAAAATGCCATCACAACATTCGCTTTCGGCCTCACTCTACCATCAAGGCAGCACGCGATCATCCGTCTGAGCAGTGGTTGGAGTTCCCCCATCTTCAAGTTGTTTCAGCTGGAAGCTTGAGCAAGCAGAATCTTTTGCGAGGTCGCCTGGTACATGCATTCATCCATCCCCATTTCAATCCCAAGGACTGTGACGTGGTTCTAAAACAAGAGAGAATAGCGGTCTTTTAGCCTTTCTCTGGGAATTGAATTTCAGCCAGCCCAACCAAGATCTTCTGCTGTAGCAGCCATCTGCGTTTGTGTAACCAATACTACTTGAGGTCACTCATCCTACTCCTAAGAACAACCTGCAGTCTATTCAGCAGACCCCTACCCCCACTGTTCTTTTTTCTCGCTCCGCTAAATAAGAACCTCTTAAAAACGTCTGCCTTCACTGGTTCTTGCGAACGAGGAGTAAAGCAAGGAGTGTGTCACATTACCCAATCGCTCAGCGGACGCTTGAGATCTTTATCTCACACTTCCCGGAAAAAAATGGTTTAGTTTGGTGACGTTGGCAATGACGTGGGTTGGCGTGTCGTAACAGTCCTTGTGTGTGCGTGTTTGGTCTTTTTTATTTCTTATGTGTTGGTTGGTTGCTTTTACGATAACGAAAGGGTTAAGTGTGTTTAAGCTCGGCACTGTGGAATCGTGATTGCTAGTTAGAAGCAAACATGGACTTTCTCGCCATTCCATATTGCTATGAGGGGACCGAGGGAATGTTAGCAAATAGAACATGGTGAAAGGTCAGTTTCATTGCTTGTATGCTGGAATTCGACTGATTTCATGCATCGCGCGTGTAACAAGCAATAATATTCGTTAAAATTTAAATTGACCTTCATGAGAAAATTAGAGGTCTGTTTTCTTCAAATATGTTTAACTGCAGTTAAATATGTTAAATCCTATGTTTATCGCTAAATCTAACAGAATGCATGCCAGATTAAGTTAATTCATTTTCTGTTGTTTTATCCTACTTTTGATTTTATTAACAAGGTGACTTTTTATTACAAAATCCTTGTTTACATTATCGTTAAAAAATTAATCTAGTTGTGATGGGGAAATTATCAAAACCGCTTGGGTTTTATCTTTCAAAAGGTTTCTGTAGCCTTGAGAAACATTGCGGTCATCTAAAGATGAAAATTATTATAGGAAGTTGAATATTTAATAAAATTATAAGATTTTTTCTGAATCTCAACTCAGAACACTATAAATATTGAAAGAGGATGTTAAGGCTGTTTTTATTGCTGTACTGAAGTTTTTCAGTGAAAAGCATATAAATATTTAACAAAATATCAAAAAAAAAACAACATTTAATCTCAATCTAGAAAGCTCTAGATATTGATAAAATATTAAAGTGATGTTCAAACTTATAAGAAATTTACATCTTTTATTGTAGCCTTATAGTACAAGATATTTAAGTATTTGTAAAATGAAGTGACTAGATTTTCTGAATTTCATCTTGAAATTTCACAAATGCTGGGAAAGAGAATGTAAAGCAGGTAATTAGCTTAAATCTGGGGAGTCCCACCTAGTCTTAGACATTTGTTCGCTTTACTTTTTATTGGCTCCAGTGATACAAACTTGCAAAAATAATTAAATAATATTCGCAAGAAATATCTTAAGATATTATTTACTATGACAGTGTGATCATATTATACATACTAAATATTGGGAAGAACTCTTTAAAAACTGATTTTATAAATTAAATAAATTGAAACATAATTGTAATGTAAGCAATTTATTTTTAAGAAAAAAGACACAATTTAAAATATTTTATGAAAAAAAAATCAAAACTTCAGGGTGGCGGTTTTTTTTTTCTCCTCCTTTGTATATCATTTTTTTTTAAATTGTGAATGTCCTGGTCAATATAAAATGTTTAAATATTTATATAAAGACAAATAATAATATTCGTGAAATATTAAAATGACTTCATAAGAAAAAAAAAAGTGAGAAATACTACCAATTTTTACTACAACTTTTCGATAAAAGCTGTTTACAACATCTAATCACTATTAACGAATTTTCGCTTGATGAATTCGTAGCACTTGATCGGTGCCTGTGTTCCGTACTATAAATTTATGAGAACTGTTCCTTGCACCATTTTATGCAGGAAATAATGATGGATTTTTCCCAAAATTGTACTATCAGCGTGTTTAAATTTAGACAGTTGTAGAAAGTAGTTTATTGGATTTGCTTCTGTAAAATGATCATTTGATTCCTTGAAACAAGGCTCAAATGTCATTTGCGTTTCTGTGTTTATCATACTATAATGAATGTTGAGAAATTGGGCTAAAATTTGAATAAAATATAATGACAAATATATTATGATTATGTTAATTACGATATCGATCATTTCATTTCAATTTTAGTTTTCATAAATCCATTTGAGTATGTCTAATGAACTAATAATCAAAAAATAGTTTCTGCGTACGTCTCTTATGAATGAAATCTCAAACTTTTTCCATTTGCTACCATATTTTTGAATGTAAAAAACAAAAAGTTGCAACCTGGTTTCTGTCAGAAAAATTTTGCTCTCTAATTGGAAAATAAATAAGAAAACGAAAGTTTAGTTTACGATAAATAACCAAGAAATTCCATATAAAAATCAAATGTATGAAAATGTTTTAAATCATCAATTTCAGACCCATTTTTGTTTACAAACATTGAAAAATCTGAAAAAAAAAAAACAAAAACAACAACTTTATTTTATGAGTTTTATTGGCTTTGATATTCATGGATATGTATAGAATGGTGGAATCTAAAATATTTATGATACTTTTAAAAGTTAAAGAATTCTTTTTACGCTATTGGTTCTAAAAATAAACTTGGCTAATCTTTTTTTTATATAATATATTTACAAATTTATATTTCCAGAACATTTAATTCAAACACGGGACACTTTTTTCTTTCAAATTAAGACAGTGAGTTGAAATTTGGGACTGTACCGTTTCTTTAAAATGTTTTGGCAGTAAAAAAGTTTTTTAAAATTTTAAATTAAAAATTTAAATTAAAGTTTAAATTTTAAAAAAAAGTTAAATCTGGTTTTTTTTTTTTTTTTTTTTTTTTTTTTGCGAGCGCGTGTGTGTGTATTATTTCGTATAATGAAAAAACCCTAGATAATCCGAGACATTAAATTGGAATTCGGAACACTTTTCTGTCCATTACAGAAGGTCAAGATTTGGGATTGTCTCAGCAAATCATCTGTGATACCTAGCCATCTAGACTAGGATTTTCAATTTAGAAATCTCTCATCTAATAATGTATTTCATTCTAAGACACGCAGTCAAAATTCTTATGGTCCCTGTGAGTCATCTTTGTCCTTAAGTCCACCGTAATCACCACCGTAATCCGTAATCCACCGTTAAGTCACCGTAATCCACCGTAATCATGATTTACATTTGAAATTTCTATTAATATAATAATAATAATAAAACTTTGAAAAAAACTCTTTTTATTAGAATGAATAAATGAGTAACAAAAATTCTTTTATCATTTATGATTTTTTAAAAAAAACTGGAATTCAGAAAAAAAAAAAAAACTTCTGTTACATGATATACCCTCAATATACCCTTGAAATTTCATTTTCTGACTATTGAATTATCATATATTTTTATTCTCAAGGGTATCCAGCTTTGTAAATTCGATTTCAGAAAAGTATATTATCGTTTCATTTATGAGAATTCTAGTAATCTGTACCGTCGTGACTGAGGCGTGGTAGAATTCTGGATACTGTGCGAGTTAAACATATATTTGCACTCTAATTAAACACTGCGCGCAATTATTGTCTTGAAGGGTTTCTAATCCTTTTTAATGGAGCAGCGTAGCCGTGGTCATTATAGTGACCTACTTTGCTACTGTATGTATTAAAAAGCATTCATTGATGAATTAAACCCTGCAATAATTACATTGATATGCATAAATTTGCTTAATTCTTTTAATGGATTGTATTGAATTTCAGTTTCATTTTGCTGATGATGTGCATTTATTCTATTATTGCATATTACCATGAAATCCAAACATATTTAAAATGTAAATTAGGAAAAGTTTATTATTTCCACTTATATTTTTTTACGGTTTAAAAAAAACGTAATATGTGCATTTCTGTATATATTAAAAACTGCATTCATAGATGAATTGTAAATCTAGCTGTAATTATCTTGATTTACTTTGTACTGAATATGAATTTAATTTTGGATTCCGTATTATAAAATTCGAATATATTTAAAATGTAAACTAGAGAAATCTTATTAAGTCTATGTTAGTCGTATTTTTCTTCGTTTTTTTTTTTAAATAATAATAGTTATATCAGTTAAAAGAACAATTTTATTCCACAGTGGTCCTGAAGAAATCTAATTAAAATATAGCGCATTGGAAAGATGGAAATCACAGGATGTTACTACTGAACTATGTGACGTCACATTCATTTGAACAACGTATCACGGGAAATGTAGATAAATGAAATTTAGTATAAGGTCTTGAATTGTATACCTTTGTTAAATTTTGGAACCAGCAAGTCAACAAAAACATATTTTCTTCCAAAATTCATTGCAAACTATGAAGTTTATGAACTACTAGTTTATATACACTACGTTGCTCGGCATTTAAATATGGTCATGTATAATATTTCTAATGTAAAAATTGATTTGTATATATTATTATAATATGCACAATCGGTGTATTATACAATATTATTACAATTATTATCCTTGGTCATCAATCGCTTGAAAATGAAATGTATATAAGTTCTTTCTTTCAGTGATGTTAGTTACCATTAAATTACGTCCTTAATCCAATCAAATTCCAAAAGATATGAAATTGAAATTTCAAAAAAATAGTGATGGAATTGATCAGTGTCCCACTGTTATTATGATTTAAAAATCGTTTGCGTAAAATTTTAAAGGTATTATTTCAAACTGAAGAAAATATTGTACAGAAAGGAATTATGTATCATCGAAAAGGTAAACTTTCAAATATTAAAATGGTATTAAAATATTTCTTATAAGATCATTTGCATCAAAGTTACTGTAGGAAAAACGGCTAAATGACAATTAACTTGTAATTAATTGAATATTGCGTTAAATTTTGCACTTTGAAAAATTGACAATATTATTTCTCTTGTCTAAAAAATTAAGTGGGTGAAGTTTTGTTGCAGTCAGCTCAACTGTTTAGAAGGAGATGTGAAACATACATAGCCACTATGGTGTTTTTATTTATATTATAATTCACCTTTATTATTTTTCATGTTGAAAACCGAGATATTTAGCAAAAAGTTTAAAATAAAATAATATCGCTTTAATATCAGACATTATATGACAATTGCATTTTACTTGCAGGGCTGAACTCAAACATATCTTAATGTTTTTATTTTGTCTAAGAAGAATTTAAAAAATAAGAAGTTAGTATGTATTCCTTAACAATTTTCCCCTGATTAACTTGAACTTAATTTTCTTCCAGTTTGAGCTAGATTTTAATGTCAAGTGTGGGATTCGATTTTTCTTTCTTTCTTTTTTTTTTCCTTTGAATTATTTTTGAGGTAATTCGTAGTTGGATTTTGCTCAAAAATTGTCAGGTATCTATCTACACTATAGATGGTAAATCTGTGTACCCTGAATTTTATCTATCTAGCGCTTTTCGTTTTGTAATTATCGTATTACCTTATATTCGAACAGCCGGACTATCGTATTGACTCATATTCGAACATTTCTGTTCGACCCCTGTGAACAGAGTTTATTAACTATTTGATAGAAATCTGTGAATTTGGTGTTAACGGATGGAAATTTTCCAAAAATGTGCTTTTCGAATTCATTTAGGTAAAAAAATGTGGAGATTCGGCAAAATCTCGAATTCTAATTTTTTTTACTATTATTAGACTTTCTATATAATACGTGTATGAGAAAGTAATAAAAACAATTTTTTGAAATGAAATTTTACAATTTTTTTCAATAATTCTTATAAAAGCAAAGAAATCTGAAACTTAATCTTACTTCACTTCTAATCTTAATCTTAACTTTTTAGCTTGATAAAAAAAATAAAGATTTTTGATTGAAATTAAATTGAACTTTATTCGGCTACACAAAGTATAGTTTCGGGTGATAGTTGAATGAAAGCAGAAAAGAATGATCGTTCCTCTCTTTCCAAATTTATCTGCATTGGGATTTGAGTAAAACCTGTAAGAAATATCAAGTAACCATGCAAAAGGTTAAAGGTTTGTCTATTTTCTCTCGATGTTTCTATCTAAAGGTCGAAGGGTGCTGTCTAATGTAGCAGTAGACCAGCGGGATAGTTAAAAAGAAGTATTTTCCAAGTCTAAGATTGAGACCGGTTTATAAAATTACAAAAAAAAGTTAGTTCAAATTTCTAATTTTTTTTGTAATTTTATTATAATATTAGCTGTTTACCCAGCGGTGCTGTGAATAAAAATACTTTCATGTATAATATTTTTAATGTAAAAATTCCGCATAAATTAATTTTATATACAAAATCTTTTTATCGTTTGAAATGTTTCTTTTTTTTACTAAAATGATATCAATTGTATCAGACGCTTTTTAAGAATCCAAAATCGATAGCTAATTTTTTTCTAGTTTAATAAAGTAATATTAATAGCTATTCCTGATTTAAATCTTATTCGTTTGCTTTAAAAATTTTCCATTTGTTATATTCTAATATTTTGCTAATGTCTTCTGATAACAGTTCTTTGCATCTATTCTTGCTCTTTAACAATAAAAAAAAGTTGCAAATATTTTGTCTCTTTAAATTGAAAAAGGCGTTGTCAAGTATATATAAAAAAATAAAATAGGAATAAGTGCGATATAAAGTTTTGCCGTTTCCAACATATTTAAAAAATAAAACAGAAATATTAAGAAATGGTGCAATTCTAAGTTTTACCGTTGCCTAACTGTAGAATTCTATAAATTTCATTATCTCAAAATCGTCTGCATCATTAAATTATTATTATATTTTATTTCATTAATTATTTATTATATTTTGAAAGTTGAAGGAAAAAAATTTGCTTGAATACTAAAATGGTATAGTTGAAAAATTAAAATTTTTTATTTCAAGATGATATAAAAATAGTGTTTGTGAGACAGTTATCTTTTGGTAGCAGAGAAACGGAAAATTTTCAGTACTGAAAATTTAATTAGTTTTTACATTTTGAAAAGTTTGACAGCATTTTCACTCTTGTGTTGAATAATAAGTATTATCAGATCATGCGAAATAAATTGATAAAATGCAGAATTATTGCTATAAAAGTATATATCTCTGTTCATCATAGGGTTTATATTTAAAACGTTTATTTAGATCAATGTTATTAGATAATAATACTTTTAGATTTATGTTAGGATTATAATTTATTTAAACTGGTGATTTATTTTATTATTTGAAAGTGGAAGTTTTTCTTATCATCATCCTTTGGAAGAGGAGGTTGGGGGACGATTTCATTCTTAAAATTCTTTGTTCTCAGTTTGGCTTTATTGGCTTTCGTTTGAATTTTATTTCGTAACTAAACAAATATGTTTATTTGCATTTTGCACCTAATGCTCATTTTGTATTATTTATTTAGGATAATTTTTTTTACCATAGATTATATTCTTTGCCTTTTCATATTTGCCCTTGATGATTTGATGCGAAAAAAACAACAACTTATATTCAGTAAACAACTTTTTTTTTTGTTATGCGTCATCTTCCCCCCCCCCCTCTCCCGAAATACGTGTTTTAAACGATGCATTTTTTGTTGCTATATCTGGTAGACAAAAGTATAATAAAACTGAGAGATCTTTTTTAGCCACTTGGAATCAACTAATTTACATAATAATTTTCTTCTGTTTGTACTGTCTTTGCTTTTAAAAAGAAATGACTGAAAATAACTTCAAGGAGTGTTTGAAATTTACGAAGACAGAGCTATTTTGTTTCTTTCTTATTTAATAGTTCTAAATAAGGTTAAGAATGAAATTGGTTACTTTATTTTTGAACCTTTTTTCATAAATCTTTATTTATCAATAAATTCATATTACTTTATATTTCTTTAACTCTTTTATTGAAGAAAGTTGAATGCCCAGCGTAATTTTATTACTTCAATATAGTGTGGCAATCTTAAAAACATATGTTTTTTTTATATCCATATATCCCATTGTACATTTTAATAACAATACAGATAGTAAATTAATTTCATTAAAATGACAAAGAAGATAAAACATCTATGCATTTCATTATTTACTGGCACGTTCGTTAATTAATTTTTGTTTTTGACCATAGTAAAATCATAAAATTTAATTAACAGCAACGAAAATTTCCATGTTAATTATTATTTTTACTTTTTAAAAATAGCAACATCTTATTTAAAAAATCCCGAATGTTTTTAAAATAATTTAATGTCTAATGAAAATCACAATATTTTTCTAATGTAACTAGATATCGATATTTCTTTTGGACTCTGACGTTTCTTCAAGAATTTTTATCACAGAAAATTTAACAAAATCCAGTTGTCTTTTATTGGCTATTTTGCGATGCTTTGGAGCATTTTATTACAATAAAAACTAAATTTATTTCTTGTATTGCAATTAATCTTTTGGGTGAATAGTATTTCTGTTAAGAAAATTTGCTTAGAAATATCCAAAATTCAGTTTTATTAAAAAAAAAAGCTTAATTTATTGCAGTTAAATTGAATTTATGTTAAAAAAATTTTTTTCTCCTTAATTTTAAAAGTTGCACTTCAGAAAACCTGCGTTGTTATAAAAGATTATTTAACATTGGAATGAATAATAATAAATCAGGTCAAAAAATAGTATACTTTAGAGATTTTACTATAAATAATTTTAACCATTTCACAATATGTTTACGAAAATGTTTTCTGGATAAACGCATAATTAGTGAAAAAAAAATTGAACATGAATTCGGTTTGCTACAAATCTCCGGCATCCTGGAAAAGCATTTTGCTTGTTATATATGAAGAAAATTATTATGTATTATGGTAATTGACTACTATTATCCAAATAATAATTTATTATTGTTATTTGATGCATCAACTAAGTCAGAAAAACTAACTGAACAATAGAATGACGAAACAATGAATTATGGTGCCTGGGTATAAATTTATCTCCTTTTCATTTATGTGCTTACTTGTTTTGTTTCACAGTAATAAACAAGACCTTGAATTTCATTCTCACCGCTTCAGTGAAAGGGATAACGCTATGCGATGCAGTGTAGGGGGGTGCGGCTAATGCATAGGCACACCCCCTTTTAAGGAGCCAATGTTTTATCTTCTTTGTTTATATCCTTCTGAAGATAAGAGTAAAGCTTCTACGTTCAAAGTTTTTGTGTTTCCCATTTTTAAATTTATTTCTTTCCCATTCTGTCATCTCATCTGTGGGATAAAATAGAATTTGGAATCGTTTGCAAAAATGGTCTGCTGGTAGAGATTTTTTTTTTTCTCTTGCTGCCTTATCTAATCAGGTTACTGATAACACCTTTCCTGCGTCTGCCATTGAACTTATCCTTATCGCGAAATACGCAGTAACGAATGCATCGCCGCTTCGTAAATAAGCTGGAAAAATGGAAATACGTCATTCTTGAGTTTTCTGGGAATTAAAATTGCGTTACATTAATATCTTTTCCTCTCTAAATGAATTTCGAATTCCCCAGTTCTTTGTCTGCTGTACACATTAGATATTTTTTTCATTTTTAATCATTTTATGAAATGTTTGTAAATATTTCCATTAACATATATTTATTCACTTATTTTTATAGTGTTATTTAAAACAATTGCTCCGATTACAAGTAACTATAGTTTCCTTGTAAACAACGTTGGAAAAAAATTAAAACCGAATGAAGAAATTATATTAAAAAAGAACCTCAAAAGTTTTACTTGTGTATGCAATAATTTTTTTATAACTTCTTGGTTACACGATCAATGTTCGTATGGTAATCCATGGAACTACCAGCGCCGGATTAAATTCTGTAAGGGCCAATAGGCAATACATATATCGGAAACCTCTGCCCCTCTTTCCTTCTCCCCCTCCCCCATATTAGATATTTTTTTATTGATTTTAATTCGCAAGCAGTTTTATGCAGCAAATTCTTATTATCTGGCTAAACATTTAATTACAAAGGTTCAAATTTAGAAATAATTTTAAACGCAAAAAGCAGAAGAAAACATCTAAATGTAACCTAAACACTATTTAATTATAGAATTGAGACATTCTTTAAAATTATAAATCTTAATTACTTATAACTTTTATTTTACTTATTATAAATTTCATTTTTTTTTGAAGTTTTTAAACAATAAAATGTAAAGTTTGTGGAAGGTTGCTTAATGAGGAATATTAGAATATTGTTCTAATATTCGTTGATTTTAATCGATGGCCCTTGGAATAAAAGCATAAAATTAATATAGTCATTAAATTAATTTTGGAAGCCCTTTATGTTGTTGGGCATCCAGGCAGTTGTGTATTTTGCTTATTTGATAATTAGACTCTAGTCACAATCATGTGACCAAGGCTTAGTAATCAAACAACCGTTTATGATAAATTCAATTTGATCGCTATTGCCCACAGCGAGACGTTAAGATAATCTTGGGCATTTCCCATTGAAAATGCTCTAGATTAGCTTTACGTAATCTAGGTACATCATAACGTAATCTAGGCATGAAATTACTTTCTAACTGCGAGACCAAAAATTATTTTCAAAATATTTAAATAAGCACATGCACAACATACATGTGGTTATTGAATGCGCGTCAATAACCACATGTATGTTGTGCATGTGCTTATTTAAATAACACTAATGTTAAGTTATTTTAAGTTAAGTTATGTTATTTAGTAATGTTAAGTTCAACATGAAGCGAATCACTTCATGAATGTTACCCAAGTGATCCAGAGAAATCATTTAGGATAATTGTTATGTAACCCCCACATAAGAAAACTTCATTTTGTATTGTGTTCAATTTTTTCCTTCTTTTCACTTTTTATAAGGTAATTGTAGCCATTTATTTTCGATGCAGTTGTTTTGAAGAATGCTTGTTAGAAAGCTAAGCACATGCAAACACAAGCATTTACAAAAAAATATTGGCATATTCTACGAAAAATTCGAAAGAATTCTTCTGCTGGTTTTGCGAAGCTGCTTTTAAGATTTTCGATATGTTTTATACTATTAATTAATTAATTGGTAACTCACTTCTATTGGCTTTAAAATGTTATCAAGAACAGCTGCCTTTCAGTGTGGTGTGTTTTAATTTATTTTTAAATCTGGTAACCTTACTGAAATAAATGTAATTTAAAGTTGTAACAGTCATTACAAGATAAATCTACCTTTTCCGCCCATATCAACAGTTTGATTAATTTTGAAAAATTATTTATTTTTGAACTGAAAATGTGTGAATTAATTTTTATTTATAAGTTGCAGTCGGTAGTTATAGCTTTGCTGATCAATAAATAATGTTGGATAAAAACAAATGAAGTATCTCCCTAGATAAAAAAAATGTAATTAATGGAAAAATTTGAGATTTCCTTTGAAGTTAATAGTTGTGAGTCTTTCTAAGCCATATCTGAGAGCTTAAATCTTTATTAATAATGCAAATGCGATTATTTACAAATTAGCTTATAAATTTAGTAATGTTAAGTTCAAAATCCTGCCTTGATATTGTTTATTTCGTATTTGCAATATATAT
>JAPMOR010070192.1:149007-171382 GCA_026543865.1 Argiope aurantia
TTTTTAAAAATTGGTCTTTTATTTCCGAATTACTTATATTTAAAAAAAAATACTGATAAATAATTTTATTGAGACTAATCAAATCTATTAAAAAATGTTATAACGAATTCTTTTTATTAAATCGTATTACATATCAGAAATTTTAACTTTAAAATGCTTTTTTTCAAGCATATTCTTTTCACATTTTTTAAAAAAGGCCGTTACTTTCAGAATCCTCTATTTTTTTTATAATTTAAATGAATAGATAGATTTGTACCTTAACATCTGCAAATCTCTCACCAATAGCATTAAAAAAATTGGTCTTTTTTACGAATTACTTATATATATATTTTAAAAAAATATATAGATAAATAATTTTTTGGCACTATTCAAATCCATAAAAACAATGAAAAATTTTTTAAAAAAATCATATTACACATAGTAAATTTTACTGTAAGATACTTTTTTCCGAACATATTCTTTTCAATTTTTTTTAGAAAGACTTTTATTTCAAAATCCTCGATTTTTTTTATGATTTAAATAAACAGATAGATTTATCTTTACATCTGCAAATCTTTCACCAACAATATTAAAAAAGTTGATCTTTTTTCTTTTTTTCGAATTACTTATATTTTTAAAAGAATACACATAAATAATTTAATTGGAACTATTCAAATCCATAAAAAAATGTTAGAACAAATTAAAAAAAAAATTCTGACATATCATAAATTTTAACTTTAAAATATTTTTTTCCAAGCATATTCTTTTCGAATTTTTTAAAAAAAGCCTTCGCATTCGATTTTTGTTTTATGATTTGAAATAAACAGATGTAGCAAAGTAATAGATTACATAACTCTATTACTTTCTCTTTTGATACAACAGATAGTGCTACCTTATTAATATCAAATGATTCGTCATGGGGGTCTTTATTAGATTTTATTCTAAGTGAGTATCGTGTATTTTCGGGTTCATGTTTGTTTTGTCTTGTGAAATGTGGAACTTAGAAAATAATTAAATAATTGTTCCTTAAACTCGTCTGTTATTTTCATCAACCTCATAATGAAGTTATAAGGAGTTCCGTCCCTCTACACAGATAGATTTATACCTTTACATCTGCAAATCTCTTACCAAAAGTAACATTTTATCGCCAAATGTACATTTTGTATTTTTATTGGGTTTATCCGATTATTTAAGTAATTTCAAGTGCAGTTTTCCCAGGAAGTTGACGTTTGAGAAAAGAGTGGAGTAGGGCAATTAGAATTGTTGTCATTATCAATCAGTTTAAATGTCAAATCAGTCGACCGGTTCATGCTAAACAGATCTGGTTCGCTGCACATGATATTGCATACTAAGAAGCTACTAGAAATATTTGTGTACTTGTTATTTTCGATTTCTTAATACGTTAGGTAATCCCTTATTATAATTTAGAATACGTCAGGATATATGCATCGAATACAGTTAAAGTTTTAAAAAAATGTTCTCTGCCTAAACCTTTATGTGAGAAATATTCTTTTAATTTATAAATTTGACTTTAGAAAACTTTGTTTCGTCGGTGAAATAAAATAATTAATTTTTCTGCTGTTGCAGCTTCGATTGGTGTTTAATTTTGGTTAAAACCACATTTTAAAATTTAGAAAAACATTGTAGTGTAATAATGTTTTAAGCTTCATTCGCCCTTTATTTTATTTTAAAATTTTACTTTTAAATATATATTAATGATAACATGCATATGAAAATAATGCCGTGAACATAAAGTCAGTAACCTAAAAAGAATTGAAAAGTATTCTTATAAAATATACATAAAACTATTTGTAATAATTTATTTAGAAAGAATTACAAGGAATTAAAGCTGGTGTACCATTGAAAATATTATTTCATAAATTTTAAAGTGGTCTAAAAAAATTAATTTTTATGCATCTATAAGTTCTAAAAGAAAAACTTTAAAAAATGTTATTGATTTTTAATTTAAAAATGCTTATTTAAATTTGGTAGTTCTGGAATCAATGGTCTGTCTTATAAAGCGTTTTGAGCCATTTTGCATAACGCAATGTATGCAAATATGCCATCCTATCAACATTATTGTATTAAAAATCATTAGCCATTTTTAATAATTTTAATAAGGATGTCACTTTTTAAAATATTTACAACTTTATACTTCCAGTAAAAAGTAATTTTGACGATTATACTTATAAGAAAAAGTTAATAAAGCGATGTTAATTCTATTGGCTAATTATTATTATTTTTTAAAAATTAATAGAAGATTGTTATATCATTTGAAAAGCAGGAAAACAGCACACCCGATTTTTGAGGACACCCAATGATTATTTTTTCAAAACGAGATCTTCATCTAAATAAACTAAGCCAGATTAACTAAGTCAGATTATCAAATTAGTGTATATCATAAATGATTTCTGATATCGTTCATTGTGAAACTATTATCTAATTCAATTCTATATCATCTTATGTTTGATATTTCCTGTTTATATCAATAATTTTTATATATGCAAAAAAAAAAAAACCCTCTTTAATTTCACATCTGTCAAGCATTATCAGTTACTTAAAAGACTGGAGAAAAGACAACTTCGATAATTGCGTTATTATTTTGTATTCTGTTTAAAATGTTGTCGTCAGTCATTACGTGTGCATGCTAAATTTATTTAATTTATATCTGATTTCCTGCCCCAAAATATCAGTCACAAAAATAATTATGCTCTATCAGTAGTCTAAAATCATTGCTTTCAGTAAGCTGTTATCGATAAATATTATTTCCTGGCGCCTTACAATCGGACATCAGCAGATAAAGAAATATGCAGTGATCTCCAAATCGTGTCTTGCTTTTGTTATTGTTTGAATACTTGATATAAAATCAATCTTTCAAATGTCTGAAGGATTAAAGTTGTGAAACACTATTTCACCTCCTAATTAAACGACTGTTTAATTGTTTTCATCAGATTTCGGGGCTTACTTAAAAGATGCTACTAGACATTATGTAATTATATGTGTATTTTAGATATTTCCAAATATTTTGTATATATGTCTCATAATATACATAATGATATCTCATGTTTTTTATCTTCCTAAGAAAAGGATTATCAAAAGCATTGAAACCTGCCAAAAAAATACTAGATACAAAAATTATTTATAACTTTATCTATACTTAAATTCTATCTTATTCTAAATATTATCGAAAAAAAAAACCTAATGCAAAAATTATTTATATTTAAATTTTTATTTTCTTACTTATATATGCTTGAACTATTTTGTTATTTATATTCTTTTAATGTTTATAAAGCCTATTTCGAAGAATAATAAATAATTCGGAAGCTGATTATGGAAGTGAACAAAATCGTCTGAAAAAAAATTGTCATTTTCCTAAAACCTAATTTAGAATTGCGTGCGAAACAAACTGTTCTTTTAATTCACGTCATTTGCAACAAATGAATTTCATAGTCAAATAAATACATTTTGTATGCACCTCATGCGTGATTTTTAAATTGCAATTACACTGGCTGAATTGAATTTCGATAAACATTGCTTCACTCTAAAAATAAAGGCTAATGAAGTATGATTTCTCTGCATTAACTGATATATATCAGATATTTTTTCATATTTACTCCAGTTTCTAACAAAAGTGTTAAGAATCCTTCTTTTATATAATTCGATATTTAAAAACAGTATTAGTTTAAATGCGCTTCATTTTCCCTATGGAGTCATTTCACTTAAGATTACAGTCTTGTGACAAGCATAGTTGCGCATGTCAGCTAATCACTAACTTTGGGTGACGTCATGTCCTGTGCCGTCTTACAAGATTTGCGTGCGTGTTGTATATGTATTGCGTGATTATAAATTGATCTCATTTAATTCACATATTTTTTAAAAAATTATTAATTGGTAGGTTTAGCTAACTAAGCAAAAAAAATCTTGTAGATATCATCTGGTATTATCACCAATTAGATTTGTTAATTTTTTTAATTGGGTTCAAAATGTTACATGTAATTATTAAAGGAAATAAATACAACATATTATAAACACACGAGTTGAGTTTTTTTATTCCATCTGATGTTATAATATGTTTTTTTTTTGTATAATTGAACAAAACGAGGATTTTATGTCAAGTACTAATCGTTTAGTTTTACATATTGCAACTACTTTAATGCATTTTCTCTTGGTGTTTATAAACAGCAATGAAAACGTTTTATTTTAAAATGATTTTTTTTATCAAATTAGTGAATAATTAATTTTATTATTTATTTATGATTTTGAGAGAAGAAAACCCTTTCCCTCCGAAAAAAATATTTAATATTATTTATTTGAAAGCAGTTTCTATTTAAAATAGTTTAATCTTTTTGATGTTTGCAACCATGTATTTAGTGACTGACAAATCTGTTTTCTTTTCTTTCAGAAAATCTCGGCCATCATAACACAATGGAAATAAATAATCACTTTAATCATCTTCAAAGAAAAGGTAAGGTTAATTGATTAAGTATTTTATAAAAAAAACATTGATTCTTTTTTATATAATTTATAATTTTTAGTAATAATTAAAGACACACTCAAACTCATTTAAAATTTTTGAAGTCTCTTTCTATATGGTGAAAATTATTTTTCGTATTTGTGCATTTATAAATAGTTTTGAAAAAATCATATTTTAATATTTGATAAATACATTTTGCATGTTTTAACTTCAGTAAACATATTATAAATGAATTGAGCATAGGTATAAATTTGCTGCGGAAAAATAAACCAGTATTATTGGGTTGTTCGGAAAGTAATTTCGTTTTTATTTATTTATTTATTTATTTATTTTTTGTGGAAATGAAAGACAGTTTTCGTATAATAAACAAATACTTTATTAAATTATATATTGGCCGTTCTGGTCCAACACCTTTTGCCATCTTTCTGGTAGTAGCATCATTCCACACTCATAAAATTTTTGGTCTTTGCTGCCAAAAAACTGATCGAGGTGGTTTTTGACCTCCTCGTTTGAGGTGAAGGTTTTACCGTCTAAAAAATTTAGCGAACCAGTTCTGGCACTGGCGTACTGTCAACACACCTTCTCCATACACATCGGTCCATTTCTTTCTGGCTTGAGCAGTACTTTTACCCTTTCTGTAGTAAAATAGTAAGATATGTCGAAAATGCTGCTTATCGCTCTCCATATTTGAAAGGGCATCGACCAAAAACTACTGCTTAGAATTAATTGGAATTTTTCACACACAAGCCTTGCTATATGAGCTCTCAAAGCATATAAAAATTATACGGCTTAAATGTGAAGTTGGCTGCAAAAAAAAAAATACAATTAAATCCTCTGTCGGGAAAAAACGAAATTACTTTCCGAACAAACCAATAGAATTTTATTGTGATATATGAATAGGTGGGCCAGATTCGTAGTTGAAGATTTTGCACCAAATATCTCAACGAATATTCAATACTCTATTTATGGGGTTGAGAATACAATAGGAGATTTCCTATTCATTCAAACCATAATTGCACTCATTTAGTAGCACGAATGAAAATATTGAAATCTAGAAAAAGCAGGCTATCTCTACGAAATTAAGATGTATTAGTAAAAATTACGAATTAAATAATTTTTATTGATGTAAATATATATAATTCGTAATCTGTAGCAATTCAAATAAATAGTTCATAAAAAAAACTAGGATTGATGGCATCACCATTTCAATGACGTCATACATATTTATACACAATTTAGGGCAATAGACAAAATGTTAAGAAATTAAATTCCTTTCTTTTTATGTTGAATTAATTTCATTTTAGAGAAACTGGATTATTTGTGTCTTAATTAAACTATTTTCAAATAATTTTCTTTTTTAAATATATTAAGACCAAACTATATTAGGCTTAAATAATCTATCCAGACAACCGTAGAGTTTAAAATAATGATATAATTTTTAAAAATATATCAAATGGTGTAATTAGTAAATACAAGTTAAAAACAAATTATGAGGAACTTTTCGTTGATGTATTTGGTATTTAATTTGATATGGATTCTTAATGATTAATTATTCTATTTGTAACTAATTTATTTCTAAAACTTTTTGCGCTCTGACTTTAGCTTCATTCTTTAATATTTGTGACTGATCTAAAGAAAGTTAAGTCTCATGGTATCATAGTGCTATTAAATGCATGGTTAATCTATCTTTTAACTTTTAACTGTAACCACATTCTTTTCCTCATGTAAACTACAAAGATAACAGATTTCTCCCTTCTTAGCTTTTAACAATAGAAGAAAATCACGCGATTAAATATTTAACTGAACAATGAAAATTGATTTGAATTTCTATTAAACAATGAATCGATTGTTAAAAAAAGTTTGCAAAAAATATTTATAAAAAAAATTACTAAAATTTAAGAAAAGCTTGCTCAACAATTATGCTATCATTAAAAAAACATTTTTTTAAAGATTTTCAAAATGAGTTAAAAATTAGTTTTGCGTAATAATATTTTCAGATATTATCGTAAAAATCACCGGAATCTCATTTAACTTTTAAGTTAACTAAATTCCTAATTAAAATTAAAAAAAAACACCCTCTGAAGTGCATATTCCACGTAGACAATTTTATACAGGGAAAAGGATAACATTTGTATTAGAGAGTATGGAAGAAAGTTTTATTGAGACCATCGCGCTGATTTTAAAATACGTTTAACTAAAATCAGTAAAATCGGCTACCTTAGCATTTTTACTCTAAACCGTTGAACTACGGAGACGACAAAATCAGAGAAAGAAATGAAAAGTAACAAATCTAGAATAACTAAGTGATAAACATAGTAGTTCCAAACCTGTCTACACACACCATTTCTGCACACATTTCATCAAAGGATGGAACAGTTGAAATGAAAAACATTTATAACTTCCCCTTTTATCGAATTTACAGACACTCCCTGGATACGGACGACGTTTGAATTTTTATTAATCTTACATAACACGCTTTCTTTCGCGTTCCGTGTGGAATTTTAATGAGGATTTCATGCATTTTTGATATAATATTAACGAAAAAAAATGAGTATTTTTTACTGTTTAAAGCAGAGTTTATCAAACTATCGGACATGCCCTATTAATTGTATCTTGCATTATTTATCGTGGTACAATTTTTATACCAAAGATTTAAATGACGTGCCTTTTAATATCTTGCATTAATCTTTATTACTCAGGTGCATATAGTATATTTATATATATATATATGTTTCCGTTTTACGTGCATATTTAATTTGGCGCCAATCGCAGTGGCCTCGCTGCATGTAAATATATTGTAAATTATATAATAATTTATTTTCAGACAGGGAAACAGTTCGTGCTTTTGCGCATGCTCGAATCGGTTTTGATTTCGTTAAATTAAAGTGAGATGAAAGACGGAGGTCAAGAAGTTTATTTCTTACTTAGCGACAGTGACAGATTTAGGTAGTTTGCGGTCCAAGGTAGTTTACATAATAAGGCCTTTTTTTATAGTATATTTAATTTCGCATTTCAACATAATTTTTATTTAATTAACGTACAAATACTAATAATTCAAATAACGTAAAAATGACGTGGATATTTTTAAAATTTAACTGTTTAAATTTTATTTATTTAATTACTTTACGTAGTCTTACAACTACGTGGCGTCGATATTTGTACACAGTTTTATTATAACCAGGCGCACAATTTTTTTTATATAATGTAATAATGAAGCGAACGTAATGGAACAAATAGGAACCTGAACAATTACGCGATAAAGTTTTATTCTCCTAATATTTATCAATCATAGACTTTATAAAGGGAGTCCCAAAATTAAATTGAATTGGCCACCATTTGCGCTGTAGAATGTTATCAACTCTATTTAAAAAACCCATTTGAAATTGATAGTTTAGGGTTAGTAAAAATAGAGCTTTATATGATAAAACAACGTGTTAAAGAATAATTTGAATTAATTTAAAAAAATCAGTTTTTTTTTCTTTAAATTCTTATATTTTTATTGAATTATAAAGTAGACAGGATAGGATTATGTACGGAATAACACATAGGGCAAATGGTCTCCATAGCTCTTAAGGCACATACGCACTCTTTTGTCGAAATTTTCAACGACCATTTTGCATCAGTGTGGCTGAATTTGATTGATGCAACGTTATGTTTCCTCCTTCAATGCACGCGCGCTTGTGGGCTTGTTGGCATAGGCCTTTGACTTCAAATAACCCCATAAAAGAAATCTAATGGTGTTAAATCACACGATTTTGGACACCATTTCTCAAATTTTCAAATTGTGGCCACCGAACTTTCATTATTTTTGAAATATAGTTCAACAGTGAAAACGCGTTGTTCTATTGTTCTATCGTGTAACATTCAATTTTTACTAATTATAAAGCATAAAACTTGAGAACAAGACTCTCGCGTTTTCTTTCTACATTTAAAATTTCCTCGCTAACCATACCGCTTAAAAAAATACATGGTGACAGGAAAATCTTGAGAAGTGCATAATTTTTTTTTATCTTTTACTTCTAACTGTAAAATAATATTTAGTGGCATAGCCAGTGATTTAAACTTACATTTTTTTAAAAAAAATTTATACATTTTAAGATATGCATGTTAATGAATTGCACAATTAAAAAAATTGATTTTATTATGATTTTAAGAAAGCAATATTTTATTCTATTTTAACCTGTTCAAATGAATTAAAAACATTCTATGTGCTCCTAAAAATTGAACCTTTTTTTATTTTGATGATTGAGGATAAAACTGTCCTTTAAAAAGAATTCATCTCATATTCAATTCCCAGACATTCTATATATAGAGACAGAGAGAAAAAGGGAGACAAAATTAATGTATATTAAAAATTATATATAAAAAAATTGCAACATTTCCCGAACCTTGAATCAGATATGTTTGTAATCAAAAGACAATCGATGATATGTAAAATATTTTTTTAAATTCTACTTAGAATTTTGCTATTCAGATGCAAAGATATGGAATTATTTTCTTTTGCAATTTGATCGTTGACCAAATTAATGTTCTCCAGTATAACAAATTATATTCTTTCTAATATTAGAAAGCATTTTCATTCCAGTAGTTTACTTTTTTGTATTTGTAGATTGAAACGCACGAATAAAAAATTAAAATCGTCAATTTGACCCAAGACATATGCAGAAAATATGAGCTGTTTTCGAGAATTTACTTGGAGACAGAAAAACAAAATTTAAAATATCTTTCCTAATTGAAATTTAATCTGAGTTTAATTTTGAAATTTTGATTCATTTGAGTTGTCTCGAAATTGGTTTCCGAGTTCTCAGCCAAGACATCGAATTTAAATTTTTTTTTTTTTATGGAAATTCGATATTCTGTGACATCTGAAAAGCACAAAATTTCTTCTTTATTGCTATATTCTTTATTTTTGAAATTAAAAACGAAATCAGTTTTTAAATTTTAATATTGAATTCCTCGTCGTTTTATTTTAGTTAATAGTTTATGAAAAAAAAAATCATAAATGATCCGAATTAGTTTGGCGAAAGCCTTTTTTATTTTTATTTTTTTTATAGAAAAGACGATTATCGTGAATATCGTTTTTGGAAATAGTTCTGAATATATTCGCGCTTATACTACAAGGATTCAAATTTAATAATGGCAATCACATAATTGCAGCCTATAGAACATTTCAATTTTTCTTGAGCTGTTTATAATGCCTCCATGTTGCCATCAGCCTTGTGTACAACTTGCATCCTATTTTGTGAAAGTCGTAGAATACCTAAAGTAGTACCAGTATGTTGATGGTTTGGATGTAGCAGTCTATCATTTTCAGAATCATTGGATCAGTTCGGAAGTGATTGTTATGAAGTGGTTCTTTCCTCGTTGAAATTATATTACAAGGGCTTAAATATGCATAGAATAATTCCCAAAGAATTCTATTACATATATCTACCAAACTGTTCTAGAGATCCTTGAAACGCGAATTCTCTTTATTCAAACCATCCTTCGAACTAGAATTGCCTTGATATTGTATATCTCTTAATTGGACGGAAATAAGTTGTGCACTATTGTTGAAGTTGTACCTATTTACAGCTAAGGCATATAAACGTTTCAAGTTTCAGATGCCATATTGTTAGCAGTTATATTCATTATATAATTGGCATTATTATATTTCCGATCATTGTAGCGCCTCTGAAATTTTAATGTGGTTTAAATATCACGTTTGAAGCACTGCAAAGAAGAAAAAGATATCTTAAGAGCACTAAATGCCGGAAACTTATATTTCTAAAAGCGGAGAACTGAATTGCACATCGGGAACATTCCCCCCCCCCCCTTTTACTGAACTTTGTTACTTTTTTGCTTTGTAAATTCGTGGTATTTAAAAGAGAACCGGATATCTCTCTGTCATAATGTCAATAATTATAATACTTTTACAAAATCTCCCTGTAAAGCTATTATAATATGACATATAATTTTTTCGCTATTGTAAAAAATTTTATAAATTTTTTGATCAACACTTATGTCTGTAAATTTTAATGTGAGCACTCTTGGTTACTCAAAGAACGTCAAGGAAGAATTCCAATTCTCGCCATGTATTGTCCAGCATTTCAACTGCCATACACAACATCTGTGATTATAACTTTGAGTGTGTGTCAGTATGTTCAACTAGCATTCAAAATATTCTGTCTTTGATTCACCCCTCCCCCCTCCAAAAAAATCTTAATATGCTTATATCAGAGGAGCGTGGATGTCTCGGATACGATTTTTGCTCTGACTTCATTGATACCATTTTGTTAACAGTCAAATGTGAAATCACTCCTTTTACATCAATTACATTATCTAAAAAAAGTTAAATAAAAAAAATTATTTAAAAAAACGATTATTGCATAATAAAAAATTTTCTGTGTTTTATTTCAATGGCTCTCCTGTAATAATTTTTTTTTATAATCAAGGAAACCTTTCTGACTGTCCTGTATTTCGAACCTCTTAATTGGTAGTCAGGAGGGTCCAAAATTTGATCTTGTACAATTTTGATATCTAAAAGTCTCTGTAGTACAATGATATTAGCTCAGAGTAGTTTCGTATTAATAAAAGCGACGGATTGATAGAAGTTCGTTCAAAAAAGGGTATTTTTGTAGCGCAACCTGTAAATTATTGAGTGAAATGTTTCAAAACATTATATTTAAAAAAAGGAAGTGTTTGTTTGTGCCGGCATTCTAAAATACAAAGTAACAGGATAAAAGAAAGTTTTGACGAATGTCCATTGTGTCTAAAAGACATTCAAATCAATCTACGACAACCAAATTCAGAATAGATATATTTTAAAAAAGTGCACCTCAAAGTGAATTTTAATTAAAAATGAAGCGAAATTTTTAAGTTCTATGGTTAGTTTTTAGAAAATATTGTTGAAAAATGCTGTTTTTTACACCATTTCAAATTAAAAAACGTTTTTAATGATGCAAATTAATCACCGTTTAATCTTTTTCGTAAGTCTTAAGAATTTTTTAGTTGATTTTTCTTTTTTGCGTAATTTTCAAGAAAAGATTTTA
Source organism: Argiope aurantia (assembly GCA_026543865.1). NCBI lineage: Eukaryota > Metazoa > Arthropoda > Arachnida > Araneae > Araneidae > Argiope > Argiope aurantia. The sequence goes on from JAPMOR010070192.1 coordinate 160,492, forward strand.
TTTTTGTCATGAAATGTAAACCGTGTTCATTGTTTCGTCTAACATATTCAAGTGGTTTCTTCTTCTTCTTTGTTAAACGCTGAAGAAAAACGATTGCTCTAATTAGAGTATTTTACTTGAGAAATCAAAAAGTAAAATTGGGATATCTTAAAAGACAACGTACGTGTTGAAATAGCTTTCCAATTCACTTCAGTTTTTATTTATTATTTTCAGCTTATGTTATGTTAAATATTATAATTATTAAGATGTAAGAAATGTTATGATATGTAAGAAATGTTATGATTATTATTTATTAGTCAGCTCGTGGGAATCGGGTACTTTATAGAATAATTTTTTTAAAGCGAATATGCTTTTCGGGATCTTTTTTTTAGTTGACTGAAGCCAGAATTGAACACTAATGTACAGTTGTTGTCACTAAGTTATATCCTTAATTTTAAGTAGATACGACTATATTTTCGAACTATCGCATTAACATTCAAGCAACAGACAATCAACCTTTTAAAGTATTTAATTCAAAATTTATCTTACATGATAAAATGGTACACTGACTTTTATTTATCTTTGAACTATCGCATTTACAAGTAATCGAAAATACGGACTGCTGTTTCAGATGCTAAATCTGTGTACCAAATTGCACATATCTAGCTTTTTACATTTTGCAGTAATTTGGCAGTAATTTGCAGTAATCCGACAGCCGGGTAAATAAATTTCTCCTGAATTTCGTTTAAAATTTAACCGAAATCTACAAATTTGACGTAAAGACCTTAATTTGGCCTAAAAACAGCCATACCTGTTAAAGCGTTTTTGAGATATTATTTACAGACTGACAGCCATAATTCAAAAATGTGTTTTCTGATTCAGGGAAGTCAAAATCTTGAGTTCGAATATTTTTTTATTGTATTTTTATATTACTCTCTCTCTCTCTCTTTGCATGTTTTCTAAATTACAAATAAGTTTCGAAAACAAAAGTAGACTTGAAAAAGCGTCTGAGTCTTTTGCTGTTCATCAAAACACTATTATCCATAAATTTGCTAAGAATTAAATTTAAGTATTGACCTCTATTGTGAAATGAAAAATATGAATTTTGTATGAAGGACGCATTGAGAAATCAATTTTTGTGTATTTCAAAATATTAATAGCTGGGCTCAGTTTAGCAATAGGGAACTAAAACTATTTTGTTGATTTCATGTTTTTTTTTTTTTTTTAACAGCTCAAATGAATATGTATCTGCCATTTCAAAATTGAACTTCTCGCAATCCGTTTCACAATGGATTTCCTGTAATAAAATAATTAATTTTAAGAAAATGCCATTTTGACTATTTAAATTTTGGTTTTAGGGATATATTAGGAAGTAAGTTTACTCCTTTGATAGCAAGGATAATCATAGTTAAGCCCACTTTTGAAATCGAGGAACCATTTCATTATTTTCCTATCATAATTTTATCGATTTTTGTGTTCACTATTGAAAATTCTACGTAAATATTTGTTGTTTGAAAGTCAAGAATGAACCTATTAAAATTTTTTCCACAAAATATTTATTTTTTTATTATGGAATTTTTAAAAATGCTGCAATTATGAAATCAGTTTTCGACTAAAAGAGTTTTTGAAATTTTCTTCCAATTGCCTAAATATATCCAGTTTTAATCGGTTATGACTTACGTTGCAAAATTTTGTAAAAAATATTATTTTTTTATTAAGAAATTTTAAGAATATATTTTTGCTTGATGCATAATTAAAACGTTTGAAATCAACAAGAAATTCGCTTTTAAAATAATATAAAGAACTTATTAAGAAAAATTCAACAAAATTATCGACGAATAATTTATGTTTAAAATTATATGTATATTTTATGAACAAGCAAATTATTAGAAGAATCAACATTCAAAAATTATGCATATTTTCATTTCAATTCAATTCAAAATTTATGTATATTTTCTTTAAAAATAATCTAAAATGGAAAATGAAAAAATAATCAGTTTTTAAAACTATGTGTAAACCAGTCCCTTTATGATAAATTAAACAGCTGGAATCATTAATGAAGAATTCTTTTTAAAATTATGTATAGTGCCTGTAAACACTTCTCCTACTGCCAGAATTACCAGTGAAAAAATTTATACTTAAAATTATATATAATAATCATTAAAAATAACCCAATTGCTAGAATTAAAAAAAAGAAGATTTTTTTAAAAACTAACGATTTATATCTTTTATGAAATATTAAATGGCCAGAATAATCAACGAAGAATTCTTTTTAAAATTACGCATGGCGTCTGTTAAGACTAATCCAGCTGTCAGAATTATCGATTTAAAAAATTCATACTTAAAATTATATATATAGTACTCATTAAGAATATAGAATTCCCAGAATAAAAAAAAAATAAGAAAAACTTAAAAAAAATTATATATAGTTTATTTTTTTGAAAAATTAAATTGTCAGAATAATCAATGAGGAATTCTTTTTAAAATAATGTATAGTGCATGTGAAGACTAATCCTATTGCCAGAATAATCAATGAAAAAATTTATTCTTAAAATTAAATATAGTACTCATTAAAAATAATTCCAATTCTCAGAATTTAAAAAATAAGAAGAATTTAAAAAAAAATTATATATTGTGTATTTTATGAAAAATTAAATAGTCAGAATAATCAATGAAGAATTCTTTTTAAAATTATGTATAGTGCTTGTTAAGACTGATCTAATTGCCAGAATAATCAATAAAAAATACATATACTTAAAATTATATATAATATTTAACTCATTAAGAATAATCCAATTCCCAGAATAATGAAAAATGAGAATTTTTTAAAAATTATGTATATAGTGTCTTTGATGAAAAATTAAATAGTCTGAATAATCAACAAAGATGTATCATCCCGTTTCAAGAATAATCTACGAAGAATTCATTCTTAAAATAATGCATAGTTTCCATTGAGAATAATTTTCAGTTATCCGAATAAAACAAATGAGCAATATTTTTTTATATATTAATGTTCTTTATAAAAAATTTTATCGCTAGGAAAATTAAAAAAGAATTTTTTTTAAAAAAATCACGAATCTTATATTTTAAGAGTGAACCATTTGCCAGAGTAATAAAAGAATTCGTTCTTAAAATAATGTTTAATCGTATAGCATTATTTGTTTGCTGATTTTTTCGTTTGTTTTCAAAGTGTTCCGATAATTCAGTCTCTCCCAACTAACGGTTCCAATGCACTGATTTCATAGCTTTTCGCAGATTACGTAAGCGAAAAAAAAAATATCTTTTTTTGATAAGAAGAAAACACACGAGTTCGAGGAGCGTGCGGTCTTATCATTTTCTTTTTCTAAAAAAACGCTTTACTAGTAAAACAACCAACAATAACATTCACAACACTTCGAACACTGATAACATGAATGGAATAGGTTACTAATCTGAAATATCTGATAAAAACTCTTCCCTTGTGGTGTTAAAAACTATTTCAATTCAACGATGTGCTGTCAGTTCGTCATTCAAATCTTGTGTATGTGTGTGTGTGTTTTTTTAATCGAAAACAATCTTTCAAAATGGATTTAATCTTGTCTTAAAGCAATTTATTTCGTTGCACTTCCTGTTTATGCAAAGCATTTCCATTATTTCGCGATATGATTTATTGTGTGATTATTACATTTTATAGGCCAAAATCGTTTATAATTAAAATTATGCACTTTCCTTTAGCAATCTTTTAATATATCTAGATGAAATTTCCTTATCAGTTTAAATGTATTTATAGTGCCTCATTCCCATGTAAAAAGAGCAAAAACATACTGCATTATATTGGTATTGTATCCTTTATTATTATATAATATCAAAGCCATTATACAATATTATATGATATTCCGAATATCATGCGGGAGTTCCGAAACTGTTAACTATAACAATTTATTATTTAGAACCTTAATTTATAGAAACCCACTTCATTACCGGCGTAGGTTCCATCCCATTCCTCCCCCATCCCACCCCCTCTTTTTTAGATGAATAGCACACATTTCTCCCAAAAAGAAATTTTATGAGTCAAAAGGAAACATTTGTTCAGAAAAAAAAATGGTTATTGTTAAACATAAAAAATATTTATATAAATGATAACGAACTGTTTCGAAATTAGTGCATATGCAAACTAAATTTAACGTTCACAGTGAGAAGAAATATCTAATTTGGTGAGCAGAGTGTGAGATGATACGAGTCTCTTGTTTGTGTATTGCGCTTTTTTTTTGTCTCATTATCTTGATAAAGATTTTAAGCCCACGCCACATTTTTGTTATTTGTAGATGCATTCAAGGTCTTTCCCCAACCTATTGGAAATTGACTCACAGTCCATAGTTTGGGAATATCTGCTATATAGTATGTGTCTGATATTAAGATTAAATATATATACTATTACAGAATATACGGAACTGCACATCTCTATTTTTATGTGTAACAATTTTTATAAGAGTATTTATTACTAAGTAAAGTCAGTATTTAGTAAAATCAATGACGCTAAGCTTAAATAGATATACTATTACAGAACGTACTGGAATTGCACATACATATTCTTACATGTATCAATTATTATAACAATATCTATAATTAAATAAAATCAATCTCGAAATTAAAAAAAAAAATGACTATATTCATTTACTTTAAAGCCCGGGCTCCGTCAAGAATACTTTTTTTCTTTTACGAACTTTGAATTGTATTTTTGTGAACATAAAATTTGCTGAACATTCGCAAACTCTATTGGGCACAGGTATAAAATGGGACAAATATATCTCTTCAGAAATGAGTCCCTCCACCTTTGGGTCGAGCCCGACGCTGACCAACGATGCCAGCGAGGTGTCCCCGGCCATCCACGAACAGCATCTCCAGTTCCAGCATCAGCTACTGCAGCTGAAGCAGCAGCAGCAGATCCAGCAGCAACTCTTATTGCAGCATTTCCAGCAGCAACAGCAACAACTGGCTGAACAGCATGAGAAACAACTCCAAGAAAGAATTAAGGTGAGTTAAGTTAATACATTCATTGTTTAATACTTTTTCAACAATAATGACAATATAGCAAGCTAAAAACTGGATCACTTTTGTGAAACTAAAAAATATTGTATTATTATTTTGTGAAACTAAAAAATATTGTATTAAATATTGTATCTTGCTTGTAGCATGATTCCAAAGTCGATAGAAGACATGCGTAGATATTTATTAATAAAATGATTAATTTATCTCATTACTTTACCATAAATACACAAAAGAAGATTCGAAAGCTTTTTTGATGAGCTAAATAATATGAAAAATAGAAGAATTACCTTATAAGCAATCACACAAACATAAAAGACCGGCTGCCACGAATTCTAAACATGATTTTTGTCCTCCACCTAACAAAATAAGCCCCATGAAAAAGCTCCTCATTCTGGAAATCCACAAGTCAATGAGATTTATGGACCGTCACAGGAATGACATCGTCAATCAGTCCAATACCACTTATTGAGATGACAGAGATAGAATCTGTTTACTTATCCTGAGGCTTCTCATCTTCTTACTCGATATGGCCTTGACATGTCGAAAAATGTGATGGAAATGAATTGTTTACGTTCAAAATGACTTTCTAAAGTACCCTTTTGATTGTAAAAATAAATTAATAATATATTTGTCTAAAGAGATATAATTAGATTTCTTCAAATTCTAAAACTGTTGCATAATGAAATCATTTATCCGTTTCTGAATTTTCTTTTCTTTTATCATTAGATTTCTGTAAAGATACTTGAATCAGTATTATTGATCTATATTTCAAAATAGGAGTTCTTTTCTATTAATTTCAACGATTATTTTTTAACATATGCTTAACATCTGCCCTATTTAAATTATAATTTAAATGTCCCTGTGAATTATCATATAGAATCTAAAATGAAAAGTGCATTCTAAATTTTATTTTGATCGTTAATTAATTAATCATTTTCGGTCGTTTTTTTCATCTTTAAAATCTTCAATAAAATGCCCCCAAATTGAAAGTGCTACATAATTTTAAAAATAACTACCACCCTGTAACTACAGTAACATTTTTAAAAATATATTTTTAATTTTTTAATTTTAAAGAAAAACCAAAAAACTATTTAAACTTTAAACAGAAAACTATTCGATACGATAAACGAGGCGAGATCTTCACAATTTAATCATTAATAATGGACGAAAAAATCAAGATAAAATATTTGTAGTTATATGAAAACGATTTAAGTTTCATATCAACAACAAAAATATTATAAAATACACTTAAAATATTTTAACAAATTAATTAAAATATTAGACAAATTTATGGCTACTAAAATATTAAAACATAATTTTTTTGAATTTTAAGAAGATATATCAGTAGCTTTTGTACAATAATTTTTTCGAAATTTATGGTGGGATAACTTATAAACTTTTCATAATTTTTTAATTAAAATTTTAGCAAAAATAATCGTTTCGAAAAATAATTGTTTCATTACAACAAAGAAAATATTATTATAAAATGTACTTAAAAAAGGTCTTAATAAATTAATTAAAATATTAGAAAAATCTTGGCAAATAAAATGTTATATTCGAAACATGAAATTTTTAATTTTAAGATTGTATATCAGTCATTTTTACACTGAAGTATTTTCAAGAGTTATGGCATAAAAACTCTGAAATTTTGTATAATTATTTCTTATTGAAATTTAAAGAAAAATAATCTCTTCAAAGTACACATTCTCATCTTTCCAAGTATATCCACTCTAGATTTGGTAACTTATTGGTTTATACCGTAAACTGCTCGTACGTAACAGACACGTATTCTATTTTATTATTTGTAAAAATTTACGGACTGATTAGAATGAAAATATCCTTGTATTATTTATATTAGGATAAAAATATCGTTTCTTGGAATTCTGAATTTTTGAGACGAGACTTGAATTCTTTTTCTTATGGTTACAACTTGATCATGAGACAGTCATTTCAAGATTCGCGTTCTAGATGGGTTGACTTATCTGAAATGTCTAGTATGCACTCGATTAATTTCTCTATCTTTTTTCAACTAAAATTTTTTGTCAGATCTTGATCTGGCAAGCAAGGAGAATTCAAGATCTTTATCATTTGGATTTTAGCCAGGAACGAAGAAGCAATTGTGGACATTTGCTTTAATTTTCTAAACACTTTGGTCGGGCTGCTTTGATCTTTCGTGGAAATTGAAAAGTCTGTCCCTTCTTCCGTTCTTAGTCTTTCAGGTATTATGTAATAATTCTTGACGGCAGAAATATATTAGGATTTTATTTGCTTTTATCCTTACTGTTTAACTGAGATTTAGTGGGGTTTTTTTCTCTGTTACTAAATGCATACCCTGTTCTTAATCATTTAAAGTTTATTGAATTTTGTCTATGCATTTAGAATACACAATTTTGAGCCATTCATTGAAAATTGCGTAGAAAATTCTCAGAAGTAATTAAGTTGATTTTTTTTATTTATCAAATATTATGTCTAAATTGTAGCAAATTAAAATTCACTATATTTAATAGTTAAAAATAGAGAAATGGATTTGATTAGTAGCCGCAAGTCAAACGATCTGGCCTGTTGAGCGCCAACACACATATACACACATATATTGAGCTTTATATAAATATAGATTATTATTTCTCACATTTAATATGCACAAAAAGTGAATAAAAAGGGTTTTGCAACGTTAAGACAATACTACAATTTTTTAAAAATCTTTATTTATTATTAAAGTATATATATATATAAATTGGAGAAGCTTAATTAACAATTTATGCAATTAAACTGGGGACCTAAAATATGCAATACATTCTAAATAAAAAAATAAATCCTGTAATAAATTTACATAAAAATTACGTGATTATTAACTTATTATTAATCAAGTATCTTTTAAGTAAAGTTATTATTGGTTTTATTTTCATTTTTTGTTTAGAATTCTTTATTAGAACTGTTTTAATAAATAAGATTCTCATAAAATATAAATCATATAACTTTTACGTAAGCTTATTTTCTGTTTTATTTATTTTTCTTATTTAGAATTCCTTATTAGAATTGTTCAATAAATAGAGATTGTAGTAATATATTAATTAAGTATCTTTTAAGTAAATTTATTATTGGCTTTATTTTCAGTTTTTCTTTAGAACTGTTTATTAGAACTGTTTTAATAAATAAAATTATAATAAGATATTAGTCAAGCAACTTTTATATAATTTTTTTTTCTGTTTTCTTATTTAGAATTCCTTATTAGAATTGTTTCAATAAAAAGATAATATCTTATTACAATCTTTATTTATTGAAAGAATTCTTATAAAGAATTCCTTATAAAAAATAAAATAAAAGCACTAATAAATTTACAGATAAGTTAAATGATTAATATCTTATTGCAGTCGTATTTATTGTATCACTTCTAATAAAAAAATCCTAAATAAAAAATAAAACTAATTAGAAAATAAAAGAAAACAATGTTAAATGAATAGGCTTACATAAAAGATATTTAATTAATATCTTATTACAATATTATTTATTGCAACAATTTTAATAAAGAATGCTAAATAAGAAAATAAAATAAAATTAATAATGAACTTACGTGAACTTTACGCGATTAATATTTTATTACAGTCTTATTTATTACAAAAACTTCAACTATTAAGTTTGCCCTTTTGAATGCGTTTTCTCATCTACTCATTTAACCTCTCTCCAGAACATATCTTTCCTTGTCGACATTTATCGGCGTCGATTCGAACTTTTAAGAAAATAACCAAATATTCGGTCATTCATCGACCTGCTGAGTGGGTGCCGACATTAATCGGAGAATATTAACCCTTTGCACTCGGAAAATTAATTCGATGCATAATTGTTTACATAAAACAAAGATATGTTTATTGCTCCGAAAAATAAATATATATATAAGTGTTTTAAGTTGAATTTCCCCAAAAAATTAATCTGCGTCTTCTCATCACTCTATAGGTATTTTTAACAATCACAATGAACAATAAATAAATAACAATAAATAAATAAATAACAATAAATAAATAAATAACAATAAATAAATAAAAGGATTCACCTTCTTGAATGGTACTTGAGAGTAAAGATCCGACTAGCAAGGGTTAATTTCAAGGTTTTATGGTTATACTAGCCGCCTTTGGCGACCAGCCGGTTCGCCAGTATTACCGCTCGCTAAAATTTTCACTTAAATATTTTAAGTAACTGGTCTCTTAATAGATTCTCAAACAAAACATTTTTAATCTTCAAATTTTCATAGTTATACCAAACTTATACTGTTGTTTAGATCGTTTCGTTCAATTTACAATATATATTTTGCTAATTTGTTGTCATTTCCAGTAAAGCTTCAACTTTAATTTAAAAGGAAAATGATGAAATTACAATTAATATAAAGATATTTTTTAATAAACCAAGCGTTTTATTTTATTTATCATCTCTATTGTTATTTATTTATTATTATTATTATTATTGAATATGAGTATTGCAAACAGAATCCCTCGGTATTCGTCTTATGGGAATTACAAAATATTTTTCATAATTTATGTAATATCTCAAAGAATAATTCAACAAAAACTTCTCAGATTCAGCATGAAATTCAGTTTTTAGTTTTGCTTTCAAAAGGATTGAAATGAAATCAATAATAATATTTTGTTCCGGCCTATAAATATATTTCAAAAATTATGAAGTCTAAATTTAATGCAGTAAGGTATCATATTCTGAGAAATATTCTGGACACACCAAATTTTAAATAAATGAATGAATGTTTCTATTTTCCACGATCAACTAAGACTGATTTATGAAACTTTGAATGTTAAAAATTTAGAAAAACTCAACATTTTCATAATCTTAGGCCAATTAATCTTGAGAAACCTGCGCGCTGTATTTTCTTTGAAATGATCGATGAAAAATCTAAAATTATCCTTTTTTCATTGAATAGTGATATTCAAATTTTCATAAATCAGTCAGTTTAAGTGATTGATTTAGTTGATTGGAAATTAACTATTTTTATTAAAAATATTAGTGTTTCAAGAACATTTTGTTATTCGTAATTTCCACAGCGGAAGCTTAATGTAAAATCAAAAATTTGTTATTTATTGGAGCATTTATTAAATCAAGTTACATAAAATATAATCATTTTCCATTTAGACCATTTTAGCAGATCTGTGTCTTACTAAAGGTTTACAAATTAGCTGTGTGGCCCTCATTTGAATGGATATCATGTTCATATAAAACAAAACTTACCTTAAAATATAACTGATTTATTGGATTAATAATATAGAGAGTGTAAAAGATCATAAAATAATTTTTCTTGAATTTATTTTTTAGAAAAAATAATATTTCATATTTGTTTCATTTCCTACAAACACTTGCCGAAAATTATATTTTTGCAGATTTCATTTCCAAAAAGATTTAATTTATTTTTAATTGGAGCTTTAATCAATGTGATGGCAACACTTTGAAAAAAGCTAATTTTTTCCCATGAATGCGAAACGTGCTCGTGCAGCTTAAATTTTATTTTTATTTTGTACGAAAAAAATTGTTTAAAAACATAGTTAAAATATTTATTTAAAAATACATTAAAAATAGAAATTTAATTTTAAGGTTAAAACATTGTTATCATTTAAAAGATAAATTTTTGATCTTTAACTTCATGTAAAAATCTTTTTTGTGCGGTGATATTTTCGGAAGTCATAGCAGAAACACGCCAAAATTTCGCTTAATTTTTAAATAAATAAAATTCTAATTAAAAATTCGAAAAAATAACCCCCAGGTGCACATTCCCGGCCTCCAAGGTATACACGTGCCAAATTTGGTAGCTGTAAGGTGAATGGTCTGGCCTGTAGAGCGCCAACACACACACACACACACACACACATTGAGCTTTATTATAAGTATA
>JAPMOR010070192.1:186263-293566 GCA_026543865.1 Argiope aurantia
ACTCTATTTAAAGTATTAAAAATTAATTTAATTTAATAATTAATGAAAAATCTGTATTAACATCAAGTGTCATCCACTACAAGTTTTAAAAAAATGTATTTGAACTTGAGTGGATGAAGTAAAAGTTTTTTATTAACGATTGAAAATTTGAACAAGATATATAAATATATATAGGGAGAATGTGAACTAATAGTAGGAATTGAATGAATAATTTATCACCCCATAAAATCTTTTTTGTCATTCATTTGGTGAGATATGGAAAAAAATAATAATGATATTTCCAAAAGCAGTCTTACCTTTATTTTAAAAACCGTCATGTAAATGTATATGACACCGTATGTAATTTTAACGACAATCTTTATGTAGGCACGCTCTATGCAGTGATTTCGAGCTACCTGTGTAAATATTCTGCTAGACTTTCTTTTCCTGAAGTCGACGAAAGAAATCTAATGATGGCTAGTAAAAAGAAACGAATGATTAAATATTAGCATTCGGCTATCTGTAGAAATGCAGCTGCTTTCATGTGCCCGGAAAAGAGAAAATATGTTGAATCATCCAACGATCTCTTAATATTATTGAAATTTCTATTGAGGTTTATCAGACATAACATGAAATTATTTTTTTTTCTTATATTAATAAACAATATCACAGATTTTTTGAGAATTTATGATTTAATATTCCAAATTTGCGGGTTATTAAAAGAAAACAAAATAAGGTACAATTTGCTGTTCGTCGAAAATCAAAAGAAAAATAATGTTGGAAGTTTAAATGCAATACTTTTTCGCAGAAAACAAATCGACCATCCACATTCATGAATATCTGCAGATTTTCAGTTTAGCGCCAAATGGAGACAAAAGTGTGAACTGAGTATCGTATCGCCATTCGTATTTCTGGAGGGACTCCATCGAATACTTATAACTGCGTTGAATTTTAATTTTGAACTGTTACTTTTGATTTTCCGCTAAATAATAAAGTTGTACTTTGTTTTGTTTCCTTGTAATAACCTAACAAAATTAGGATATACATCTATGAACACCCTGTGCTTCGAATTTATGCAGTTAAAAAGAAATGAAATAAATTATTTAATATATATTAGCATCTCATTTTTATTAAAAGCAAAATGTAATTGTAAATTATACCTTGTAAAGAATATTTTAGAGGCTCGTCACAGATATCAGTATTGGACATTTTCGTTTCAATTCTTGATTTATTATATTGCTTGTTTATTCATTTTGCTTTTTTATATATTTTGAGCAAGTAGCATATTTAATGTAAGTGTTTCTCATTAATCGGACATTTTTATGTGTTGCTATCATATTAGAATTTGTTTAAGTAGGTTTTATCATGTAGTTTCGGGCGTAGATATTTCATGTTACTTTTCATTTAAATTTCATACAAAATTTAACACTTGACCTTAATTCCTCTTAATTTAATTTCGATTAAGCTAATTTTTTGCAACTTAGTAGAATAATGAGATATTAAGTCTTTTTTTTTAAGGTCCTGAAGAAAGTGTGACCTCTAAACTAGGGCTTATTAGCTTTTACGTAAATCCGGAATTGATGGAGTTTCAATTTAAAAAAAATACTTTTTATTATTAAAATTAATGATGAGGGCACAAATTATATAAAACTTTTCGAAAAAAGTATTGTATAAAATAAATATTGCAAAATATAATTCAGAATCCTATGATTTATCCGCACCAATATTACTGACATCCACATGCAATGCTTTGTATCTTCTTTAACACTTCTCTTCACTCTTCTGAAAAAAGTCGGATTATAGAAGGAGTCGAACTGGTGCTGGATTGCATTATTGAACGCATTCTGCAAGTTCAAGAAATTCTAAATAATGAAAATTCAGTTCATTACTAATGAACTCAATTTAAGACTATTTTCCAATCGAAATTTAAAAACAGAAATCGAAAGTTTTTTTTCCACTCTTAAGATAACTTTTTATGCTGATTTAGGCTTTTTTTTAATAAATATATACTCCCTGCAGCTAGCCTACATCTCGTGTCATTCCTCGTTAAAAGAAAACTCGATGTCAAATGTTAATCCACGATGTATTTATAGAAAAGAGACGACATACAAGATAGTGTATGGAAATATACACAATGAAAGGAAATACATGTAGCGCGGCCTACTCCTTTGACCTTGTAATTCGTAATAATATGAATGTTTTGACTCCTTTATATAATAATTTACTTGGGTTTCCTGTAGCATTTTTGAAAAGGTGTCCGATTCTATTATGTTTCTTATTTGCAATAGTAATAATAAAGCATGGGCAATAGCCCATTTTTATTCTATATATATATATATATATATATATATATATATATATATAGTTTGAGAACCCTTTTAAAAATTCAAATGTCTTCTTAACTTCTGTGGTGTAAATTCGAATTTCAATATCGGAATTTCCGCAATAACTTTCACTTCGTCTTGTACTACAGCAGGTAGAGAAATATCACTAGTTCCGAAGGATAAGACATTGTTTTTTTTTTTTTGTTTTTTTTTGTGATTAAAAAAAAATATGCATATATTTCTTTTTTCTTTTCAGGAGTACCTCGACCACCAAAGAAAGATGGAAGAGGAACAGAAAGAGAGGAGGGATATGGAAAGATTAGAACAGCTGAAGAAAAAAGAAAAGCATGAGCAAAGTAATTTTATTTTTCTTTGTTAATTACTGAGTCAAACATTCCATCATTCGATGGAGCTTGTCTTTAATGTTTATATCGTCACTTTGTATATGACTTTATCACTACAGATTTGAATATATAAAGCTGTCCCAAAATCAACGCAAGGTTTGTATTTGTCACCAATTGTCAGTAAAATGTTGGCAACCCTATTAAAAAAACCATTTGTCAAGATGATAGTTTAGGGTTAGTAAAAATAGATATCTGTATTAATTAATGCTCAATGTACACTATAAATGCATGTGTAACACGGTTTCAGTTATCATCCAGAATACCGGATAAAAAAAAATCATAGACTTTATAAGTATGCAAACTGTAAACCAACTTGCATTCATAGTCATTAAATTAGCATTAGTATTAAACAAATTTCATTTTCCTTTTTTCATCAATTATCCAATAATCCAAATCGATTGTGATCCCAATTCATACGACCAATTTAAATTCTACTGTACGTGTCTCCCTTTTTGCATCTCTGTGTACCGTGTTTCAATAAAAAAAATATGGCAGTGTTTTATAAAAATGTATTATATATTAATTTTTTTATGTTGCAGGTGCCATAGCGTCATCAGAAGTAAAGCAAAGATTGCAAGAATTCGTATTAAACAAAAAGCAGCGCGAAGCTGCTGTCAATAGCACGAATAAATCTCCATCCAACTACCGTAATTGGTGAGTAAAAGTACCAAACAGAAATTATTGATAGTTCCAGTTTCTTCGTTCTCTGCATTATCTCGTGCTCTTTTAACTGCAATGTTAATCGATGCCGTTATTTAAGATTGTTCCGAGCTTTCTCTACATTGAAACTTCAGAATTTAATTTTTTTTAAATAAAATATGCTTAATACCTCAACTTAAATGTTTTAATGTGAAATGTGGAATTATAATTAAAAATGGGACTGTTCAGGGTATGTTTTCAAATTGGAACGAAATGTTAAAAAGTGAAATACATAGAAACTGATTATAAATTATTCTTACTAGAAGAATCGGCCAGTATGAAATCAATCAATACTTTAAAATCCAAGAAGTGATCTGTTAATTATCCCCCCCCTGCTTCTATTTCTTATTATTCGACACATAAATCGGATAATTTTTTCACATATTCTTATTTAACCTGACTTGTTTCATGTTTTTAAAAAAGGAATTTTGTTTTCTATTTTTCATTCTCTTCTTCTTATGCACAAAATTTAGTTATTGTTTTCACTACTATGCATTAATATATGAGTATAATCTTTCAAAAATTTATTACTTTAAAAATAATTCGCAATAGTGGCATTAAATTTATAATAATAAAAGTTTTTTATAAAAATTTCTTTTTATTTATATGTTGTTTTACGTAAGTTTCTTAAAAGGTGCATAAACGGTGCTTTGTTATCTCTGACTGAATGGAAGGTGGGGGGGGGGAGGGGGATATCATCTAAATTCCAAACTAACAGTTTTGAAATCGATGAAGGACATGTTAAATTGTACATGACTTTTTAATGAGATAAGGTCAGTTAAGGTAGTTGGAAACGGATTTCGCAGCGTTATCATTCATTTTATTCTATTTAAAGTGCTTGTATGTAATTTAAAATAGTCCTATAATTTATATAATGCATGATCATGTTCTAAAGGGCTCAATAAATAATTTTTTCTAAATAAATTTATAATTTATAGTCTCAGTTACAGCAACTTTCATAATTACCCCCAGAGACTGTGGAATAATTGGGAATGCATATTTTGGTTTCTGATCACAGAAGGAGAGCAATTTAAAACGATAAGAAAGTATTACTGTCTGCCTCAGAATTCATTTTATTTCCTTCTCTCAATTACCACAAAACACTATTTTTTATCATTTATTCAATAAAAATATTTTTTATTTCATGAAATATTGCGAATAAACAATCATAAATTTTTATATTTGTCTAGAATAAATATATTTCTAATTTTAATGGTAATTCATCAAAATTGTATTATAGTTTCTAATAAGTCTGCTTATTTATTCTCAGGCCAACAGTTCTTGGAAAATACGAAGACGATTTTCCATTGAGAAAAACTGGTAAGTTGACAGCTCTCATTTTTTTTATCTTGCTATGCAGGCAATTTTTTATGTGATTTAATCTAATTAAAATCGATTTAAAAAAATTAATATAGGCCCAGCATGCATAAAATTAGCCTTTGGATATTGAAAATTTATTTGTTATAGAAATAAATGCTATAAATAGCTGGAATTACTGCATGTTGTCTTCCAATAACATAAAATGTTTTTATTTTAATTGATTGATATTAAATGCAGCATGAATATGTAAGAATGTGTTTTGCTGTTTAAATTAAGTTCTTGATAAAATCCAGATAAAATAATAATGTGATACAATGAGTTATCTAACTCTTACTAAGAATGTATCGTTTAATAGCATTTTGAATTCATTATACCCTTTCATTATACCCTGCTGAAACACAAATATTTGCTGGATAATTCCCCTATAGTGTTATTGCAGTAAAATAATTTCATTACTAACATGTGTTTGTGCATGTTAGGTTTTTTACATGATATTAAACAATGCTGCTTTTTCTTCTACTGTAGATTATTTTAGTCTTCACGAATGTAATGGTTTTTGTCTAAAGTTTTTATGGAAAAATTTATTACATTTCATTTTTAAATTGAAAAACATTATATGATCTTATTTGTTTTTCTTAATTATTTTGCCTTTATTAAAATAAGCTGTATACTATGCTCAATACACCAGCTTTCAATTTTAAAAATATTAAAATTTAAGAATATATGTATATATAATTCTGAATTAAATAATTTACATTGAAATGAATATGAATAAATGACAGATTGAATACATTCACTATTAAATAATATGTATAATAATGAAATGTGAGATAATTAATATCATTATAGTAAATGAAACATTGAATTTGCATTTTAATTCTTAATTGTAGTAAAGTTGATTAGTTATAACCATTAAAATTATTATTTGTATTTGAGTTTCTATTCATTTTTTAGAAAAAAAATTGCCAAATAATTTTTTTTTAGTAATTTTATTTTTAGTTCTTTTACTTTAACATATATTTTGGCATTTGTATCATATATAAATGCCTTGATGAATGATTGCAATTTTCTATACGAGTTTTATATACAATTTATATACAATTATTTTTTAAAGTCATATTTTAAATGTCATGTAATAATTAGATATTTAAAATATTTAAAAACATTTTAATTGTTAGAATACAATATGAAAATAGTACCATTTTACAAATTAATTTTGCAAGAGCTTTGTTCCAATAACAAAAGTCTGTTCCTTAGAAACATGTAAGATTTATAAACATGTAAATGTAACGAGCACAATACTTTACTGTACATTTTGCATATTTTGATGTAAATGAGATAATATAATCATTACACAAAAAGCACATCTTTTCTCACATTATTATGTTATTTTATATAATATTGTACAATATATGTGTGCTACTAAGATATTTTGGCCACATAACATTGTATTTTTCTTAATTTACCATCTGACTTTAATTGAAAATTCTTTACTTTCAAATGCTACTATTGTAATGATGAAGTTATGTATACAGATATCAAAATTCAAATAAATTATTCCATACAAATGTACTGCATGATATTCCATTTATTGCTTTAAAATTTATTCTTAATCTTTGTTTAAAATTTTATTATGAAATTTTACATTACTTACTTCTTCATCTATTATTTATTTATCTGCTTTGAAATCTCGAAAATTTTATTTTGCGAAAGACAATTACAACTATATTAAATTATATTATGAATAAAACCAGTATTTTCTACATTGTATAAAAGATGGAATACATTATATCCATATTGAATTTTATTTCTCACTTTCATTTATAAATATTAATACCGCTTTCATTGTTTTTATAGCTCTCTTGCAATATTTATTTGTATTGATAATGTATAAAAAAATGTATCCAAAAAAGTGTTGATAATACAATAAATGTGAACAGGGTTTTTTTTTTTTTTTGTAAAATTCAAAATTCATAAATGTTATAATTTTAAAAAATAAAATGCTAAGAAATTCAAAATTAGTTCAAAACATGTTGCCAGCAGATTTTAGTAATGGTTCAAATAGTTTCTTTTGTTCTTTGTTATCAAAATAACCTATTAAATGTACGTTTTAACCATTTTTTAATTATAAATTTGTTTACATTTCAAAAATGATATAATACTGATTATATCTCACTATTTTACAAATTTGTTATTCTTAATCGTGCTATAATAAAAAGTAAGTAAAATTATTCACACTTCTCTGAAGAAACAAAAGTTAAGTATTCATTATGCCAGTTTAATTCTCAATTAATAATTCCCCTTTTATTACAACAAATAATTATGCCCTTGGCAGCACAAATTAATCAGTATTGTGCTGTCTTATTTGCCCAATCTTATATAATATTATGTACTATAATATTTGGAATATTGTTCAATATATCATAGAATATTGTAAAATAATTTTGTGCATTTGGGGATTAATCAGGTTTATTTTGTAGTTAAATAGAGATTGCAAGTCAAAGTAGCATAAGTTTTTTTTTTTTTTTAAATTTTAGATTAGATAAAAGTCTGTGTTGTAGACTGTTTAGTATAGTCCTACAAAAAATGTATTAATTCATTAATTAAGAGAGAAAAAGCAGCATTGTGGTAGTGTGATTGCTGCATTTTGTGTGCATTTGTAATTGAACTAACAGACATGGCGTGTGACATGTGCTCTGCATCATGCCCTTTGTAGCATCTGAACCTAACCTCAAAGTGCGATCGGTCTTGAAACAGAAGGTCATTGACCGCAGGAGTAGCCCCTTGCTCAGGAGAAAGGACAAAGGGCCAGGGCCTATAAAGAGGAGGACACCACTCTCAAGTAGGTTCTTGTTCATTATTAAGTATACTGAGCATCACCTTTGAAAATGCAATAATTGCATTTTAACTTTTTTAATTATCATTGAAAGGGTATTTAAGTAGATTTTTTCTATATATAATTATTATCTACAAATTTCATTTGAAATCGATTTTAGCCAATAGACTATTTTCATGATCTCGGTTCGAAATAATTCATTTACAGACCAATTATAGCTATATAGCTATTGTTTTCATTTAAAAATTGATGCAAAAGTTTTTAAAGTTTTTTTAGAGAAAAAAGATACTTTGTATAAAAAAACATTATTAATTTACCATATATTTTATTATCTCGATTTCATTATTTCTTCATGATAAGATACTTTTAAATTCGAAACTTATTTAAGTTAATTCTTACCATATCGCATTTTTATATTTTTACGGTAAGTGTTAATTATTGATGTGATGAGTTTCTGTGTTAATTTGCCTATACTTTTAGCTAACATGATTAAAGCATGTGGTGTGAAAATTGCATGAATACATAAATAACCATTAAAAATTGTTTTGGGGTCTATTTTTCATTATATTTTCTTCACTGAATATTTTATTATTTATACTTATGTTTCCATTTAACTTATTATTAAATACAGATTACATGTTTCAAATATAAAATGAAACTTTTTGGTAGCATTTTTTGTTGTTGTAAAACTTCTGATTCTGTTGAAAATATAAATGAAATAATGACACGGCTGCTAGAATTTTAAAAATAAAATATAATACAAAATATAAATAAAAAATACAGTATAATACAAAAATTTAATATGAAATAATCATTTATATATAAATGAAATGATAAGAATAAATAAAAGTATAAATGAAATTATCTTTTCACTAATGACATGGTTGCTAGAAAACTCCCTTGTATCGGGCCTAATGTGGCTTAAGGGCAGACCGCCACATTACATGAACTCATTACTTTGCCTAGAGTATCAGAAGACAAAGTTTTTATATCAAACGTATTACGTAACACGCATTTTCTCACTTCCTATTGACTACTAAGGTAGAATGTCAGCTGTGGCCCGGTGAATTATAGAAGCAATTGCTTTTAACATGTCGAGTTAAAATAGAAAACTCCGTATTGGAAGTTTATATACGTTTATATACTGCACTGTACGTTTCAAGAATTTGTTTTAAAAAGAGTAAATTAAAGTGTTCACATTTTAATACAAACTGTTCACATTTTAATACAAATTCTGTGATACCTATTTTGAATGCAGGAAATATAAACAAAACGTTAAAGTAAATCGTAGACCTGGTTTTAAAGAAAATTGACACTAACTGATTTTATTTTTCACTAATAAATGATTACACAGATATGGAAAGGTAACCCTAAGATAAGAGTCAAACCTTGCAGTTTGTAGTTTTTGAAAAAGTTCTTAATAGTTGACTGCTTCTGAAACGCCTTGCCTTCCTCATTTAATTATGATAAAAGAAAACTAGGCCGGATAGGCGCGAACCGGATACTCGGGAATGTACTGTATAATACAAAATATAAATTAAAAATACAATATAATACAAAGATTATGTAACCATTTGTGTTTCTAAGCAATTTTCCCTTTTTCATGAATTTATTTAAAATTCATTGAGGGTAAGAAAAATTCATGTTGAGCTCCATATTACATTTACTTAAGATCATCTGAATATCATATCTGTTTCATCACTTGTTCGGTGTAAAAAATAATACTTCGTCATATTTATTACGCTGCATGTAAAACTACTTTTCCTGCATTGGCAACGCGTTACACCCGGAAGTAAACTATCTTATGCAGTTTGATGGAATTGATGTCTTTTTTCGACGTGTCTCTATTTGTTTATAGGAACCTTTACTGTTATTAGCATATAATGCCATTATTTTTCAATAAATTGTTGACGAGTCTGGTGTATGTCTGTGGTAAGTGTACGATTTCGACTGCAGCTAATGTTCTTTAAATATTGGAAATCGTTTATTGCAGGGGGAAGGTTATTCCCCCCCCCCCCTCATCAGTCATGTCATTGCTCTTCGTGCAATGGCTTCATCACGTGATCGTGGCTAGTTAAATATTAACAAACGCAATGCAAATCGATGGAGAAAAGAAACAGATGCTCTTTTTTTTTTTTGTGAAATGACGAAAAAAATTATTTTCATATTTTTATGGTATAAATATTATTTCAAAATTATTTCTTTTCTTGAAAGTTTTTTTAGTATGTGTGTGTGTGTGGAATTAAACATATAAATATCAAGCTGTATTAGAAAAAAAACCTTGTAGGTTTGAAGTAGCTTTATTGTTCATAAGTAAGTATTAACTGTCTCGTCCAAACGAATATGATTATTTCATGAATCTTTGTTTACATTTCGTGAAATAATCTTATCATTTAATAACATTTACTCATTGAATTTCAATTTGAACGGTAAAAGCTTTTGGCTATTACACTGAAAAAGAGAAAGTTGGTTGTGAGACAAAGAAATTTCTATTTCCTATTTAACACTACAAAGTTAGTGGGAACATTGATTGCAAAAATTCGATTTCAAATTTTAAAATTTATTTCATATTGTGATTTGTGTTCTTTGAAATCTATAATTTCTTTTTTTTTACAAAATGGTGGGCGTGCTTTTTAACGAACCAATGAAAGGTAATAAATAATTTAATAAATACAAATTAAATATAAAAATAAATTTATTTATTAGATTGTGAATCAGACTTAAGTTAAAAATACTAACGAAAAATATAGATTCTAATGACAGCATTAATTAAATTAGACAAATCTTAAAAATTAATGGAAAAAAATTTATTACAAATTTTTTAGCTAACTTTTTAATGAGAATATAAATTATCAAAGGGGTATGATAAGTTAAGTTATAATGAGTTATTATAAGTTAAGCATTAGAGAAAATTTTTGTAAATCCATATTAATAAATGTAAATTCAAATTTTTAGTCTGAAAGTTTTTAATGACAGTGAAATATTAAATAACCATAAAAAAACTAATTATAAAAAGGTAAAATACAAATGTTTCAAGTACACATCACTTCACAGTATAATGTTAAGCTGAATTTTGCCATAATCGCCCTTATAAGTTATGTAAGGCATCCTTCTTTATTTGCTGAATTATCTGTAATTATTTAATTGTAAACCTTTACAAAATATTTTTGTCAAAAATATGATATGCGAGTTAATTTATTAATCGATTATCAAATTATTCATAAGTAATTATAAAAAGATAAAATCTAAATATTGTAAGTACACGTCACTGCATAGTGTAAGGTTAAGTTACATTTTATAATTTATTAATCGATTATCAAATTATTCATAAGTAATTATAAAAAAATAAAATCTAAATATTGTAAGTACACGTCACTGCATAGTGTAAGGTTAAGTTACATTTTATCATGGTTGCCCACATGAATTAAATAAGATATCCTTCATTATCTTCTAAAAAAATTATTCGTTGAGGAAAATTTGTTATTTTAATTCTTTTGTCAAAAATATGGCAAATGAGTTGCTTTATCAATTCATTCAGAATGTACAAAATTAAATATAAAAAAAATGTGGTTAAAATAATTTTATAATGATCATCCTCAAAAGTCAAATGAGATATCGTCCATTATCTTCATAAAAGTCCATTAATCTTTAATTAAAAAACTTCGTTATTTTCTGTGTCATATAAGAATATATCAAATGACGTATTTTCAAATTTCTTAAAATTAATTATAAAAAGACACATGGTGACCAACAACATGACTACGTATCACTACAAAATATAAAGTTAAAGTAAATCTTGTCATGATTGCCCATAAAAATGAAATAAGACATCCCCCATTATTATTTCACTGTGCTTCACGGTCACAGTGAAATTTTTCTATCATTGAACCAATCGGAACTGTGAATACTTTATTACATCAGAATAATACTGAGTCAGGAATAACTGTTGTACCATTACTTATACTGCAGAGAAGTCCATTACTTATACTGCAGAGAAGTACATATTCATTGCCTTCGCATGCTTTTAAAACGATGAGCCATCAGATCGGGTGAAGGAAAAAAAAAGTAATCTTTCACTCGAATTCCACACCCACACACCCCATTTTCATTCCGTCCACCCTTTTATGCCCGAATCACAATAGGTGGGAAAAAAGTCGGTCAAGGTCGGTCTTTTAATTAGTTCTTTCGGTGATAGAAAGCGCATGCCTGGGATCTTCCGGGAAAAGGCGATCAATTAGGATAGTGTGCCTCATGGTTATATTGAAGGTGGGTCCACGTTAGGGTGGAAGGAAGAAAAATTGCACCTCCTTCGAACGTTTCAAAAAGATCTTCGAATGGAAACCACCCTTTGAATCAATAGATATTTGGCAGCGCTTTCTTTTTCTTTGTTGGGGAAAATTATGTAACCTCCACGCCCTCTCCCTCTCCCTTTATTGAAATTTTATGCATCGCTCCATTATGTAATAGGACTTCATAATCATAATGTTATATAATTTTGAATATCATTATAGATTGCATTTATTATATACTAGCCGTCTTTGGCGACCAGTTGGTTCGTCAATCTTAATGTTCGTTTAAATTTTAATAATTAAATATTTTACGCAATTCCTACTTTAATAGATTCTTTATCAAAATATTTTAAAACTTCAAATTTTGATAGTCATATAATTCACTCATAATATTATAAAGGCCTTCAGTCATAACGTAATATGTATCTCTCTAATTTTCTGTTAGCTCCCGTAGAATTTATGCTTTAAATTAAAGTGGAAAGAATTAATCTGCAATTAATATAATAATATTTTTTACTGAAACAAAGCATTTTTTTATAATATGATTATTGATAAGAGAGTCACTGAGTGTTTAAACTTTATGGGCACTAAAGAATATCTTTCTTAATTTATATAAAAAGATCTCAAGAATTTTTCAACAAAATTTTCTCAGATTCATCATGAACAGATCGATTAATTAACAATGCTTAATTTTAAATGCATCAAACATTAAGAAAATAAATTGAATCGTTTAAAATAATCGGTCCAAAACAGATTTAAAAAACTACTTAAAAAACGATGTACTTAAAACTAACTATAAGCATATACAAAAAATATATAACTAACATCTTTTATCGTAATGATAAAACAATAGTTGGTATATACGATAAAAGGGATGAATTCAACTTTAAAATAACAAAACTATGTAACTACCATTCCAATCTAAACTCTAAAATTTTCAAAAATCTAATTTTCTCACAAGTTAACAGGATCAAAAGGGTTTGCAATAGTAAAAATTCCTATATTGAAGCATCAAACAACCTCATTAATAATTGAATTAAAAATGAATTTCCTAAAAATTACTGTAATGTCAATTTTTTAATTAAACAAGGTATGGTTTGGGATTAATCCTTTGGCTTAAATAAAAAATAGAACTTTCCTTGCATATTATATCACTCAATAGGTGGCGCTGGGAGCTTACAATTTTTACCTAAATTACTGTTAGCTTTGTGTTTTTAATAAGCGGGAATCACAATCGAGAGCTTAAAATTTCCTTGACTGTTGATGGTATGTTCTTGCCTTTTCGTTTTTTTCTTTAGTGTTATTTTATGGTATTTTGGTTTTTATTGTTTTTCTGTTATTGTATTTTTACTTATTAGTGGTTTTTCTTCTAATTTGTTGTTTTGTATTTTCCTTTCTGTTAAAATGATATATCTCTTGGGCCTAATTTCAGGGGATTTTCGGGTCACGAGGAATCATTATTAGACTTAATTGTCTGAATTTCCTTAACAGAAAAAAATCCCTTTTTTTGAATCCCTGCCTGAGGGTGACCCTTGAAAAAGTCTTCAGGCCGGATTCTTTTTTATATTTTGTTATATTTTTTTATTTGGCTTATTTGTTTTTCCTATTAACTTGATTTTTATACTTTTGTATATATATATCAGTGTTTGGCATAGGATTTTGTGACTACAAGTGTAGTCTTGTGTCAAATTTTTGTTTCAATCGATTTGGAAAACAAATGATTAAAACGCAAATTCGATTTTCGGATACTGTTAACCGCGAGTCAGGGATTATTCGCCAAGAATGCCAAGATGTATTCAATAAAAATGCTAAATTCACGCCGAAGGCTGATATTTTGTAATTAACTATTCAAAGCCAATACCAGACAAGTCTTTTCCCGGGATAACACCTTTAATTATTGGAGCGTATGCGAGAATGTTTTGGAGAGACCACTCCCACTCGTTTTTAGAGTTTTCAATTCGCGTTCTTTTATGATGACCGGATGTTCTAATTTTTTCTCATTAAAAAAATCACTGTTTTTTGTTTCTTTTCATTCCTTTAATCTTTTATCTTATAAAGAATCTTCCGCTAAGATAATACTAACAAGCTTTTTCCCCTTATTGTTCATTTTTAGAACCTTATATTTCAAGATAAATGAATTTAAAATACTGATAAATAAAATTTCGAAACGAATCGTTTCCTCAACGAAGTGAAAGATGCAAGATATGCGCTGCTCCTATCATTTCATTACAAACTTTATTTATAAATTGAGATGCCTTTATATAATTTTTTATTGATTTTCCGCTTTTTTTCTTAATTTTAATACAGTTGTCTCATTTCTTCACTTATAATTCAGATAACAATGAGTAAAGAAAAAACGGTGAAATTTCCCATTGTAGTCATGTATTGATATAAATAATAAGCATAAAAAAAGAAGGATAATTTATTGATTTTCTAAAAATAATGTGTGGAAAACATGAATGTCAGATGATTTTTGAACACCTTTCCTCGTTGATAATAGGACAACTTCATATTATTGACTATATCTCGTGACAGTTGATGTATCGATTAGAAGGGTTTTTCTGTAACGGTTGTATTCTATCTATTGTTTTATATGCAAAATATAGGAAAAAAAAATCGGAAAAATAAATGAGGTGACATAGAAGGCTCCTCAAGTGTCTTTAAAGCATGGGAAATTCTGAGTTCATAATTAGTGACTCCTTTGTAATGTCTCTTGTGATTTACCTTCATTGGATTTCCTGTTCGTCTCTTAAAACTTATACGAATTAATGTGCACCAACAAGAAGTTGATGTTTTGGATTCTGTGACACAGTAAATCTCTGGAATTGATTTGCAAATGCAATAAGATAAATTCAATCGTTTAAAGTACTTCAGTCACAAATAAAAAAGAGGTGTTTGAAAACAAAAATTTAAAAAATGGCTACTTTTTTTGTAAAAATGTACACTAATGAATTTTTTTAAGTACCAAAACTTACTTTTTATTAAGTCATAATTATGTGAGTGAACCTTACTATAATCACAATCGACGCGCCCTGAGGCAGACGAAAATATCTGAATGAGAGGATAACCGCAATAGCGTTGTCGGGAACAATGGCTGAATCCTAAGGGCCATCACTGGCCACGGTTCAACTCCTCCCGTAGAAGGCATCTCACGTCATCGGTAGGCAATAGCTACTCTACTCTCAACAGGATGCCAAGAATCTACCACCATATCGGAATCTCTATATCTGAGGTGCCCCCCTTGGGAGAGGGGGGAGATTGACCCTTTATTATATAAAAAAAATGTTCAAATTTTTTTTACCAATTATTAATTATATTAAGTGGATGATATTTCATATTTTTATAGCTGTAAGAAGTCGAACAATTGGATATTTTTTTTATTTTAATTAGCATCCTGCAATGATCCGTTTAGCGAAATATCCGCTGTTGCCGAGATACGTATAGCCAAGAGCTTATCGTTTTACAAATGTCATTCTTAGGCAGCAGTGGCATAGCGACCGATGGGCAAGAATGGAGTATAGATGTCCCTGGTGCCAGTCTTAAAGGGCAACGAGTGAACGGAACTTACATAAATTTAAGTCCCTTTTTTAAGAGAAAAAAATCGCGAGGGAGCCGAAAAAATAATGCCATGCCCCGTATTTCACTTACTCGCATCACGCCACTGCTTTCTAAGAGACTATGCTGTAGCTAGGACAAATAATTGCCCTAGCATAACAGTAATATGTTTAAGTCCCCTTTTTAAGAGAAAAAAATCATGAGGGAATCGAAAAAATAATGCCACTCCCCGGATACCACTTATCTTCACCATGCCACTGCTTGATAGAGACAATGATGTAATGGGGCAAGTTGTATCCTTAACACAATATTACTTTTTCTTCCCGGATCTTCATTAGTAACTTTCCAAATGTAAATGGCACACAGCATTGATTTTTTTATCCTTATCATATCTGGATTTTAAAATGATACAAACACATCCTCAAGACTGGTATTTGGGGTGTCTATAAATTTGAGTTGTTCTCTTTAATACTACTACAATTTTTAAATAATCCTACGGTTCACACAGAATAAGTTATTACTTATTATCAAATATCCTGAATCTTTGTTTCATTGCTCTATATATAACTGTTTTAAATTTGTTGAATATAATACTTTCGCATTCAAAGATGACGCTGTCACCCAGCAGGACACCAGTATCCTTTAGCTTTCTCTCTTGAACGTGTTGAACGTCAAAGCGTTATATCGAACACTCGAACACGCATACACACACACAGACACACACACATACAAAAAACTGAAATGGCATCATTATTGTATCGTTCAGAATTTTAATTTTAATTTATACAAATTAAGTATTATAAATCTTGGATTACCATACCGAAATTGCGCCACTAATTGAATTTTGTTGAATTTCGATTATTATTTTTCAGTTGAGAACAGCAAATGTGATAGCACGCCTGGTTCGTCGCCGCCTAATGGAGCTCCGTTGCAGTCCATGCCAGGTATCAATGGGAGATCCACGATCCAAGAGGTAAGAGTGTTTGATTGGCCCGGAACCACATTATGGTATTTAGTGGGGCAGTCCGACAGTGTCCATGTATCCACTGGTTTATTTTAAACAGGCTGCAAGAAAAAATGGATAAATTTTTTATCTTTTAAATGACGAGTTATGTGAAGTAGATAAAAAGAGTGCCCCCATTCCAAGACGGAACATTGCCATTGACTCTAACGATTGTCAGTTATAATAGTTAGAATTGGTAAATATATATATGTGATGATATTTTAAATCTAATTTCAATTTAATTAATTTTCAAGATTTCATCTTAATTTAGCCCATAGTAACTTTATTCTAAAATATTCTCTTATTTCGTGATCCAATTCCACTGTCTCTACTTAATTAATTCAAAAGAAGCTTTGTTGAATTGCAGAATCAGGTAAAATAACTTTCCCACACTCCGCGTGAAGAGGCAAAATACCGCTGATGAGGCAAATTCTTTTTTAAAATCTCCCTGTGTTTCCCCTGCCTTCTCCGCGCGTGTAACGAAACTCCCTATCGAAATCTCGTAATATATTAGCACTATGAAGAAATGTTTTCCCTATCAAAATCATAGGTTATATAAGACCAGGGATAAAATGACCAAGAGCTTTTTCCTCATTCCTTTTCTGTTTTGCTCTGTGTGCTCATCGCTTGTACATATGCCTGCTTCTTAAAAATGAAATAAAACGAAGTCGCGAAATAACAAGTCTCTTCACCGTCTTCAAACTGCATTCTGCTTCACATAAAATAATGCTTACATATATATATATTCTGAAAATGCTTTGTATAAATAAGGACAGTTACGGGGATACGCTGCAAGCAGTTAAATTGCGTTTTAAGATGGCTTTTAAAAATTATATTCTTTATTCTTACCATTGTCAATTACAATAGTTTAAGGTTTACAGTGCTGAACAAAAGTTTAAGAAACTGTACGTAACGTGATTAAATGAATAAATATTTAAGGAAATTGTGAGAAAGCCAGATAAACGACAATTTTGTTTTCCTATTAAAAGCAGAGTGGTCACTTATCCTGCATTTCTTGTGGATACATTGTGCATGCTCAGATTAAACATCTTGACATTATTCCATACCTCTGTTCTTACTGCTCTTATAGTCCTTTAAAATTTGCTATAATTGTTTGGATTTATTAAAATATAACTTTTATAGTATTAATATTAATTTATATTATAAACTTAATTTTAGATATATAAACGGAGGAACATTATTTCGTAAATGACAGTCAATCAACTTCAAGATTAGATAAAATGGGAAAATATATATTATGGAGTACAAGATAATATGTGCTTCAAAGTAATATTATTCGGAATACAAAAAATACAAAGAAAAATGAATATTTGTGAAACGAATTACTGATTCTGTGTGAAATATTAGGAATCTAGATGTAAACTTTATATGTGAAATGTTAAAAATGAAAAAAAAAAAAAAAAAAAAAACTATAAGCTACCGAAATTAAGATTTCAAATTCAACCAATAAATGGAATGCGATATTAGTTAGAAGAATTTCACTATATATTATATATATTTGTATATTACTTGTGTACCGTGTACTGTATAGTATGTATCTGGAATACGGTAAAATATTGCACCTGTATGAAATATATAAGCAATAGATAAACTACAATTTATAATTGTGGGACCTAAATTCTTGGGATTCCACCCCCCCCCCCCCCCCAAAAAAAAAAAATTGTCTATCATATATACACTGGTGTGCAAAACTTAAGCAACAGGTTTTTTTTTTTTTTTTTTTTCCCATAACTTCACGAGAAATCATCTGAGAGACATGAAATTCAGAAATGAGATACAGCATTTTGTTCTGAAAGAATGACGAAAGCATAGTTGCGCAGAAATGAATACAATGCATACAGTATGGAATCAAACAAAAAAAGGCTTTATTGAACTCATAGTATCGTTACACATGATTGTCTGTCCAAGAGGAAGAACAGCAAGCAAATGTTCCTTCGTATGGTATATGCCCTCCCCTTACTGCAATGGTTGCTTCGCACCGTCTCCCCATATTCAGCACCAGATTGTCCAACAGTTCTTGAGGTAAGAGTGCCCATTCCTCAATCAGCATCTGTTTAAGTTGTCGGGTGTTCCCAGGAGGATGTAATCGTGCCGCAAGGCGTCTCCCCAAAGCATCCCACACATGTTCTATCGGATTTAAATCAGGGGAGCACGCCGGCCAATCCATTCGAGTGATATCTTCACTTTCCAGGAGCTCCTCAACAGCATGAGTCCTGTGTGGCCGTGCATTGTCATCCATAAAAACGAAGTCTGATCCAATGGCACCTCGGAACAGACGCACATGGGGAAGGATCACCTCCTGACAATAGCGATCTCCAGTTACAGAACCTCTGTCGAAAACGTGGAGCTCAGTCAGCCCGTTCATCATAATGCCTCCCCAGACGACAACTCCAGGACCACCGAAACGGTCTCTTTCCGTGATGTTACTGGGATGAAACCGTGTCCAGACCTCTCTCCAAATCAACTGGCGTTGGGAATCGCTTGTAGCACTAAAACGACTCTCATCTGTAAAGAGGACACGACTCCATTGATGAGATGTCAAGTTTTTGTGCTCTCTGCACCACTCTAAACGGTGCCGCCGGTGGGAAACTGTCAAAGGGATGCAGCGTTCAGGACGGCGGGCGAATAGGCCACCTTTGTGTAGGCGTCTGGACAGAGTAAAACGCGACACTTGTCGCCCTGTTGCTGCACACAGTTGCTGAGCAATGGCGCTTGCTGACTGGTTTCGGTTTCTTTTCGCCTGCAGGACGATATATCGGTCATCTACTGCAGTTGTTTTCCTGGGGCGGCCACCACCAACCTTTCTCACAGCTGTACCTGTGGTTTGGAAGGCTTTCCAAGCGCGCGAAACGACACTTTTGTTGATTCCGAACTCTTCATTTACACTGGTCACACTACGCCGCTCCTCCAGCTTTCCGATCATTCTTCCACGTGTGAAATCGTCCAGGTGATTTCTGCTAGCCATATTTCACGAATTAACTCACGTGCACTTGCAGCGAATTTCTTTAATTGCGTCTCCGTCCTTCCTTTTATTGTAGTGTTGAGCTGCGCGCGCCTTCCTAACGTGTTTTGGTGTTTTGCGTACGCTCACGTCGCCTGTGACGTTTTGTTCCTGATATTTTCATACGCATGACCTTTCTCTTGAATTACGTGTTCATTGTACTGATCGCAAGAACTCTTTTTCTGCAATTTCATGGCTATCTGCTTAAAATTTGCATTGTTGCTTAAGTTTTGCACACCAGTGTATATTCTAAATTGACTTATAAAACGCATTGTATCATAAATAACTTACGGCCTTATTAAGTGTAAATCCGATATTGAAAAACACATAAGTACAACAAAAAGAGAAGAAAAGAGAAAAGAAAAGCGCAATATTAAGCAACTAGAATACAAAAAATACATTTAACTTTCTGGAAATGGTTTATTATTAACGTTTCACTAAAGACACCCACATTACCACTAATTTAGTACACAACAGGGTTAATTTTAACCTGGGAAATCGATACAATTTTATCATTGCATGTTACCAAACTTAAAATGACTTCCTATTTTTATAAATATTTCGTTCTTCTAAAGCTCGAATGTTTTGCAGTTTATTAGCTGGCCTGACTAATTTAAGAATAGAAAAGAAAGAAAAAAGGCTTAATATTTCATGTTTCTTGTAAAGTGAAGCTCGACAATTTTTATGTGCGTGGAATGACGTCATTCGTAATCGTAATCGTCGAACGTATTTTCGTCTGCCGCCCTCGCAAAGTTCTGAAAATAGAACGCGGCGACAAAAAAGAAAAGTAAAAATGATATGGGGTCGGAAAGGGAGGGAAAAATAAAACAGGAAAACAGTTACTTCCTCCCTTTTTTAGCTACCCCCACTTCTATTTATATTCACAGCCACCTTTGAACTTACAACAAATTACAAACAAAAATTCACCTAAATCGAATCTGAATGAAATGTTTTGGATTCCTTGGAAACACGCTTTTTTTCTTTTATGAAGTTTTAGTCATTTTTTTTTTCCTTTACTACTTCTGCTTTGCAAAGGTTGCAAGCTAAAAATAGGAATCGATTTTTTTAAGGTAAAGAATAGAATAGAGCTGCAACTTTTTTGGCATGCTGCATTAAGGCGTGAACTTGCTAATAAACCCAGATTATATTTAGCTTGAAATATTAATATTCTTAATTTAGAAAATTACCTGGCTATGAACCATATTCTTGACTGCCATTATCCTTACACGAACATAAAAGATTAAAAAGAAAAGAAAAAAAAAAAAGAATTTAAATCAATCAATTTTATATATAATATGAATTTATTTTTTTCTGAAAAAAACTTTGTTCATTTTTTACTTTTTAATATACGTACATAAAAAAAAATAGAATCGTAAAAAAATCGAATTTGAGAATCTTCTCGTTTCTACCATTCCTAAATCCTTAAAAAAAATGGAATTATGACTATATGTGAGTACAATAACTCAAAAATGATTTGAGCTAGATGGATAAAATTTGGTAAAAGCTCTTTGCATCAAATTTATAGATTACTGTCAAAATTTTGAACGAAATCTATTCACAGGAATTTTGACTTTCTGTCCTATAACTACAAAATTTAAACAGCTGAGTGGATAAAATTTGGTACACAGATTTGGCATCTAGTTGTCCTTATCATATTTGTCAAGGGACTGATCGTCTGTCGATCTGTACTTAAGCATGCGTGTAAGAGTGATTACTCAAAAACATAGTGGCTTAGATAAATGAAATTTGGTATGTAATAATGTTACTAAAACTGTAATTATGTGTCAAGTTTTGATTGCAATAGTGTTAAAAAAAACTTCCCTAAAGGCATACTTGATTTTCTTCCCTCAAATAGGGATTGATCGTCTGTCGGTCTGTACTTAAGCATGCGTGTAAGGGTGATACTCAAAAATGCAATGGTTTAGATAAAGAAAATGTAGTATGTGATAACATTGCTAAAACTGTTGTTATATGTCCCATTTTGATTGCAATAGTTAAAAAAAATACAACTTCCAAAATGCATATCGATTTTCTTCACTCTAGTATGAAGCAGAAAACTTTCAAATGCAGAACTCTGAAAATAAAAATTTGAGCACTTCTGGCATTCATGACCTTTCCTAAGACTCATTGTCTTTATGCTGGTGGGAGGAAAGATAATTTTTCTTAGGAGTATGCGAGAAATTTTCGGGGACACCACTTCCGCTACTTTATTTTAAAAGTATTCGGTGGAATTTATTTTCTTATTCTATAATACATGAATCAATTAATTTATGCTCTTGCACGCTTGAAGTCAGCTCACCAATTTTATTTTGGAATTCATAGCATATTATGCAGACAGACGAACAGCATTATGTCCTTGCATAATTTTCGCAATGTGCTCGCAATTGTTTTATGATTTTAAAGTTTTGTAAATTTTCTCTTAATTTAAACCCTTGTTTTGTGTGCGGGTGGAGATGGGGGGTGCATGCATATTTGAATGAAGTATTTCGATTTTAATTGTACTATGTGTTTTATTCTAATTTTAAAAAAAGGACTGCAATGTACATATTTTTATGCTTTTACTTATTTATTTATCCTGTGTTTTAGGAGAGCCCGACATCCCTGTACAATTCTGTGAGTAGTCAAGGCAGCATCAGTGACTTCGCACTCTATTCTTCTCCTTCCTTGCCAAATATATCGTTAGGAAGGCCACCAGTTCCGACATCCACTGCAGTAAGCTATTTCTGCTTTTATTTTCTTTTTGTATGTCCTCGCTTTGTCTTCAAAACTAATTCTTTTATGTGTATTTTATAAACAAGTAATATATATATAAAAAAATTAAGTCAATTTCTACTATGGTCAACAAAATAAAATTTTATTTTAGTTACTTTTTATTAAATAATTACAATTGATATAAATATGTATTTACATATGACAGAATTACAATATTTAATGGCAAAATAGAGGTTGGTGACAAACTTGGCGACATTTTTGCGACGGATTTGGCGACAAAATAGAAATTATTGGGCAAATTTAATTAATTAATTAATATTTTAAAAAACTGTATTAACATCAAGTGTCATCCACTACAAGTTTAAAAAAATGTATTTGAACTTGAGTGGATGAATAAAAAGTATTTTATTAACGAATGAAAATTTGAACAAGATATATATATAGAGAGAGTGAGCTAATAGTAGGAATTGAAAAAAGAATTGCAATAGTTTTTAATAAATAAAATATCGTTTTAAATTAATGCTGTGGGCACATTTGTTTGAAATTTATTTGTAAAAAAAAAGCAACTGTTTTAACTGTTTTTGGTAAGTTAATTTTTAGTAATAATTTTTAAAATTTTATTTTACATGTTGAGGTATCTTTTTTTTTTTTCAGGAACTCTGTAAAAATGGCACAGCAGCTGGCTCTGATGTGCCAAGTAGAGATATGTCAGCTATTAGATTGGGAATGCCCTTGACAACCAATGTCTTACATTCCTTAGGATATTACCCCGCATTACCAGGTAATTATTTATTTGACTTTCAGACCGAAAATTGCTATTTGAATCCTTCAATAATAAGAAACTCTATAAAATCTTAATGATAAACTCTATTAAATGTTTAATGCTCTTTTGTAAAAGTTTTTTCCAGATTGTGTTGTCATGTTATGTCTTTAAGCTAGCAACACATTAGTTTCATGCAAAGCTGATTTCTGAAGAAAACCAGAGACCCGATCGTATTTAAATTAAGTTTACTTTAGAATTTTAAACAATAGATTTGGTAGAAATAGTACAGGGTGATTCAAAAGTTTTTGATAAAGCTTTTGATAAATAAACTCAATGATTGACGACAGAAAAATGTCGTTTGAACCGAAAAATTATGTATTATTTATCACTTAATAATTGGTTGTGTATCTCACAATTTGAACCACGTGATGAATCTGTGATTAGTGCAGACATGTGTTATATAGAAAAATATATTAAGCAGTGTCACTTATTAAGGATTTAAGGAACACAGCTCAAAACGGGACAGCATTTTTCGAGTTATTAAACGTCATTTTGTACCCTTTTTTTTAATTATTAAACGCCATTTTGTTTTAAAAATTGTGGTTTATTCTTATGGGTCTGACAGAGCATAAGCAACATAAATATTGAAAAAATAAATCTGCCATTTTAAAAATCTCTTGGTTTAAATAATAAATTGTACCAGAAATCAATCATAGTTTCATGTTTAAAAACAAAACTTTTTTTTTTTTTTTTTGTTACAGAAGGAGTTTTTTTTTTTTTTTTTATCTTCATTCGTTTTCAGAATTTTTGATTTTTAAAAATGCTTCGAATGTCTGATTCAGTTTTAATCTTAAAAAAAATGTCTTATGAAAGTTATAATTTTTGGAAATATTTTTTATAAAGATATTTATTTATAATTCAATATATTTTTCTGACAAGAACTATTGAATTTAAGTCTTCCTACTCTCTCGACTAGTTATTTTTGATCCTCGCTTATAGATCATAATTTTCGTAGAAAAATTTCATTTCAATGGTTGATTGAAATCTATTTTAATGGTCAAAGATGCCAACTATCATGTCCACTATCAAAGATGCCAACAATGCCAAGTTCCCAAAGCTGAAAAGCAAGATGGGTGACATGGTAAGCAATACTCTGCATAGGGTTGCTAGGAAAACTACTCTGTTTGCTTGTTTGGGTTTCCTTATTTGGGACAAATTCAAAGGGCACATCGTTGGATAGTTTTCATTACCTAGTGGTTTCCTTACAACTCTTGTAGCTTTCTGTATTAGAACATTTGATGATAGGTGATATAATTGGTTTTGTATTCGTTTGTGTCTAGAATATATATTCTTTCCTTTAAAATGTTACCTTCTTCAATTAATATAACTTACGTTTACACGTAGTAAAGTAGATTTCAACTCAATGATCATCTTGTTATGTTACTTATTGTAGATATTTTTTTAATTATCATGTAGCTGACCGCAGTATGGTAATCATACTCCAATTAAGTAATTACACTTCATGGCGGCACATAATAATTTGCATTCTGCTTCTGCTGGTTTAATTTTTCAAAGCTGTATTTTCTGTATCCTTATTGAAATAAAGGATTTATTCCAGTTATTGATGGTGACTTTACTCCACCCACGAGTCCTGGTTACATGCAACCTACCAAAATATTGGATGGATCCACTGGCTTGTCAGGAATGCTCAGAGTCTATCCAGCTACCATCACCGATGCCCAAGTCGCCCAGGCTCGGTTACATAGGTACAGACTTTTGGTATTTGCTGCAAGAGATTTATTTTTTGTGGATTAGGCAAAATCCCATTCATTAATGCTTGTTCTTTTCAGAACCATTCAAAGACCCCTCGGTAGAACTCAGTCAGCGCCACTACCTCTGGGCCATCCTATGCTGCAACCTCAAGCTATCCTCTTATCACCTCAACAGAATGAACAGTATGCAAGAGAAAAAAGACTATGTGAGCAACAGCAACATAATCTTTTGAAACAGGTAAGGAAATGAACACTGTGTGCTAGGTATCTCTATTGGTACATCTTCACAGTATCCACAGGATATTGTAACAATATTTTTGGATATTTTGTACTAATAGATACTTCTTGAACTGTCGCGAAAACTTCGACGCGCATGTATATTTACTCTTACGCTATTTTGTATTGTAGACACTCTTTTTAGCAGGAAAAAAAGGCATAAACGATGCATTTCTTTGTATACAAAGTGTATCTTGGGGACATATTTTAGAATTATCTATGGATTCTGTCTACTTTCGTTTAAACCTAAAATTATTTGTATTATCCTACAAAAATGTAAAATAAGGTAATTATTGAGGATGCTCTGACGAAATAAAATTATTCTGAGCAAAAGTACAGCATGATAATTTTACAAAACGAAAAAAATAGAATTATACAAATGGCTGTCTTCAGAAAAATAATACTCAGTTGGAAATTTTAAGTTTTACTGAAAACTGTCAAAATAAAAATGATGATTTTTATTCTTACATATGACATTTTTTTGTGTGAATATTAGAGTAAGAATAATGTGTGCTTGAATGTGAGAGCAGTTGTTTGTTTGAACTTGAGAATAATTGCTGTGTGAATGTAATATAATCGTTATATAAATATAATCGTTTGCATGAATATCAGAGTAATTATTGTGTAAATGTAAGAGTAATTGTTGTGTAAATGCAAGAGTAATTTTTGTAGGAATGTAAGTAATTGTTGTGTAAATGTAAGAGTAATTGTTGTGTAAATGTAAGAGTAATTGTTGTGTAATTGTAAGAGTAATTGTTGTGTAAATGTAAGAGTAATTATTGCGTAAATGTAAGAGTAATAATAATTTTGTATGGAAATGTTTAATATATAGTTACTGTGTATATTCATGGTTGTGTATGTATTAAGAATATTACTGTATATAATGTGTGTTGTGTATGAACAATATGCTTATATAAGTATGTAAGCAACTGATGTGTGAATAAAGAATAACAGGAATTGTTGTCTTTACTATAAGAGTATTAACATAAGAGTAACTGTATGAAATAAGAATATTTTTGCAATGATCCAAACGCTTCCCATTTCCTGAAAATATTTCGTTCTGCTTCTAGCATATCCGTCAGACTGTTTTGACCCGAGCGAGCAGTAAGAACCAGGTGGAGAACGTGGAGGAGGAGACTGAAGCCGCCATGGCCCAGGAAATGAAGGAGGCCGAGCAGCCGGAGGTGATAGACCTCACGGACGGAAGGCCCAAAGAATACGAGACCCCTCAGCAACAACGAGACAGAGAGATGTTCGTGCAGCAGCACAGGGACTACATGGCGAAGCATGCATTGCAAATCAATGACGGTAAGAATCTGTTGAAAGATATAGCTCTTCTGACAGCTTATGACCTGTCAAAATACAGTGGCGATGTTTAACAGTAACAAGCCGGCCGTAAATTATTCTAATTAGATAGCATTTTTCTTTTTATTTCATATTTTTATTGTAAGAATCAACTTTTTCTCCTCTGGATGGTATAGAGGACATATTAACTGAGCATTATTATCGGCTTATCAGTTATTACAAATGGACAACTAATCCATTAAGATACCACTGACATTCTTAAAACAATCTGTTTCTCTTTCAATTTCACTATAGATGCTTTTACTTCCCATTCCTACCCTAACCATCTATATCTTATGATTAAACTCTTTGCTAATGATATAAAAGTATTATAGATGAATCCTCTGATTACCATCAGAACCTTATTCCGTACTGGACCACGGACTTTATCTTTCAGTGACATCGATTAGCATAAATGACTTTCTATTTCTTTACCAGAATTTCTATTTTAACTCTATGAATACAGAAAACCCAAACTCCTGTTCAACAAAACTACGGACGCCGCCAATCGCCTGAATATCGCTGCCAAATTCCTCTCCCCTTTGCTATGTGCGATTGATTGAATATTTTGTTCTAAAAGTCAATATATCACAATTTTCACCAATGTAGCTGATATTTTCGAAAAGGTTCTTCTCCAGTTGTTGATTTATTCTAAACTTTGCCCTAACCAAGATGCTATTTTTATTTTACTTTTTCTCATCATGCAGGATTTTCTTTTAACTTCTTCAGATTTTAAGTGATTAAGAAAAGAAAAAAAAAGCATGACTTATTTCAGATGGCAACTACCAGAAGTGTTAAGATTTTTATATGCTAGTGTTCGAAATGTTAAAGGTACGAGCTACATCATTTGAATTGGTAACTCATAAAAAAACAGAACTTAATGTGGTGTTGTTTCTGTATAATACAAAGCAAACGAGTTCACAGACATTCTTAACCCGCATCTGACATTTCTTACCGGCCGTAATAAAGAAAATGTCTCTATTCTTGTAGGTTCATTTATGACTAGGCATCACATGGGCAGACCTCTTTCGAGGACATTATCCAGTCCACTTGTGGCCCTCAGTCCAATCGGTAGTCCTCAAGAAACTCAAGTTCCTAATGCGCATACTTTCACAACAGGTAAGCTTTATTTTCTGATTGATAGTTTCTTAATTTATTGAAATATAATGATATAGGATGTTTGTGCAATATGCTGTGTCAAACACTCTTTATATATATCTAAAATATTTAATTAGATATGGTGTTATGCACTGCAATCAAAAGCATATGACACAAAACACAAATAAAATTCATTTAAATAAATAAATAATCTAATTGAAGATGCTCAATTAAATTGAAATGTTCTTTACTTAAGAAAGTCGATTATTTTTAAAACAAGGGGTATATCTAACCTCAGTTTGATGCTTAGAAATGCTTATTTGGAAAATTATACACATCAGGTTGTGCATGAAGATTTTTATTGCAACTAAGCACAACCGAAATTCTTGTTGAACTTGATGGTCACCAGAGACGATTAATTAAAATAAATAAACTTAAAAAAAACCTTTTTCAAATTATCGTTTTATAGTACGTGTGTGGTCGATGTATCCATTATTTCAAAATAAATAAATAAAATAAAAACAGCAAACGATTTTTTTTTGTGTGAAAAATAATAAATTTGATATAACCATCTGCTCTTTTTCCAGCTGTTTTTATTACCTGTTTACAATGTTGTGCGTACTTATCTATTTACAATTATTCATTCGATGGCTGCTCTTCTTTCCATTCATTTCATTTGTTGTAAATCCATTTATTAGTTATTTAAAAAATTAATTAAAGTAAATAAGCTTTATATAATGTCGGATTATGTTTTGGCATCTTTTTTTCCCCCACTCTTTCCCCAAATGGAGAATATTTGTATAACAGGTAACATTTAAGAAGAATGTTATAAAATATTTCTGTTAAAAAATGACATAAATTTCTTTGTGATTCTAAAATCTAATTAAAAAAATGTGTTATTACTTTTAATGGGAATGTGCTTTGTTTTTCTGAAAAGTGTTTTTAAAATTTTTTAACTGTTATTCTTAACACTTTTAACTTCACTAATATACTTAAAAATCATTTGAGATACTTGCATACGCCATTGACTGACATTACTGATAATGAGTGTACTATATAAGTTTTGTAAGACATGTGCATAATAGAGATTTATCTTAGAAACGATTATTTTTTTTACATTTGTAATGGTTATTTTTTAACAGTTTAACATATTCATTTAAGAATGTACTTACAAATTATTTGAGATATGTGCACATACATAGTCTGATGTCATTTATTTCATTTACAAGAATATCTATATGAATTTTGTAAGTAACAGATTTTCTTAACATTTTAAACAATTATCTTTAAAATTAGTAGGAATGTATTTAAAAGTCGTTTGAGATACGTGCATATGCCTTAGGATGATATTTTTTAATTACAAAAGGGTCTGTATCTGTTCTCAAGACTTATGAATAAATGGTATTTTAATTTTTTCCCGGATCGAAATTCAGTAAAAATTTGATGAAGTCAATGAACGTGTCTGAAGATCCTATTATGTCTAACATTGTGAATATAGATTGATTACTACACAAAATATATCATCTACGTTTTGTGTTGTTATATTATCCATAATAGCGCACTATAACAATATATATGTTTCAATTGTAGGTGTTGTGTATGATAGTTTAATGCTTAAACATCAGTGTATCTGTGGGAACAACGGCCATCATCCTGAACACGGTGGTCGACTTCAGAGCATATGGGCCAGACTGCAGGAAACTGGACTCATTAACAGATGTGAAGTAGGTTTTCTCGCTCTCTCTGTCTCTTTCAGAAGACTGAAATAGCTGTAATTGAATTGTGATGGAATGACGCTGAAATTAATCTTTAAAAAAATTATTATAAAATGTTAAAAACTGTCACTGATACTAAAAAGTTGTAATTTTATTTCTAAATTTAAAAGGTGTGACAATTTTATTTTTCATCATCTATTAAACAGAAAAAAATAACAATTAAAATGACGCAATTAAACTATCAGAATAAAAATGAACAGATGAAAACAGCTTATTCTAGGCGAAGGTTAAATCAATTAACTTGCAAAAATCAAAAAGAAATAATTATAAAGGAAATAATTACAATATAATTACATAGGAATAATTATACCTTTTAAATTGCTAGTTAACCTTGTGGATTTAGAACGAAGAAAAATTTACAACTATAATTAAGATGCATTAATTTTTGCTTTAAAATAAGAGTGGTGATTAATTTTCGAGTGTTAATAATCCACTTTAGTTTTTTAAAGTTAACTGGCTTAAATATAGTAAAAAAAATTTTATCAAAAAATAAAGATCAAAACAAAATTAAAGTGTGCAGCTGTAATGGAAATATTCTTAAATAAATTTGAACTTATTTACTTATTATTATTTTTTTTTTCTTGTGATTACTATTATGGTTAAATTTTTATATATAATTGTTTTCTGTGTCTTACATATTTTCCGATTTTATTTGATTTTTATATTTTTCACACAAAAAAAATCTATTTAGTAGAAACATGTTTTAAGAATTCTCAAAATATTAAAATATTGCATTCTGATCACGTAACTGTACGAAATTTCAAAATTCTTGTCCATTATAACATGAGTAGAGTATAGATTACAACATTGCGTCTTTACAAGCTTGAAAGAGTTTAAATTAAATACAAGAGTTTGAAAAATTCATAAATTAAAGTCCTTTTGCGACATTTATTTCATTTATACTGATTGAAACTTTTTTTTTTTTTTTTAGCGCGTCCGATCACGTAAAGCAACATTAGAAGAATTACAG
This sequence comes from Argiope aurantia, assembly GCA_026543865.1. Classification (NCBI taxonomy): domain Eukaryota; kingdom Metazoa; phylum Arthropoda; class Arachnida; order Araneae; family Araneidae; genus Argiope; species Argiope aurantia. Next base: position 216,405 of record JAPMOR010070192.1, read on the forward strand.
TCTTGTCACAGGTAATAAACAGTTTTATTTCGTTTATTGTCAATATTTCAGTAAATAACTCAATGAAATTAGTAATACAGTTGAGATACTATTTGCTTTATTACCTTATAAAACAGATGCTTATGTTTATTGGTTTTGTGTATGAATATTAAGATGGTATCATACAGGTTTGCTTTATTTTCAGTAATACACAAAGGAAAGTTTTGTCATTTTCTGAAAATTAAAAAAAAAAGCGTAATCAATACTGATTATCGAATTTAATTTTCTTTCTATAAACATTTTAATAATCTTTCGCTCATTTGCTTACTCATACTTATCTATTTCCTAGATTTCGTTTATTTATTTTACTTTCTCATGTACGAAGTAAACAAAGGAAAGACATTATAATCGTCAAGAAATTCGAATACAAGATTTGGAAGAATTGAATTATTTTCAATACTGAATATTTGAATTATTTTCAATGAATTATTTTCAATTTCAATACAATTATGTATGAATCATAGTTAATACTATTTTGAATGAAACCAATGTTGTCTGTCAGGTTTCATTTTTTTACTCTCTTAATTAATTGTTTTTATACTTCCTCTATGATCTTTTCTCTCTCTCTCATTAACCCTTTCACAACTGACCCGGCTCAATCTGCCGTGCGAATTCTATCCTAGCAGGTCGGTTTTTATTTTAAACGAGAGGTGCAGAATATAAAAAGTTATGATCAATGACATCCCCGCTTTCTTCCTTCCATCCTTTTCTTGAAATAGTAACCGACCCGACAGAATAGAATAATGAATAAACTCTAAACTCTTTCAGCAGTGTAAGAGTTTAGCATCAGGAATGATTTTAAATTTTGACTTTTGTTTTGACTTTGCAAAGCCATATCTTTCTCTTCTGGTAGTAATCCCACCTGTCTAAACAATATCCGTTCTGCTGATCTCACAATTCTGATTAAACAAATTATTTAATATACAAATGTATTAAATAATAATGTATAATGCATGTATTTTGTAATTATGTAATCATATATTAAACTCATAAGTGTTTAATAGTTTCTTTCTGTCTTTTTTTTTTTTTTCCTGTTAAACAGTGAAAGCTATGTGATGTTATTTGGAACTAATCCTCTGAACAGGCCAAAACTTGATGCCAGTAAACTGGGTAATTATCACGATATTACTTTAATTTTCTACTTAACATTTTTTTTCACTGTTTGAATCGTATCAAATATGTAACAATTTTACATTCATTTTGAATCTTTGCGTGTGCAATATCTTTACTCCCATTTTGAATGTAAGCTTGAATACTTACTTCGTTTCCATTTTTGGATTTAAATATAAATTATAGTTTTACTTTCATCTTGAACCTAACCACACTAATTTCTACTTTGCCGCCATTTTGAAACCTGAGCCTAAGTTGTTGCCTTACTTGTGTTTTGAATCAAACCATCTAAACAGTAACTTTATTTCTATTTGGAACCTTAGTTTAATTAATAACTTTATCCTGAACTTTATCATGAGTAGTGACTTTACTCTCACTTTGATTTTGCCATAAATAATTTCTATAATTTTAAATCTCCCCATAAGTAATAGACTCCCATTTTGAACCTTAAAATAAGTAGAAATTTTAAATATTTTTGATTGCAATGGAACCTTGCTTAGTGAGCATAAATCGTTCTCGAATCTTTCTCATATTATGAAACAATTTTGTCCACTTAGAAATCCATATAAAATAGTTTTATTCTGAAAAAAAAAATAATGAAATAAATTTATAATGTATTATATTGTATTTTTTTTTTTTACAAGAAGGTTGTCTAAAAGCATCTTTGGTTACACTCCAAAATTCGGCGAAAATAAGACACAGCATTATCATTAAATTAATTTGTAGCTAGTATAGTCACTGTCTAATTACAGCAAAGTTATGATGCAATAATTTCCTATGCTTTCAGCATCTCGATTATTTCCTTGGTATGTTGCTGCTCTGTTGAGGCTATTATTTCCTCCATGTCATTGTTAGCCACCTCTAATCCCATAAACTTGGCCTGAGATACAATGTACGATTAAAGCTATGCATGCACTATGCTATGCACTAGCTATGCATGCATGTTGATCGAATTCCTCGGAATCTCGTTCAACAATGTTATCTAGCCATAGCTTCTTCCATTAAGAAATAATAATTCTCTTCAAACAAGTGCTTGACCCCTCGGAGTCTCGTTCGACAACGCTATCTAGCCATAGCTTCTTCCATCCAGAAATAATAATTCTCTTCATACAAGTGCTTGACCCCTCGGAGTTTCGTTCGACAACTCTGTCTAGCCATATCTTCTTCCATCCAGAAATAATAATTCTCTTCAAATAAGTTCTTGACCCCGCGATGTCTCGGAGACTGCATTTATTCTGGATAAAATTCATTGGCTCCTTTAGTGTAATATCTGTTAGTAAATTAAAATTCATTTTTGTTTTTTTCAGCTGATCTTCCTATGAAAAATTTTGTGATGCTGCAGTGCGGTGGGATAGGTGTCGACTCAGACACGATATGGAATGATCTGCACTCGGCCAGCGCTTCGAGAATGGCTGCGGGTTGCGTCATTGAATTGTCTATGAAAGTTGCCACTGGAGAAATCAAAGTAAGGATATAGAAGCTTAATTAAAAAAAAGTTTTGACTACCCTTTTGATTACTGATGCACAAACTCTCAAAAAAAATATTTCAGTAAAATGGGAATTTGAATAAAATAAATTTATTAAATGCTTTTCCCTCTTTTTAAAATTATTTTAAAACAAACTTAATTCTGACTTTGTATGATTATCTATTCATGAGTTGTCTCATAATCAGTAAATTGTTCCATCAAACAAAGATGATTTAATGGAACATGATATTAATTCTGTCTTCTGTATGATAAGATATAGATTAGCTCCATATTATTTACTTATTTAATAATAGATTAATTCATTTGTCAATTTAATAATAAATTAATTCATTTGTCAATTAATTTTATTTGCCTTTAATTATCTTTATATTTATTAACCGCCCTTAATCACATTACTACGGTACGATATAATTTTTTTTAACAATAACTTGACGAATTAAACAAACCACAAAAAAATTCAAAATTAGGTGAAAATGAGACACAGCTTTTAACACCCTTTATATTTATTACCCTTCCTTACTCGCAATATTATTGTACAGTGTAATCCTCTTAGAAAGAACTCTCCAAATGTGAGAAGCCACAAAAAATTCAATTACAACCCTTCTAAGTGAGGATTGGAAGTTTCGGAAGGGAAACAAAGATGTATTTTTTCCCTCTCCGTTATGCATTCTGGCGACATTTGGCAAGTATTTTGAAGCTTGGCGAAATTTCGTGAGCTTATATCCGTTCGCCGTATATATTCACCATTATCCTTCTTTAATTAATCGTTTGTTAATTGCAATATCGGATTTGTACGTACTACGGTACGATTAACTATTTCAAACCATAATTCATCGAATATGGCGATCTTAAAAATTCAGTTACAACCCTACAAAGCAGAAATTTAATGTTTCACAACCTAAACTAAACTTCTTCCGCGCTTTCTAAGATTGGGACCAACTGGCGAGTAATTTAATACTTGGGTACGAAATCGTACCGTAGTCTCTAGTTTTGCCAATGAATGCGACTAATGGAAGGTCAATGTAGCATGTAATATTGTTATAGTGTTATCTTAATTTCTGTGAAATAAGTTACAGGAAATATATCAAATTTGTTTGTTCCACATTGAAATTACATTAATATTCATTTCAGAATGGTTTTGCTGTTGTTCGACCCCCAGGTCATCATGCTGAACATCAACAAGCCATGTATGTCTCCATAGTCATATTATTTTTCCTTAATGTGCATACATTTGTAAGTAAAACATTTAACGATGTCCACTCTAATTTAATTCTCTTTTCGTATAGGGGATTCTGCTTCTTCAATTCCGTAGCGATTGCAGCGAAGCAGTTAAGAGAAAAATTGAAATTAGAGAAGATATTAATTTTGGACTGGGTATGTATAAAATTTTCGATTCTTCTTTTTATAATTACTAAGGTTTTATGGCAATATTATTTATAAAAAATTTATCAATCTTAATAGTTTGTGAAATATTTTCTCTGTATTAAAATAATTGCCTGGTTTATACACCTTCTTTAAGATAAAGTATTTTTTAAACCAAGTAAAGTTCAATTTCTTATTAAATAGTGTCTGAAAATATTGCTTTATTATTAAAATTTAATACTGTAACAATTGTTACTTAAAGTGCATGTCGATGTAATGTTAAATAGATTGCATGATTTAAAAAAAAATTTTTTTTCTTAAGACAGACATTATTTTAAACAACAAAAATTGCTATCATTGGATGATATACCATATATCTCTAATATTTATTTGTGAATCTGAAGATAATTGAACCATTTAATAATTTTTAAAAGAAGAAAATGAAAAACATTTGTTACCTTTATTAACTGAATTGATTTCTTTTTCTTAATAATTAGTAAAATATCATCCAATTTATTAAATTTTCATTATCTTTCACCATATTCTGCCTTCGCTGTAACTTTACAACATTGCTATACTAATGCATTAATTAGAAAGTACCAATTTTTTATCAGTATGCAACAGCTATCGATATCGATATTCAACAGCTTATTTTATGATCATTGCTTACTTTATTAATATTTTTCAATAGGATGTCCATCATGGAAATGGGCTTCAGCAAATCTTTTACGACGACCCTCATGTATTATACATTTCACTACATCGACATGACGACGGCAACTTCTTTCCCGGCACTGGTGCTACTGAAGAAGTGAGTACATAATACACTCAACAGGACAACTACAAAATAATCGTTGAAATTTGAAACAATATGATCTTAAACATATTCTCTTTGGTCCTAATCACTGTAAGAAAAAACAGTTGGTATTTTTATTTCCATATTTTAAATCTTTTGCTCGAACCATTTGATGATAGGGAAATACATTTGCGAATATTTATTTAAAAAACAATTACATACGAGGTACCAAGAAAGAGGTTTAATTTCTGTTTTGCAGATGGCAAAAATAAGTTTATTTTCAAAATCATATCGATTATGTCAGCATCAAATCATCTTATTTTGTTTATCAGACATTGGAATTGAATAGAATCTATTATTAAGCCTCATTTCGTAGGCATAGCCAGCTTTTAGAAGTTATTCTTGTATGTTAATGTAAAACAATGGTTACTAATTTCTTACAATATACAGAGAAGAAAACAACATGCAAATGAAACTTTGGATGAAATGATTTCGTATCTGTGTTTTTATTATTGTGATTTTTTTTTGTATATCAGGGTTTGTTTGTTTTAATTCCGGAGAGAAAATAGAAGGCAGCTGCTGTGTGGGGGATCAGCTAGTTAACCAGTAAAAAAAATGAGAATGTTTGATTTTGACATTGCTTGTCTAAGAATGGCAACTGAAAAGCAGGTGGTCTTTTATGTTTTAAAATATGCTTCCAACATAATAAGTTCAAAGGGGGAGATATTGAGTATAATTAGCTGGTTAACTCCTAAACCATTCTGAAATTTGTTTGATTGTATAAATATGAAGATCAGGTGTTTTACTGAATGAAGCATATGAACAGAAATAAAATTTGTCACTTTTGTTATGCAGATATCGAAATATCACGCCAATTTCGAGTTGAATGTTCCATAGTCATCTCTTTGGAAGATTTTACATCGCCACTAATGTCTGAAACCGTATTACTACATACCTTGATGACAATAAAGCACTAGTCAGTTACGTCATGCCTCAATACATGAGTGTAAATTGACTATCCCATAAATATGTCGTTTCAGTAAAAAAAAATAATAAAAAAAGAATGACGTGGTAGAACATAAATTATTTGGGAGCAAAACTGAAATATTAGGAGATGTTTTTTATTTCCATGGGTGCAAAAAGAGTTTAAATATAGAGTTTAAACCCGATGATTATTTTGTAATTATTTAAATGTATTTTAAGCTGTATATATAGTGTGCGATTATGGCTTCTGTATTGTCATGTCATTTCATTCAGCTTCGTTTTTATAACAGTTTATTTTTAATAATATTGTTTTTATTTAGATTATTACTATTTAGATAGATGACTGTGTTCAAGGATTTTTTTAATGTTATAAATTATTTATATTTTGGAATTTTTGCATAAAATAAATTTTAAAAAGCATTTTAAAAAATAAAAATATATATATCAGTTAAAAGCGAAAAGTGTTTTGTAAACTGGAAGAAATATGATTCTTTTGGCTAATAAATAAGTACAAAACCTTCTAATTTTAAAAGTTTATGTTATGTATTGCTCAACATTTTACATATAACATAAGAAATATATTACATAATTCCTGATCTAAGAAATAACTTATATTTCTATCTTTTTATCTTTAAATAGTGGAGCATGGCTCATAATATTTTTCATTTTTTTTTCTTTATAAAGCTTTAAAATATTTGTAAAATTTTTTTTAATTAACAAATTGTTTATTCTGTAGTGTAGGAACTGCAAAATTTACTTGGAAGTTATTATATCAAATTTAATTTTTTTAAAAATTTTTTGTTAGATTTTAATTAATATTTTTCTTTAAAAATTTTACAAAAAAAAATCTGAGGAAATATTGTTTAAAGATTTAAAATATGATAAAATAAGTTATGCAATTATAAATATGAATGTAATTTATCAAAGATTGTTGAAATAGTTGAAACTGTTTTATAACTATACAAAAAATATTGAATGAAGAGATATTTGATATTTTTCAATAAAAATCGATTCCGCAACCTATTTACCAAACTTAAACTTAATTATCGATGAATGAATCAGTTTTATTTTTCGTTTTCTCTTTTGTAGGTTGGAACTGATGATGGCATTGGATTCAACATCAACATAGCTTGGTCCAGTAGTTTAAATCCTCCTTTAGGAGATGCAGAATATATGGCTGCTTTTAGGTAAAATATGTTATGAAACTCTATGAATACAACACAAAAAAAATATCTAATTTACCACCTTCCTATTGATTGTATTTAAAACATTTAAATGGCAATGTACTTAATATTGTTTCTTTTGTTTTTGATTAGATCTCTTGTCATACCAATCATACGTGACTTTGATCCCGAAATCATCTTAGTAGCTGCAGGTTTCGATGCAGCTTGTGGTCATCCTGCCCCTCTTGGCGGTTACAGAATTTCACCTGCTTGTAAGTTTCGATTTTTTTAAAACTCTTTGTTTTAGCTTAAGAGCCATTTAGAGGGAAAAGAAAGTGTTTTTAAACTGAAATATTATTGTAATTTTAGTACTTAATAAATAGTGAAGGATTAGTAATACGATAACTCATTTTGGCAAAAATCATTGCTTGGTTCATATTGGTTTTTAAGATTTCAATTGGATATTGAATAATTTGGCAAAAAATCTGTTTACTTTAGTTTTGTTGTGATGCAATAGAATTATTTAAATAAAATCTTTTAATAAAACAATTAATATTTTAAATTATTCAATAATTTGTTTAAATAATTCAATATAAAACTATTGACGTATATGAAATATAATTGATCTTTTCTTTCAGGTTTTGGATTCATGACACAACAGTTGATGCATTTTGCCAAAGGAAAAGTAGTTTTAGCATTGGAAGGAGGGTAAGAATCTCATGTTGCTCGGTTTTTGTGTTATCAATCGATGGTTTTAATTTTAAAATAACCTACTTTTATATCTAAAAAGTACAAGATATTAAAAATATATATAAATATTGACCCAGAAATCAATTTTATGAACTATATATCATGATCAGATATATAGTTCTAAAAAACGTAATTTTATTATTAATTATTAGAACGGCGTAAAATTTATCAATAAGACCTTTTCTGTGGAATCTCTTCTTATTATTGTTACACACTTCTATTTAATTTGACTTGTTTCATGTTCGTTAAGATGGAATTTTATAGTCAACTTTTCGATTCCTTCCTTATGTATTAGAGTTTTCAAATTTTGAGCGCTTTTCTGGTGTGGATGGTAATATACTAATCTATTGTTATAATATTTAATTGTAAATTAAGCGATAAATTTAAATAAATTTAATTCCATATGTGGCTCTACCTGGTGATACATTCGAGAAAAAAATTATTGATATGCCGTAATATGTATAGTAAAGAATTAAAAATTAAAGACTGAAAATGGGAGAATAATTTTAAAAAAAATCATTTTACTTTTTAATGAACGATGTTTTTAAAAACTGTTTTTTATTGAATTTATTTTAATTTTTTAATATATTAAATACCTTTTAGTGTTCTTATTTTCTTTTTATTTCTTCGCCGCAGCTACGATCTTCCAGCTATTTGTGATTGCTCCCAGGAGTGTGTGAAGGCTTTGCTCGGGGAAGAGTGCACTCCAATCAAAGAGGAGGAAATGCAAAGGAAACCCTGCCAATCGGCACTTGAAGTACTTCAGAAAACCATCGCTGTTCAAGGTTAGAAATTTCCGGAAATGTTTTGAAAATACGTTTAAATATTTACTACTGCTCTGTTTTATAGTTTTGTTAGCGATTGAATTTTTTGGCTGATTTGTAGTGTTTAATTTACTTTAAAACACTACATATTACTTTTACTATTAGACAATTATACAGTCTACTATAGGCAATGACTTTTTAAATTATGAGAGGAAATTTTGACTAATTTCCACAGTATTGTTTACTATATCAGCTATCTTGATTTTTATCTTCGGACTGTCGTAATTAGAGTTGCGTGTGTTTGTTGTGACTCCAATTATTTTAGAAAAATAATTTTATTTACATTTTAACTAAGAAATTAAAAATTTGATTTTTGCTACGAACTTCACCGAGGCAGTGCGTGAGAGCATTCCGAAGAGGAGAGATAATAGCGTTTTTAGAAGCATACCCGGATGATGAGCGGCGCGGCAATTACGTCACACACAGCCTCGACGGAGCCTATAGTTTACAGATATCTGATATTAATTATATGATTCATGATAGATGTATATGATTTATGACAGGCATATATGATTTATGACAGGTATATATGATTTGTGATAGGCATTCACTACAGGACGACTTTGCATCTTTGAATCCTTAATGATGTGAAAGGGCATAGTAAAGTAGATGTAAGCTGAAAATTTGCTGATAATAGACTGGTATTTGTGTATTAACCACATACTAACTATATCAACTATTGCCAAAGAAGTTACGTTAATTGCAACCAACGATTAAGATCCGAAAAAAAATTGCCAAAGCTTTAATGTTAGTTTATGGATTATGTTTTCTTGGCAAAATGAAGAGCTGCATGAAAACAGATTTCAACAAAAAATATGCTAATAATAGACAAATTGAATAAATTGAACTTGTACTTGTGTATTAACCATATGCCAGAGATTTATCGTCAAAGATGACATGTTTATTGCAACCAGAGATTAATTACCAAAGATGCCATGTTAGTTTGTGGATTATGCTCGCCAATAACATATGTGGCTAAGCCTGAAACTCGCTAATGGCATTGGAAGTCAAAAGTTCGCCAATGGCATGAGGTGAAGCTTGAACTCGCCAATGGCATGCGGTTAATACACAAGTACAGTTGAACGGAACACTAAGAGTACTATGGGTAATCGAAATGTTGAAGGTATTTATGATAATATTTCGTCTTGCAGCCACCCACTGGCCGTGCATCAAGCGGTGGGCGCACACAATTGGTTACTCCGCCGTGGAGGCTCAGCAGAAGGAGAAGGAAGAGGTAGAGACTGTCACAGCTCTCGCATCTTTATCAATGGCAGTACCTCACGGTCACATCCAGTTAGTAGAGTTTAATTGAACACATTCTATTTGTTGTCTTGTTTCCATTTTAGGTCTTTGTTTACAGAAATGAAACTACACCGTACTATTAAGGTACTGAATTACCCTGGAGAATTCCAGGTATCGATTCTTCCTCGAAGTAAAAGAATGTTCCTTTAAAAAAAATAGAATTATGTAATTAAAAATGTTAGATGTGCCACTAATTGAATAAGATCTTTCGGTACTTGTTTATTTTTTACAGTTCTCATGATTTATCGCCGAAAAATGTTGGTCGCCACCTTGACGTCTTGACTTGTAATCTGAAAATATCCAAGTAAATCCATTATTTTGGCTTTCTGGACTTAATCATATCAAAATTGCCAAGTAAACTCGGAAATGCAGTCGTCTTGGCATCTTATATATCATGAAATTTGGCTACTTTGAAGTAATCTGAAAGTCACCAAGTAAATCTGGGGCCATAAAAATGAACAAGTACCGAATTTCGGAAAGCTGAAGAGCAAAACATTTAAAAATGGATTACTAAATCACTTCCAAGAAACTTGATTTCAGTATATCGAATATAAAAAATGCAAAATTAAAATTAATTTTATGGGGGATAGTAAAAAAGATAAAACAAAGATTTAGCACAATCTAAATACTATTTAATTATAAAATTGGGTATTTTCAATTATAAAGCAGCAACTTTTTTGAATTATAAAGTAATTTAATACAAAACTTACAAAAAAATTAATTAATTAGGAATGTTGAAAAGTAATCAGAAATTTAAATTGTACTTATTTTTAATTTGAAGAAGACCGAGTAAATTCAATAAATTTTGTAAATTCAGTGAAAGTACAGAAATTTAATCTGAAATTGCCAAAAGAAATTTCGAGGCTTCAGCATCCCCCCTCCAAAGTTATGGGTCCCACTGCCTGTTTGATAATTTGGCCTTCACTTAGAGGATAAAGTTGGCCGAATGTTTGGATTTGATATAATAGCGCTATATTCCGTCATTTTAGAAATTTTAACTTAAATTCAAAAAAGTAAAAATATAAAAAGTAGAATAAAATTTTAAAAAATTGATTTAGTTGAAGATAAAATTAACTTAATTATAGTAGTAGTTTGAATAAAGTAGTAATTTGATTTTCAAAACTATCGGAGTTAGCCATTAAGTGAAATTGCCCTGCTCCGATTGAGCGCATGTAGAAATTTTAAAGAATTCATACATATATTTATATCTCTGTGCATATTTTGTAGATATTATTGTTCATCTACTTTTGTTATTGGTAGCATGTCCTGTTTCCATTTGGAATTTTTCGATATAAATCAATAGAATTTTAATTGTGTTAAGCCATGTTTGTCTCTGTATTTGTTGTCTTCTTTCTGATATATTCGGTAACATATTAATTAAAATAATTTGAACTCTTACTAATAATTTAAAATGAGAGTGAAATTTTATTGGCGCTTTCAATTAGCCGCGATGGTCCCAATTTTTGGTCCTACTTTGAAATAAAGTAGTTTCCCGCTCTTTGAATTAAGTACTCTGCATTTTTCTGATTTTTTTTATTAGTAAATCATTCATATAAAAATATTAAGAAAAAAATCTTTATTAGAATTAATTTTGAAAAATTGGCTTCTTTTTGTTGAATGTAGTCTATCTAATTTAGTTTTTAAAGACTGCCCAGTGTTCATGTTAGTAATTTAAATCTCACTTGCTCCAAGAAATCTAATTTTGGCTTTGAGACAAAGGATCGGGATGAATGGGAAGTGTAGAATCTTTTATTGGTTTAAACACTAGTAGAACTCCCAAGATAGAAGTTTGATATAGTACCACTTTATGAAACTGCGTTTCGTAGGAAACTGGCCTACATTTGTGGTTCGCTGAAAGAAAAAGAATTAAGTGAGATCTAAACCTCTTTTCCGAAATATTTTTATGTTAATGTTGTAGGATTGATTATGTTGATGTTTTACATGATTTTGTTGTTTTTTAAATTTATATTGACGTAAATTTTTACTGCTTTGCTAATCAGACTTGTAAATCTTTGTTTCTTTGCTAGATTGACTTGCAAATCTTTAGTTCTTAGCTAGACTGGCTTGTAAATCTCTACTTCTTAGATAGATTGATTTGTAAATCTTTATTTCTTTTTATCTAAATTGATGTGTTATCTTTCTTATTAAATTGATACAATAAAACAATAATTAGGTAGAGATTATCTAGACTGATTTTGTATATTTTTTATTTTCCAAATTTTGAGTGTTATAAAAATGGTTTTTATATGATAATAGAGTCCAAAGCTTTCGAGGGAAATGATAAAATTTCTATTATTTTTATTTTAAATTGTAATTAAATGCTTGAAAACCCCATTTATAGAAAGCACCTACTGTCCAAGAAGTAACTAGATGAAAGATTTGATAGATTTAAGTTAAATTATCTGCCCTGTAATACGTTCTAAACTTTTTTCCCCTCACCTTGCATGTTGCGTGAAGAAATTTACAAATCTGGCACAATAAAAAAACAAACATTACAATGTGTATAAAATAGCGACATTTTTTAAGTCAATATTTACTCCTATTCTCTCATTAACATTGTTTGATTTTTTCGTCTATGAATCTCAGATTTTATATATATATATGTTTGCAAAAATATTAACTGGCCTAACATTTCTGTTCTAATTTTCAGAAGTCCTGATGAAAAAGAGGACGAAATCGAGGAGCCCATGGAAGAAGATCAGGACAAGTGAAGAGAGAAAGAGAGCAAACTTTTCCACCGGATGGAGTCGCATCCTGGACAAAGATGCCAGTTGTTTCGCACAAAATACTATTTGTTTTTTCTTGTCTTTGTGGCACTAGCATCACCATATTCTTATGCAATTGTCCATAGAAAGAAGAGGCTTTGCCACAACTTTAGAGATCTAAATCGAAGACAAAAAAAAAAAAAAAAAAAAGAAAGAAGAAGAAGAAAATTTAAAAAGGATTAACAAATGCTGCAAATATTCTCTCACTCTGTGTAAAGATTACAGAGAATAACTTGGGTTAGAAAAAAAAAGCCGTGGTTTATATTGGAAAAAAATGACTCATATCACATTCTTTATCTTATTAGTGGGAACTTTTTCTCTCGTTTGATGTAGTATTTCTGTTTTAAGCAATTTTTCACTGTTAAAATGTCACTGTTGAGAATTTATGGCATATTTTATATGTTTATTGAGTTGTTTTGGTGGTAAATTTATTATGTATGGGAGAGAAAAAAAAACGAATACTACACTTTTACTATTCTTCGTGCAATTTAAAAATTGTCATTGGATACATGCAATTTCAAAGATTATTAGATTATTATTATTTTCATTTTTAACAAAAGTCGTTTCCCTTTATGGATTCTTTTTTCTGTACAGATGTATACAGGAAAAAAAAAACTTTTTTTTTCTTTTACGTTTTTCCACAATTTCTTGACTCGTGGGTCCAATATCGATGTAAAATTTCTTATTTGCATCTGAAGACTAAAATTCTGAATTAACCTTCTTAGATTTGATCTATGAGATGCTGTGTGTACATTTGCATTTATGACTTGCATAAGTTTCGTTTTCTTTATACTAGTATGACCGACGTACAGACCTGCACTTTCATGGTGGTCTACAAAGTTACCATTTTATCTACAGCTTGTAGCCGGCTGGACATTGATGTGAGAACGTTGATTGCTACACACATTTCAAGATACTACATTTCATCATTTATGTACATTTTAGTTTCATCTTTCTTTGTAAAATTTCATCCTAATATCCTATTAATAGCTTTGTATATAGCAGTTAAGTTTCCTACTTTGAAATGTGCTTTAGTTTTTATATATATATATATTATTTTAACTATTTGCATCTCAATTCAGTGGCATATAAATTGTTTTATGTCATATTTTCACATTCACTGATTTTTTTTACGTTAATTTATTTCTCGAGTTCGAAATTATTTAGTTGTGAATACAATTTGAAATGTTGCAATTTCCAGAAAGAATCTAATGATTCTCTTTTATGTCAGTTTTATTATAGATGCATATATTTATGTTTTTTTTTTTTTTTTTTTTACTTACCTTAAATCTCAAATATAAAGATTTTCACTTTGAAAAAGTTTGTTATTATTCGAAACAAACTATATATCATTTGAGTCTAAAATAAAATTATCATATGCCATTTAAATTAGAATAAAAAAATGCGATTTTCAACACAAAATCGTGTATTAATTAATATGATTTCGGAAATTTGCTATTTAAATTAAAATAATAAAAAATGCTATTCTCAACACAGAATCATATCAATCCAGATTTGAAAAATATCGTTTGTTATTTAAATTGAAATAATAAAAAACGGTGTTTTAGTAAATTACGCAAAATCTGTTACATTTATTGCAAATTTGAAAATACAATATTCCGTTTAAATTAAAATAATAAAAAATGTTGTCCTGAATAAATAATACAAAATCGCATCTCACTTAAAATGGAAAATTTTCGTTTCATTTAAAATGAAACAAGAAATAAATAGTATTCTTGATAAATAACACAAAATTAATGTCTGATCATTATATGAATTAAATATATTTTGTTTTCATTATAAAATCCAGCGGTATTCTATGAATTACTCTTGCATTTGAATTTTTATTCGAAGTATATCGCATATTCTAATTTAACTTTTTTTTTTTCAAAATGATAAATTAGAAAGTTTGTTTAATTTATAGATTATCTGTTGACTGATTTGAAATGCTTTTTTTTTCTGTTGACTTATCTCTTATTTGTTGACTTATTTGAAAATTCGAAGTTACATCCTGAAAAAAAAATTGTAAGATGATCTTGGGAAAAAAATTATTAAAAATTTGATGATTTGAAAAAAAAAACTTGTCAAAATATAAATTTAAAAATATCATAATATTTTTAATAATTGTGCCAGAAAATAGTAATAAAGAAATCTTTTCACTTTTAAAGAAAAATGTACTCATGAATCTTTTGTATTTGTGCATTTTGAAATTTCCTCGAATTATTTATTCTTTGTTATTTTGAAAGACGATGCACAGAATTATAAAATTTCAAAAAGAGCTAAGCATATTCTTAAAGATAATAAATTTGAACAATCTAACTTAAAATTAAAATGAATCATGAATTAGCTTGTACTTTAAATTAAAATGATAGCATGTCTTTAAATGCTATATTATATATAAAAATAGGAGGTGGAAAAATGTGCAATTTTTGAAACGTAGCAAAGACTCTGTTTATAAAGTATGAACTTTTTTTTTCTTTGAATTTTGCTATGGTCACCTATAATGAGATGCAAATTTTGTTAAAGTTGTTCAGTCCGTACAAAATATGTTGACTCTGTTTTAGCTCAGCGAAGAGCTAATTTTTAATGAATTTTATTGAAGCAACTTATCTAGTCCTTTATATGTATAGCAGCTGATGAGCTTTGAATGTGATTTAAACATTTCTTTTCTTTTCTTTTTATTTTCTGTTGCGGGAGTTTTTAAGATTTTAGTTTCTGGAGCGGTATGGTGTTATTGACAGATGTAATATACTGTGTTTGTTGTGTGAAAAAAAAAACCAAAAGATATACTGTGAAAGATTGTAGCTATTATTATGTGACACTACATATATACAATGCATTACAATGTATTTTTTTAATCATCACCTTTATGTGTATGCTAAACTGGTCCGCAAAGTATTGAAATATAAGAATATATATAAATAAATATATACATATATTATATATATATAACCATCATCTCATCCGAAATAATTGTTAAATTGTCAATTTATGCTTTACAGTCTGTTATTCTAGCGCTTGCTTGTTGTTGTTTAATGGGGGTTTGTCAACTCGCTGTAATATTTATGTTTCACTTTGCTGATTGTTATGGTCGTCTGTTTGAAAACAACAGACAGCAGAGTTCATTGGTTCTTAAACGAGAACCAAAATTTTGAAAAAGAAATACTATTTTATAGAGTTTATAATGAGTAAAAGGTCTTATGAGAGAACTTATGCTTGCTTTTAAAGGAAAGTGCTTGAAATATAGTTACTTCTATTAAACTAAGAGAGAGACTAAGAGATTTCGCAGATTATCTAAAAAAATGTTATTTATTTAAAAGTAGATAATTAATGCATTAATTTCTTATGGTGAATATAAAAATTTATGACATATTTTATTTATGATTTAATTAAAATTTTATAAACGTTTTATGCATTTTTATTAATGAATCATTCTAAATTTCTTTTAATTTTTATTGCTTATTTTAATTTTGATTTAATATATTTTTTCATAAATAAGAACTTAAAAGGTTTGTGTTATTGCTATATTTGAGGTAATGCAAACCTCATAAATATTAAAATACTTTTAATAAAATTATAAACCTTTTTTTTAATTGATTCCAATGGATATATTCTAGTTGATTGAATAAAGAGAGAATTATTTAATATCTGTTTTTAAAAAAATTTGTTTTAAGAATTTTTGATGGCAAAATATCATTAATTAACAATTTTAACACAAAAAAAAATATTTTGTTTCATAGTAATTTATGCTGTTTCTTGTACTGCAAATACATGCATATAAGTTTTATTATTTGTAAAGCTATATTGAAAGGTTCATTTAAATTCGAAAGAGCATTTTTAATTTATTTATGATAAAAATTTATATTTTTGTACTAAATAACATTTTATTTTACATATAACTTTATGAACTAATTTATTTGTAAATAAACTTAATTATACTTTAGTTAATTAATTATCTGATTGAAAATTACATTCATTAACTAATTTTGAGAAGAAAAAAAAGTTACAAATTTGATCACGTGACATATATTTTTGTTATGTTTTATGACATGCATTTGTCTTGTTTTATGGCATTTAAAATAGACGAAAGATTCAGAGAGGATCTGATCCGAGTCTCCGAACAAATCGAACCTGAAAGAACGTCAGAGTTGACACCCCCTGATGTAATATGTTATATATCTGTAGTTAAGCCTTGTCTGCATCCATATTTGAATGTTACTCTTGCATTTATATTAATATGGAGCTGGACTACATGTGGCATAGAAAACTCTTCAATACTAAATATTGTTTGAACTTGTGAAATAAAAATTTTGGTGTTTTTATGCGAATCATTTTTTGACACTTTACACATTAAATTGCATCACACATTTCCATGTTTTTTAAAAATTATTATTATTATTATTATTCCACTTTTTTGCGACTGGGGCATTTTGATCCATTTAAATAATTTCCTTAATTATTAGCAAAAATTAATGAATTTCTTATTGTAGAATATTAAATGTAGATTACTAAAGGGACTGTATGCATTACTTTTTCTATAAAGTTCCGACGAGTGCTGGTTCGTTTTTTAAATGATGAAACTAATTTGTAATCGGCAATATTTAATTAACATTTCCATACTCTTCATGACAGAACGCTCACCATAGAACGCCAACCACGCAACGAGACGAACAAGAATCGTAAAGAACAGAATCTATACAGAAGAATGGTTGCCACAATTGGCGCACTATCATCTGACATGGCGATATTAATATTTTTGATTGATATTTATCACTTATTAATCAAAAGCGAGGGAGCAATGTCCAATCATAGCGCATAATAAAGACGAAAGATAATAAGTTTGACAGCTTTGGCGAGTTATCGTAATTTGGCGAAGAAGGGGGTTAAACTCCGGTTCAACCAAATAAATTTTACACTGAAAATATCACAATACAAAAATAAATTTTGCACCGTTTTAAAAATGTAAGAATTTTTTTTTTTTTGATTATAATATTGCAGAAAAATAAATTTTGTGCCATTTCAAAATTTAAGAAAATTGCTTATTTAATGATACCAATTTAATAGTAGCGCAATTTTTTTACTAAATTTTAGCAATTTCTCAAAAATATTTTTCTAACTATAAATTATAATTGTTAACTTGAAATTCAAACCGTTTTCATTGTTTTATCAAACATTTAATCGCTTGATCTTCCTTCATTATTGAAAACTAAGGACGAAGTAATTTACAAGATAAATAAAAATAAAGTGGATTTATTATATCGCGAAATTTAGAAGATCTAAATTAGATTAATAAGATATTTATATTTTTAATACCACTATTTTTATAGAAATGTCTCCATTAGAAAGCTTCGTGTACACAATCAACAAAGCATATAAAAAGGTAAAATAATAGTTTTAAATGTCAAACAGTGTAATGGTATCATGGCCATGATGGTGATTACTGAGGAATAAGAAAAGAAAGTTCACATACGCGGAAGTTAGAATATAAATATAAATAAATGGATAATGTCGTTTTAAGAGCTCTATGATGTCATGGGATTCGACACGATTAGTTGTGTTTCATATATATAATTAACAAAACATATCTAAAGCTACTAAGATAACACAAGCCTTGATAACTCTCAAAAGTAATATTTAATTATTAGTTAGGGAATCTTGAACACCACATATAAGAGATTCAATTGCATAAGTAAACACAGCTTGTATTCTAAGTAAAACCAGCTGGTCTCTATAAACGGCTGGTTAAATAATAAAGAATTGTTCTTCTTTATCATAAATATTCATTGAAAAGAAATACAAGCTACAAAAACAAATGATAATGTAAAAATATAGAAAGGACATTAGGATCCTTTCCATCATGTCACCTTTTGAGAACTTCTGTTCGTCTTTTCTGTAACAACCATTTCTTTCTTGGTTCTTCTCAATAACATGACTTCCTTATAGCGAGAGATAAGCTATGGTAGATTTTGGCATTGCACCGATTGTTTAAACTAATGTACGAAGATTTAAATTAAATTTAACATTGTTTATTTTATTTCACAAAGCATCTTTACTTAAAAGAATGTAATTCTTTCTTGACAAGGACTATAATCACACATTGACTATTCCGACCCACTCTGAGGCACATGGATAAATTTGGATGACCAGACCACCGCGACAGGGAAGCACGTCCTGTTATCGGTAGGGAGTAGTCCAATCCACGCCATTTCTGTGCCCATCTGAATGGCGAGAATCAACCACCATGCCAGAATCATAATTTCAGATAAATCCTTTAGATATAACTTCATGTCCATGATTCTGCCTAAATGTCTGCCATAAATGAGTGGTATTTTTTAATTATCTTCTTTAAGTTCTGTTTATTATGTGCATGAATCTTTATAATGTAGACAGCATTGTTATCCATTCATCTATCTTCTGAATTTCGCGGAATTATAATTTCACTTTTTTATTCATCTTTTAAATTTTGAAGACATTAAACAGAATCCTTCTTCCTTAGATTTCAACAATGAAGGAAGATCATGCGATTAAATAGATATTTGATGAAACAATAATAACGGTTTTAATTTCAAGGCAAGCAACAATGTATTATATTTTTGGAAATTAGGTAAAAAATATCTTTTAAGAAATTGCCAAAACTCAAAAAAAAATTCGATCGACTAATAAATTGATATCATTCAAAAGATTTTTTAATTTTTTTTTTAGATTTAAAAAGGTGTAAAATTTATTTTTGAGCAATATTATTTTTTGAAATTATCGAGGAAAAACTTCAAAATTTCACTTAATATTTTATTAATTAAAATAAATTTCAAAAAGATCTCACCGAGATGCACATTCCCCTCCGTAGTATATATTTGCCAAATTTGGTAATTGTAGGTCAAGCGGACTAATCTTTAGAACGCCAGAACACACACAGATATACACATGCACACACATCCATCTATATTATTAATAGAGATAGAGATATCAGGTTGAACAATAAATAAGAACAATGCTTTATTGAAATAATTTGATAGAAATAAACTTTTCCTATTATTTTCATTATAACTAAAGTCGTTTTTCTTTGTTGCACCCAATCTATTGTTGAAGCAGTTAGGATTTTAATCTGTTTACCTAATAGAGGAAATTTAGGAACTTGATGTTATACGAAGATTCCCTTTACGCTTACAATATGACATGAATCCTTCCACTTTTGAGCTCCTGCTAATACTTGCTATTTACTTCAGTATTTTGCATGGTAAAATAGTAGCTGGAAATTTGGCAAAAGAAAATGGAAAAGGTAGGAAATATTATTTCTGATTATTACACATTTTTAAAAAAGAAAACGAAAAGCAAGTGCTATTTTGTCTAAGCATAAGTGAAAGTGAAATCTATTTATCATTCTATTAGATTTTTTGGTCGTTGTTCATTCTTTCAAATTGCGATTCCACTATTAATTAAATTAACAAAATAGACATGTCCTTTACCACTTGAATTTGAAAATCTGTACAAATGTTGGCATTAAATTCATATAGTTTTTAATAAAAATTTCCCATTCCAAAAATAGCCTTTGTTTTTATGCCCCCCCCGAGTTTACTTCGCGATTCCCAGATTACGCCGAAAATTGCAAAGTTCCTTTATTTAGAAGATACCAATATGTATTTCCGGGTTTATTTGGCGATATTTATTGTGCCAAGCGAATGGAATTATTTGGAAATTTTCAAATTACTTCGATTAGCGAAGGTTTGCATTTTTTGGTGATAATGGTGCAGGCGAATCTATAGAGTCTATCTACAAAAGCGGGTTTAGTCAGTCAAACTAAAACATATCGCGAATTTTTATTGATCCTTAATGTTAAAAGGTGTTTCCGCTTTCTTAAGCCACAATTTTAATCATTGAAGTTGCGTTCCATCGATGCGATTTAAGATTAGTTTCAGTTTCTCGCCAAGCACGACAAAAATCTGCCACTTTCCATAAGCATGGCACAAGCCCGCCATCTTGAGTGACTACGAGAAATGGCAAGAAACAATTTTAAGAATTACAATAAAAAATTGATAGGATTACGTTTCGCGAAAACATCGTTCTCAAATAATCCAACTTTGGTAATATTAAGGAAGCGTATCAAGCTGTCCATTCTATTTTAATATATTGATAAATAAAATACTGAATTCGAACACAGATGAAATCCTCCAACACATTAATATAATCAATGAACAAAATGAGAATGATGAAAATCTTAGCTGCAAAGATTGTTAAATAGGATTTAACAAATGATTCTAACTAATAAAGATGTCAAAAACTTTTAATTTTGAAGAAAATTTCAAAGGATTTGATTTTTTTTTACATAAAAAATTTTGAATAATGAATAACTTTCCCCGCACACGCGCTTTGGAAAGGTGCGATGCAAAAGCAGCGCCGCCTTTTATCGTCTGCCATAAAAGATTATTGAAAAACTTGGGGTGGGGTGGGGTGGGGGAAAACTTGGAATGAGTGGAAAGATTGTAGAACGGTTTGTTCAATATTTTGAAACCTTTTGAAAGCTGCATTGATATGTTAAGCTATAATAAAAATAAGTCATATTATATATAATGAAATAATAGATATATTCATCTTTGCTTAAAATATATTGTAAAATGATTAATTCTTTTTAGAAATACGCACATTTAGTTCTGCAAAAAAAATTAAGAATTTTCGAGAGCTCCACACAAACTAATAGTAACTAAATTTTCTAGCAAAATGAGACTGCACATTGCATGGTCAATTTCTAAGATTTTCCAAAATTATAAAAATCCACATTTCAGAAAGAAAAAAAAATGAACACATTCACTTCTGGGAAATAGCTCCTCAAATGTATTAGAGAAATATTGTTGGAGAATATAATGATGTCCATGAATTAATTTAATTGTTACAGTAAAAATTCCATTATTTCATAGAAAATGATGTTATTTCTTGATATACCTAGATTTTTTTAATAAATGATTAGAAATTCCATAAAATAATTGAATTATACATTTTAATAGAAACAGGTACATAGTAAAGAAAACAGACAAAAGAAGTGCATTCAAATTTCAAAACATTTTATGAACGATTTATTTATTTATAAAAATAATTTAATACGAGTAGGCTTTAATGTCATAGATGCACCAAGTACAACTGATATTTTTAAGCACAAAGTTGCAAACGATTTCCATTTATCTTCCATTTTTATATATGACATTTTTGGTGACATTATTTAGAAACAAAAGCAACTGATAATATGCAGAGTGATCATTCAGAGGATGAGAATTCGTATTCCATCACTTGGACATCAGATGCAGACCAAATTCTGAAGGCAAATAGAACGGATCAGCTGATTCAGAGGCAGAGAAGGAATGTTATTCCTGAATTGGAAAATCTGCTGAATGACAAACACCACCAAGACAAAAGAAGTGTTCTGGTCTACAGTAAGGATTGCTTATTTTTATAGATAACATAACTGGCAAAAATTAAAGTCTTTATCCATATTAGATATTGAATGGGAATTACTCAAAAATCAATTTTATTTTTGCAGCATCTTTCATTAACTTAAATAAATTAGTACTTATTATAAATCAGAGAGAGTAGTCTTCACGAGCCTTTCTCGCATACTCAATAAAACTGTTACCATCCTTCCCATCCACAAAAGAAGAAAAATTAAAATTAAATCTTCTAACGCAAATTTCAAGTTTTCGTCAGTTTAAATCTGTTTTAAACAGTCACGTGACTATCAGATTACGCATGCGTCGTTATTTCGAAAACGAT
The DNA here is from genome assembly GCA_026543865.1 of Argiope aurantia. NCBI lineage: Eukaryota > Metazoa > Arthropoda > Arachnida > Araneae > Araneidae > Argiope > Argiope aurantia. The sequence goes on from JAPMOR010070192.1 coordinate 238,743, forward strand.
AGGTCTTTTTTTTTTTTTTCCTTCCCATCTCATAATCGTTTGAGTTCCAATCCTTTTTTTTACCAGCTAGAAAAATTAAAAATTTAATACACACACACACACATATATAACTTTTGATATTTCGGGTGGGTCCATTCCCATTTTCTTCTTTGTGCTTCTTAGGGCAATAACTTCTTATGACCCCGTTTTTTATTGGACGGACAGGAATCGGGTGCATGGCGGACATTTTTTTTATTGAAACATTTATAAAACCCCCATGCACCACAAGGGGCTTACAGAAGTAAGTATGTAACACATTACATACATACGTAAAGAAAAAAAAAAACATTTAACAGTCATGAAAGATTACAGATGTCAACAATAAATTTACAGAAATTTTCGAAAGCACTTCTGGTGGAAATAAGTTGGTGAAAATCTGGATGCCAGTTTATATTAATGTCCTTGACAGCCAGTCTTAGGATCTGTCTTTCTTTGACAAACTGGGAACATAGAAGGAGCACATGCCTGGCGGACATTGGTGCCAAGTTGAAACTTCATGTTGGTGATAAGTCGCCATATGTGATAATTTTCCTTATTATTTTCTAATAACCCTAAAAGTCATAAATCGCCAATTTTCTGCCCATGCATTTTGTGGCTTCAAAAATCTCAAACCAAAACAACATCCTGAAAAAAAAAGAAAAAAAAAAAAAGAAAGAAAGATCGACTTTTGGTAGGTCGTGAACGCCATGAGTGCTCAAATTTCTGTTTTCAGATTCCTTTACATTAGCATTTTGTGCTTCTTAGTAGATTAAAGAAAACCGAATTTGCATTCTGGGGCCATTTGTCAACTGATTAAAACTAAAATTTGACTCAGAACTGCATTAACAAGATCACACACAAAATTTCATCAATGAAGTTTGCTGCGTTTTTAAATTATCACATTTGCATTGATGAAAATGCATAGACTGAAAGACGGTCCTCTCCTCTATGGGTTTGGTTCAAACTTTGATGCGGATCTATAGTTTAGATGTTAAAACTGCTGTGACTTAGTTCTTTGCATTTGAAAATTATCGCGTTCATTTGCGCATGAACAGAAGAAAGAGACTGACAGACTTCCTGTGACTGAATTTTACTCAAATTTAATAAAAATCTATAAGTTTGGTACAGACCATATTTCAAATTTTATCCTTCTAGCTCAAAGATCTTTTGAATTAGTTAGTTCCAAAAATGCTTTTTCCGAATATGGGGAAGTTTGAAACTGGAGATTCGTCAAGATCTCGAGTTCCATTTTTTTTTTCTTCCCGACAATTTCATAATTTTATCTTTGTACACGTCATATGCGAGGAAATAAAAAGAACTTATGCCAATAAAAACTTAGATAGCTTAGAAAGTCACTAAAAAAATTCAAGGTTATGTTTATAATAGCTCAATAAAAACTAAAAGGTAGTTAAATCTTATTATAGCCAACTTATAATCTGAAAAAAATTATGAAACACTTTTTGTTTGAAAATAATAGCAATACAATGAGCGACTGTAGTATATAATTTAAATTATCATGTCAAGCTATTACAAAAGATGAGGAAATGCAAAATTTGTTTACTAAAAATTACATGATAAATTACTTTTGCTACCTACTGATATTATGCTTAAATACAAATAATTTTAGAAATGGAAATCGAAATGAGCGGTGAGAAAATATTAACTGATTTTAATAAGAGATGGATATTCTTATTCACATATGGAAAAATTCTTTTAATTAATTGGCTAATTTATTTTTCTATTTTAACACATTTTTAATTTAAGCAACGTGTTTGTGATTTATTTTGGGTAATTTTTACTTTCTCGTGTACGAAGTATAGAGAAAATATTATAGTCAGAAAATTCGAACTTGTGACTTTGACGAATTTCCACGTTTCAAATCTCCCCGAGTCCGAAGAACATATTTTTAGCATAATGTCTGTCTCTCTGTCTATGAACACGATAACTCAAAAATGTTTTGGACTAGATGGTTAAAATTTGGTTTACGAACAAAATCTATGAATCTATGGATAAACTTTGAGCAAATCCATTCACAGGAAGTCTGGCTGGCTAGCTGTTCGACTACAAGTGAATTCAATATTTACAAAATTCAAAAAGATAGGAAAATAAAATTTGAAACTTATAGAATTAAACTCATAAACGCAGTGACATATAAATCAATGAAATTCAGGATGTTGTACTGCGACTACAACTGTAGTTTTGTGTAAAAGTCTGATGTTAATCGGCCAGTAAAAAAAAAAAAAAAAAAGTCCAAAAAACATCCTATCGCCAGATTAAACAAAAATTTTTGTTTCATACTGATGACCATTTTTATTTAGCAATTATCGTTCACCAATGCCATGCAAAGTATTCGCCCCCGTACATATTCCCCCAATTTTGCGCGGGGGGGGGGGGGGGTGAGAAATTTATAAATTTCAAGGAGGTCACTTTCGTTGGTTTTTATTTTGGCAGTGTTTTGAGTGTGTGTGTTTGTGTGCGTGTGTGTGCTCGCGCGCGTGTGCGTGTGTGTGTTTTATGGATTTCTTTTTTAAATATTATCTCATGGAAAAAAATATTGAAAACTAACCATAATTATTAGTTAATGATTTCCTTACTTGTAAATACGAGAATTCAGTTATTAAAAAACTTTATAAAGAAATAAAGAATTTCGAATAAATATAACAGAATTTTATTATTTTACAGGACCTGTCAATCTAATATAACCAGTTAATTTATAGTTCATATTCCAATATATAATAAAAAAGTATTACTTATATTAATTATCGGTTTTATAATTCAATATGTACACACATATAGTAGTCCTAATACTTTATAATTCAAGAGGATCGTATTTAAAAATTTCGCATCTAAGGTAATAATTTTTTAATGGACCTGCTTGCCTGCCAAACCTTCATTAAAGCGGTCCTAGTCATTTACCTATTCCGCCTAGACAGAAATTTGCAAATAATTTCCAACGGTATATTGAAAATATGACCATCCTTTAGACGTGACAGTTATTCAGAAATTTCAAAAATATATATTGTGCCAAAAATGTATTATGCATAATACATAATGTATAGGTGAATACAAAAGTTAAGAGACTAAATATGCAAACTCAACTAATCACAGTAATGGAATGCTTTTGCAACGAGTGATTTCTGATTAAGAAAAATGTGAGTGTGATTTGCAAATAGTTTAAACACCAGAACAGCACGATACGCAATCCATACTAAATGCGTGTGGATTGCGCATACTGATGCAAGTCGATTAATACTTGGATTAATATTAAGTATGGATTCCCCTAATTGGTAAAATCGATTATTCTTGATAATTTTGATACTAATTGTTACATGATAACTTTCAACATGAATTCAGAAGCAAATATTTATTACATAGGTCTTATTCAGTTAATAGTGCCCCCATATATATCCAAAAGATTCTCTTTTTGCTCTATACTACTTTTCTACTATGCGGCTTATCCATTCTAAACATGATACAATAGCGAATTTCTAAAAATTTAAAGATAGCCATGTAATTATTTATGGTATACTTTTTTCTTTTTCTTCATGCAGAACAACAAGTTCTGGAAGTACAGGTACCAGACAATGCACAGACAAGCAATCGAAAACCTCAACATTTGAAACACAGAGCGAACCACCACAAGAACATGGCGTCAGGATTGGACTTCCACGATCACCCTCAATCAACGAAAAATACAAACGACGTTCAACAAGACAAGGAAGAAAAACTCGATATTGTAATTAAGAAAACTTCACATAAGGATCCCTTTGGAAATAAACTTGAGAAAATACACTCGGATGCTGACAAAATTACAGTAGCAAAAGTGGCATCAATCAGTCCATTTCAAGAAATATCGGGAATCGAAAATTACAATGGGTTTCTTCCTCTTGAACAAATAAGCGATTCAAGAAACGATATCAATTTTGTCGAATATGAACCTTATAACCAAGAATTTGACAAAACTAATCCGATTTTCAATTCACAGAACGGATATTATGAAGATATTCAAGGAAGTAATAAATTTATTGATAAACCAGGAGTTTTATTTCCACCAGAAATTAACAGTAACTACCAGTTTGGAGAAATGAATAATCCATCGTTAAATGGCTTTTCGGACATTAATGGGTATGTTGAAGATGCATCTTTTAAATATTCAAACGGCAATCCAGAAAATCTGAATCCATCGGAGTACAATAGATTTATAGATAAGCCACATATCCTATTTCCTGTCGAAAATGGAAATAACAATCAGTTTGACGAAACGTATAAACCACAATTAAACAATTTTCCAGACATTAATGGCCATGTTCCAGGCACTTATTCTAAACACTCTAATGGTAATCCAGAAAGTTTGAATCCATATAACGGCAATGGATTTATAGAAAAGCCTCATGTCCTGTTTCCAGTCGAAATTAGTAATAACAACCAATTTGATGAAACAGATAAATCACGGATGAACAGTTATCCAGAGACTCATGGGCATTTTCCAGATATGTCTGTGCAATATTCCAATGGCCATTCCGACAGCTTGAACCCGCCAGAAAGCAATGCAGGTAATGGATTTCTAGATACAACATATGTTCTATTTCCTCCAGAAAATGAGAATAACCTACCATATGAAGACATGGACAAATCATATATGAACCATTTTCCAGAAACCAATGAACACGTTCCAGATGCATCCGCAAACAATTATAACGTTAATCCAGAAAACATGATTCATTCACAACACGAGATGGCGCCACATTCCCATATTGGAGAGACTGTGCATGAAGTTTTCAAAAAAGAAGAAAAGATCCAAGAAATCGATTCACAATCAGGCAATAAGGAAGTTTCACGGGAAATATCGAGGAAAACTTCCAATACGGTTTCAAAAAAATTATCAGAAGATTCAAATTCATTAATGGGTTCAGTACTTACCGCCAGTCATCCACAAGATATATCCGATGAGTCTATGGACCATAGATCAGAAGATGAAAATCCAGAAGAAAATTATCCTTTGCATAGTCCAGCAATGAAAAATCCAGAATCATTTGAGCATGATTATGAAGAGTCCAAAAGGTTCTCATCACTTTCAAAGAGAGATGACATGAATGGGTATGAAAGCCAAAGAAATCATCAATTAAATGGAAATCCTTATGACAGATCGAATTACAATGACTCTTTAATTCCAAAGTCAATAATGACACAGCGAAGAAACTTAGACGAAATCAAAAATCTTCCGATGGGTTTCAGAGCTATGAAAAATCGTCCAACAGATGTACAAGAAATGAATTATCAACCGATAAATTTAGAAAAAATGAAGAATCATCCAGTAGATTTCGGGGAAATCAAAAATTATCCATACGTTAAAATTCACAAAGACAACAATAAACAAAATTTCAATCGAAATAATTTTCTTGGTAAGTACTTTTGATGAGTTTTTACATTTTTAAATATTTTTATTTTCTCGTATACGAAATATAGAGAAAGTATTGTAGTCGTCAAAAAATTCGAATTCGAGATTTTAAGATCACCAAGTTTTAGATCTTCCTGAGATCGAAAAGAATACTTTTGGAAAATGTCTGTCTGTGACAAAGATAACACAAAAACGCTTTGTGCTAAACGAACTTTACATCAAATTTGTAGATCTCTAGAAATATTGTGAGCAAAATTACTCAGAGGAAGTTCGTGAGTTCGGCTGTCCGAATATACATTAACACGATAACTACAAAATGAAAATAACTATATAGATAAAATTCTGTGCACAGATTTATCTTCTATAATGTAGACAATTAAATTTTGAGACAAATCCAACAAGGGGTTGATCGTCTGTCGGTCTGTATTTTTAGAAATGTGAAAATGCAATAACTCAAAACCGAAATGATTCGAATGTATCAAATTTGGCATGGGATTCTGTGATTACAAGTGAAGTTTTTTTCCGTCAAATTTTTGTATTAATCAGTTGGGAAAAACGCATTTAAAACACAAATTCCATTATCAGATAGTATTAATAGCATGCCAGAAATTAAACGTCAAAAGACTCTCCAATGATCACACGATAGATTCAGTAAAAATGCTAAATTCGTGTTAAAAGTTAATATTCCGTAACTATTGTACGCCAATGACGTGATAAAGCCTTTTCTGGAATAAGACCTTTATTAAAGAGTATGCAAGAAAGTTTTGTGGAGACCATTACTGTTAGTTTTAATTTCAGATTGCCAATCTCGGCTGGCTATCAACTAGTTTTCGCCGGAATTATTACGTATAAAATTTTAACATTTTTTTTTTTTTTTGCTTATCTTTATTTAACAGTCTCTCAAGGAAAGCATTTTAAAATTTCAAAATTTTATAGACAAGAAACTTGCATATTGTTAAAATTCTTAAACATTCTCTTCATGCTCTTTTTTTGTTTACCTAATTTTCTCGCAAATCTCATTTGAAATGCGTGCTTTAATTGGAAATATTTTATTTATTCAACATTCAGGGGAGTCAACCGAAACTTTTGGCTTTAGAGCATTAATAGGTTTCTGTCTGAAGCACTCAGGCAGAAAGGATGCTAGAAGTGAATAAACTGAAGTACGATAAAAGCAATTACAACATTACAACGATTATAACAATTCTGCCAAAAAAACTAGAAAAAATAAATCTTTTGAAAGCTTAAAATTTAATAGAATGAAGTGATCTTTTAAGTATACGAAAATACAACTACAACATCTAACAAATAACAATAAAAATCTGGAAAAAAATAAGTGCATTTTACATGAATTGTGACACTGGGAAATGGGAAAACATTGAAATCCCTAAAAAGACATTTTCTAAAATGGCACAAAAATAATTTTTGTGAAATTATATTTTCGGGTGCTATTGCGAAAAACATATGAAAATATCTCTCGGGTTTAAATGCGACGAACACTGATTACAATTAAATGATCCTCTATGTTAGCTACGGAAGTCAGACTTAATGAATAAATTTGTGACAGCGTTTTGCTATAAGTTCGTTTCTATATTCCATCTCCTCGGGAATCAAAACATACTTATTTTTAGAAAGATTTTCACCAACTATGTATGGTGTGTATAATACCAGATTTTTCGTTACTGTGATGTCCACTAATGTTCTGAGACTGCTATACTGATTCCTCTATTTATTAAATCACGTGTAGCATTTCTGTTGCTTTACCAAGGCAATAACATTAAAAACGATCTAGCATATCTGAATTGTTAAAAATTACACTATACTTTTAATCACTGTTTTCTGGTATTGATAAAATATATTTTGTTTTATATTTAAAAAGAAACGAAGCTTAACTTCACTAATGAATTATAAAAATATTATTCTAAATCATTGGAGAATTTCAAGTTTGTATCTTATAAATTCATTAGCAAACTTTCATTATTGGTATATACTAAATATATTAATGAATATCTAATATGTTATCTATTTTCAGATATCTTTTTCTCACAAGATACTCAGCAAAGGCCTGAAACACGAGAGATAAAACAGTCAGATATGCGTAACATTGGAGACAGTATCAGCAAGAATTTTGCTAAGTTCAAGCGAGAGGGCAATCAGTTTGAAAGAAATTCCATCTCAGCTCAAAATACTGACCAAGAGACAACAACAAGCAACAATACACCAGATTCACAGACGAAAGAGACAGAAAAAAGAAGCGGTGCTATCAAACGATTACCTAATGCATCAGAGCCTAGTGACAAAAAGAATTTGTTGTACATCAGTAAGTACTTTTTTGTTAATTTATATTTTATTTCAAATATTCAAGGTGACCTAACCAAAAGGGATCAATCGTTTTCTGTAATTTAAATAAAGATAAAAGGAAATCTTCAAATGATAAAATGTAATATTCAAGGTGATCTAATCATAAGAGATTAATCGTTTTAAATAAAATGAAATCTTATAGCTGGTAGGTATCTTAGAAAGTTCTTGCTTCAAAAGTATTCAATGCATGATTCCAACCGCAGTGGGATTCTATATGTTACAAATTTGTAATGTTGCTTTTCCAGCGCACTAAGTCTCCTAGTAAGGAAGATAGTTTTATAAGTGGGTTTAACTGATGCCAAATGAATGCCTGATTTGTCGCACTTGGCAATAAATCAGGCGACCATTTGGCGATGTACCGATTAGGAACAAAGATACGATCGTTTTCTAAAATATTCGTTGCTCTGTCTATTCGTTGTTCATATTGCCACTCTGTTTATTTGATTTAAATACGAAAAATTCAATTATTCGGTGCTCGTGTCAGACAAACATAACGCAAGAGGTAAAAAATCTTCCTTCAAAATGCTTTGATGATTTCGATGAAATGCAAAATGTACTGAGATCTTTAATTTATTAGTACCTATAAAATAATTAATTTCTCATCAATAATTGATAACTTATTAATACTTACTTCTTTTCCTTACAGGAAAGAGGACAGTCGAAATCTTATTACCAAATATCCCGTCAGAAAATAACGAATCACGTACAGCGGAATTTCAGAAATTACAACTCCACAATCCATTCTTAAAAAATGACAAAAACCAAATGGAATATCAGCTTCAAAACAGCGGAAGAAATCATCCTTATTCACATAACAATCAAAAATATGCAGAATCGGAGGTTTTTGGAAATTCAGACGCATTTCTTGATTCCCAACAATATAGTGTCTCCGAAACTTTAAACGGGCATTCGAATTTTGCAGAGCAGACAACAAATCCCGAAGAATTGGATCCATTTCTGTATGAGTCAATACCAAGAAAACAGAATGGAGATCAGTTCAATGTACCACATCGACAATATTTTGAAAAACAAGGCCCAAACTCAGAAAATTTGGATTCATTTCTGTATGAATCATTTCCAAGGAAGCAGAATGGAAATCAGTTCAGTGCACCAAATCGAGAACAGAACCCAAACTCAGAAAATTTAGATTCAATTCTGTATGAATCACTTCCAAGAAAGCAGGATAGAGATCGGTTCAATGTACCACATCGGGAAAATTCTGGAAATCATCCTTCAGTTAATATTTATACTGAAGAAGAAGAAAAAGTTGAAAGAAGGGAAACGCCCACGAATGTCGAGAGTATCATAAGCGAAATTCTAGATGCCTCTTCAAATAAAATAAAACGAAATGCATCGCCTCCACGTATCAATGATGTCAAAGCGTTTAAACCTAAAACAAAGAAGAAATCACATAAAAGAATTCACAAGAAAAAGAAGCATTATAAATAGGAAACACCTATAAGAAAGTAAAACCTTTGGTTTAGAACCCTATTCAGAAATAAAATATTTTTTTTTATTGTGATATTCATCTATATAAAACTTTTTAAACAACAAAAAGTGTTTTTTCCTAGAAAAGATAATATTTCCGTTCTGAATAACCTCCTGGGATATTTTCCCCCTTACCTCTGTTATTGGTATACTAGCCGAATTTAAGGACTAGCTGGTTGATAGGAAATGATAATTGTATTTATGTTAAATCAACTGTCTTATGCATAATATATACATTCACCCTCAATAAAGTACACGTATTTTCAAACTTCGAATTTTGATAAACATTTAAGCCATGTTTTATGGTAATTCAAAAAAAAATGTTCATTTGAACATCATTAATAGATTGTAGTTCCATGACGTCAGAACCGCATGAAAAACCAAATAGTCTGCGCCATCTAACATTTAATGTTACATTCTATTTTGCAGTGTTTATCGTTTTATTTCTCTTGTGTAATATTCAATTGAATTTCACTTTCAGAATGAAGGGGCGCATTTTAATTGTATTGTATGAGCACGTTTAATAGTTAACTTGATTTAAATAAGCAAATAAAAATATTTAAAAAATAGCAAATAAAATATAAAATCTATTATGATATATTTCAAAAGGCTTTCTTTGTTAATAGACATCCCAGATAATTTGAAAAATTAAGTTAAAAATTAAAAATACACTTTATTACCAAAAATTGGGGAGAAAACTGAATTTTGATTCCTAAATAAAAGAAAAAAATACAGTTAAATATCTACTGAAACGGTTTTTAGCTTTCTCGCAACAATGAAAATTATTGTTGCAAATTATACATGAAAATCTTTTTGAAACGAAATAAAAATAAAGGAAAATATTACCCAATTAAACTGTCATCATTCGGAAATAAAATTTGAATTTTAAAGGGGTGGAAAATCTATTTATTTGTAATAGTATATTGAGATGCTTTCTGACGGAAAACGGGAAAATCACGCTTAATTTTTAATTAATCAAAATTATAATTAAATTTTAAAAACATTCTAAATGAACATTCCCACCCTCCAAGCGTAGTACCAAATTTGGTACAGAAAGTTCAACGATCTTTACTGTAGAGCGCCAACAGATCGATCATCAGGCACATTCATTTTCATTATTAATAGGTTCCCATTAGTGCCATTATTATTAATAGATGACTAGCTGGTTTGTTGGTGATATCAGTTATATTTAATTTCAGTTAAATCGCTTAATTATAATTTTATGTCCTTGATTCTTTGAAATTGTCAAAAGTGAAAATAGTGCTATTTTAATTGTCTTACATATATTCTATTTATTATGTACGTGAACATTCTAATAAGTACTAATTTTATGACATCGTAACACCATCAAAAACGAAAGGTGCTGCCATCTCTCTTCTAATATCTGCGGTATTGAAGTTTCAATTCTTTTATTTGTCTCTTAAACTATACAAATATTAAAACAATCTTCGTTACTTTCTCGTATATGTAGTATAAAGAAAGTCTAGTAATCGTCAAAAAATTCGAACTCCAGATTTAGACGAATCTCCACATTATACTACACACTGAGTTCGAAAAATACATTTTTGGAAAAATGTTTATCTGTTTGTGACAGAGATTATTTAAAAACGCTTTGAGCCAGACGATTGAAATTGCGTATAGAATCTTTACACCAAATGTGTAGATTTCTTTCAAATTTGGAGTAAAATCTGTTCCGAGGAAATTCGTCTATCCGGCTGTTTGAATATAAGTTAACAAGATAATTACAAAACGAAAGAGAGTTAGACAGAAAAAATTAGGTACATAAATTTAACACCTATAGTGTAAACACCTGTTAACCTTTGAACCAAATCCAAAAAGGGCCGTTGTCGGTCTATATTTTCAGAAACATGTAAAAGCAATTATCCAAAAAACGTAATGACTAAAATATATCAAATTTGGTATGAGATTTTGTGATTACAAGTGCACTTTTGTGTCAAATTTTTGTTCCAGTCGGTTCAGAAAAACGTGTCTAAAACCACACATTTTATTTTTGAATACTATTTACACAGGGATTAAACGCCAAGGATGACACGATAGATGCAGTAAAAATACTAAAGTCACACCAAAGCTTAATATTTCGTAACTATTGTATGCCATTGCCATGTAAGGGGTTCGCTGAGATTATAAGTTTATTAGAGAGTATGTGAGAAAATTTTGGGTAGGCTATTCCAGCTGTTTTTAGCTTTAAATTTCATAGAAGAAAATCGTGCCATTAAATATTTGATGAAACAATGAAAATGATTTGAATTCCAGGACAAGAATATAATCTATTGTTGGAAAGGAAATGAGAAGAAACATTTTTTGTAAAATTGCCTTCATTCAAGAAAATTTGCACGCCAAATTGGCATCATAATAAGCGGTGGAAAGACGAGATGCTTTTGTCACAGAATCGCATAAAAATGATGTTCAAGACCCGTCGATTGAGGTTGTTTGCTGGAACATAGATTACAGGAGCCCAGTCTTGAGTCGAAAATTGATTCATTTAGAGGATAAAAATCTTTTTATCGATTTCTATAAGCTATCGAATACATCATGTGGCCTCGCTGTGAGTTACAGTGGAATGTTTTGGCACACACGCCTATGAGTTTCTTGCCACCACAGTGGTTAAAAAGTCGTTAAATTTTTTTTTAACAATATAGAATTCCTTTTTTTGTAATTATAATTTCATAGATTTACTGCGAAAATCCCATATCCCGCTTAATTATTTAATGAAATAAAATTAAATTTCAAAAACATCACCTGGAAATGCATTTCTTCACTCTTCCAAGATTTACACCAACTAAATTTGTTTAGTTTTACTTAACGGCATACGAAAAGAAAAGGGGGAAAATCTTTATTCAGATTTCAATGAATTTTCATGCTATGGATTATTATCTCACAAGTCTTCAGATTTCTGTTGAATATCGGAGTTATCTTTCGCTTCTTCCTAAAAATAACATGGTATCCGAAATCTCAACTCAAACTGAGAGTTCCAATTTTTCTGTTTATAAGGTAAGATATGCTGTCAGTACACTAATTAGATAAAAAATGGAAACTTTATGTTCTCTCAAGTGCTCTGATCTCTGTTCAATATCGGGATTATCTTCCGCCTCTTTCCAAAAATTACTGCGGTGATGATCAACTTGCCTCGCTTTGTTGATGCCCTGATCTAGAAGACTCCCCCAACAGAGGGTGCCTAAATTGTACTTCGGATGTTCGAAGTTCTCCCCATGTTCTATGCGTTTCGCACCACTAGAATAGTATTTTCTTATTATTTACCTTATTATGTTTGAGTTCGTCGTGACATGCTATCACTTTCTTGATGTTCTGCACTTGAGATTGTTCGGAAGCTTAAAAAATCTCGTTCTGAACTTGCGTACTTAGGGCAAGTATAACCGCCTGACGTATCGAGATGCAATGTGGAATCTCAAGGTATTTCGCTCTGAACATGAGTATTTGCATACTTAGGGCAAGTATTACTGCCTGAAGTACGAAAATGCGTTGGAATGGATTCGAACACATCTCTCTAGAGGAGACACACTCCACAGAAAAAAACACAATCGGTAGAAATACCGTTTTTAGAGGGATCACAGAATTGTCTACCATTTTGGTGCTAACTTTGTTCATGCCATTGTATGCGGACCACACATGAGAAATTACGGTTGAAGCCTTTTTCAGGGTCGAGGCAGAGTCTTAACACTGCGTATGCAAATTAAAATGTATGTTTTTAGGACGAATGGTTTTAGTATATATAACCGTGATATGATCTAGTCCTTTTTCTAGTAGATTGTATGCTGTCCAAACCAGACTGTTTTCCGGGTCTTAAGATAGACTTTTTTGATTTATCACGAAAGTTGTGATCATTTAATAATAACTGAAATTCCTGTTCCATTTTTGAATTTCTAAAATTATAATCACTTGCCATTTTATTATTTTTCTGCAAATTCGAACTTAATCAAACTGCTACTGACATATAATATCTTGATATGTCCTTAAATCCGAAGTATTTATAGAAGTTTTTATACATTAATTCGTGTAGTGGGAAAATTACTTGATATTGAAATTACAGAATCTTTCCGTGCTGATCTAAATTTTCAGTAATGAACTTTCTCTGTTCATCTATTTCTGTAACAGTCCAATCAATACATTTATCTTCACTTGTGGTGGACATTCAATGAGATAAATAAAAAAGGATAGTTTTATATACATATTTAATTGTGTGTGTGTGTGTTATCAACTGCGACAAAATTTGTTTATACAACTAAAATTTAATTTTTTTTTTATTTCAAGGGAAGGATGTCACATTTCATATTAATTTTACTATTTTTAGGAAAAAAATTAACTATTTCAAATATTTAAAATTTATATGCCACAATGTATTCAGTTAACGATGTCTGTATTCTGTTCAATATTTGCATGCTTTTGGCTAATAAAACATGCGTTGCCTTGTTTCTACTAGGGTAAAAAATAATTTAAATAAATATGTGTTTTTTTAATTTGATAATCTATTTTTTCCCTTTCCGTATTGCTATCACTGTTTGTTTCCTCCAACATTTGGTTCTTTTAATACATTCACTTTTTTTAAAGAAAAAGTCTCCAGACCGAAGCGAATACTGGACAAAAACATTTTATGACTGCTTAACACTATGATATACATAAAAATAGATTTTGAGGCTCCCTGTAGATTTATGGGTACGTGGTGAAGGCCTCCACCTGTAATACTTCCACAATATCACATTTATTATACATATGCTATACTGCTTTTATCTCCGTTAGAATAGAGAATCTGTTATACATTTTAAGCAAATTCTCTTCGAACAACTAGATCCAAAAGCTGAACCAGATATCAAATTTTGTTCTTCTAAGTCGTTCTTAAATTATCTTCACAGATATAGAAAGACACACTTCTAAAAATGGCTTTATCAGACTCGGGATAAATCTTAAAAGATTACGATACATTCAATTGTCGAGGTCGAATTTTTATATGATTAAAATATTTTTTCTATTCTTTATTTTACATTTCAGAAAATGTAAATATGTGTATACACTGTAGAATTATTATTATCCGAACTTAAGAAATAAAAGAAAATAATATAAATATAGAAATAAAAGAAATTTGCACTCAAAATTTTTTAATAAAAGTGAATAAATGCAGCGAAACAATTGATTCTATTGATTTGTTCAAGCATCGATATTTCAATGCGGCATATAATAAATATAGCAAATTTAAACTACTTTCATTTTGTGGTCAATAAATTAATGTTATAAGAAAATCTATGTTATATTAAGCCTTTTTTTTAAATAATAATAATCTTTTTTGGTCTATACATTCGAATTTTCAATAATACGGATCGGATTTAGTTCCAGTTAATCCGGATAATTAAAATTTTGTGATCAACAAACTAATATATTATAAATAAATTTTATTTTTTCCAGAGAAATAATCTTTTTTCCGGTCAATTTATCAATATATCCGAAAGTTCGATAATCCGGATTTGGTTCCGCTTAATCAAGCTAACTAAAGTTCTACTACCACTTAATTTTTAAAATGCAGTGTCATCAAATATTCTTAAGTGTGTATTATATAAAGAGAGTCATGGTATTGCTAACGAATGATTTATAAGTTAAATTGTTGCACAAAGAAAAATATCTCAGTCTATTGGATCAGAATTAGTGTTTCATAACAGATTTTTAGAATACCATAAATTGATAAATTTGTATGAAACCGAGTACCACATGATGAGTAAATCAAACAACTTGTGTAAAAATATTTTATTACAAAAGTGCTAAATTGAACGAAACTACAAACATGAGTTAAATTGAAAGAATAATAATTCAGAAACACAAATGATAAAACTGAAGATGGGCTGTTTGCATAATCAACATGTAAACGTTTTCCCCAAATTTCATGCATATATGTGTTTTCCAAATTCTCACAACAGCGACATTTTTCTCACAATCAATATAATTTACCAGTTAAGAATTTTTGAATGCTCGCCATCAAAAGAAAATTTTCTTCATAAATGCTAAGAACAAATTCTATTTTATCCAATTCAATAGCTTTCAAAGATGCATACAAAATATTGTCCCTGCAAAATGAAATTTGTAATATTGCTTCTGTGCACAGGAAGTCTCCTGGTAAGGAAGATGGTTCTAAAGGTAACTCAAACAAATGACGGATCAATTATCCCCGGCTATTACTATAAAAATGAAGGACCCAGAATTTCGAGAATCTTGGCGATAACTCCATTAGGATTAGATTGCCAGCGATTATTCTAGAAATTTCTTTGACCTGACATATAAAAGCAAAGCAACAGAGACGGGAGTCAGCCATTTGAAGTAGCAAAATGAATTAAGAGTAATTGTGTGAAGTCTGTCTCCTGTGAATTTTTCACTAAGCACTTTGTGCTGTAAAGGTTGTTTATAATCGAAATGCTACTATTCATTGTAGCTGCTGTTTTTGTATATGCTTCGACTGTGTTTTGTTACTGTGCATAGAGAAAAATAAAAAGAATCGATATTTGTTATTGAACTAGTGGACCTTTTTTTCATTGCATGAAGTTTGGATATTTTCCGTAAAAATATTTAAAATTTCTCTTTAAATATTCGTTTGGCAAATTTCGTTTAACATTACTTGCATAATATTATATTTTATGAGTAAGGGCAATAATTAATTAATATAAAATATAATAATGCAACTTACAAATCAACACAAGAAAAATGAGACAGCAGGATTATTATGAGTAAAAACCTTCAATAAAATATAATGTATATTTTGGCCTTCTCTGCAAAGCATTTTAAATTTTGATAGACATGTAATTTACACTATTTTAGGAGAGTTGCATCTGTTCTGTTCATTGTTCTATGCACCTACCCAATTCTCAGTATTACCAACTAAAATTTAAACTTTAATCTAAAAGAAAAAAAAAAAGGAAATAACTTTAAGAAATGCATTGTAATGGAAAAAAAAAAAAGAAAAGAAAAAGACTAATCTAAACAAACCCGATAATTTGTTCACTTTTTGAAACGCAACCTTAAAATATATAAAGGTAAAACGAGAAATCATACAGCATTAGAGTTTTACAAATAAAATTGAATATATTTCATAACTTTTGCAATAACTTAAGAGAATTTTTGTTTATTGACAATAAAATTAAAGCATTTTTGTTCATCGAATATTTTAATAAAAAATAATGTATAACAATAATAAGTCAAAACTTGAAGTTCAAAAAGCGATAATATATATTTTTATATATTTTTCAATTGCAGAAAAGAACAGTAATCTTTAGAAATGGACAAATTATAAAAAAAAACTTCGTCATTGCTTGCTTATAAATTTTATCTAGTTTGATAACAATTATCTGCAAATGTCACAAAAAAAATGTTAAAACCATAAAGCTAAAAATAAACAAAGCAAATATGAAAAAAAAATTCATATCTTAGTTTTTAATTATGGAAAAAAAACTGATAAAACATCTGTAAGAAAATAAAGACGAATTTCATT
Organism: Argiope aurantia; assembly: GCA_026543865.1. Classification (NCBI taxonomy): domain Eukaryota; kingdom Metazoa; phylum Arthropoda; class Arachnida; order Araneae; family Araneidae; genus Argiope; species Argiope aurantia. The sequence continues at coordinate 255,509 of JAPMOR010070192.1, forward strand.
ATAACATCAGAGAAAAACTTAAGTGTACACAATTTTTTTCTCCAAACTCTCATCCTAGAAATATTGATTTCTTTTTTTTATTTGTAATTCATTTATATAATGTATTAATTTTTGAAATTATTTGGTAAAAAATACCAAAATTTCTTTCAGTTTTAATTAATTAACATTTGGAAAAATAATCCTCAGGACAGCATTTCCGCTCTTCGGAGTACATTTTTTTCAAATTTCATAAATATAGGTCAAGTTATTTTTTTCAGGTAGAGCATCAACACACACACACACACACGCACACACAAATATTACCCTTCATTAAAACTATATTAGTTTTAGATCTGGTTACACTTATGAAGAAACTAATGTATTATATTCCACCTTAAAGCTGCCTATTTCATGCTAAAATCTTATCCCGAACAAAGTGATCAAAATCTACTATATCTACATCAATTAAATACAAAATAACATTTAATAGTAATTCTGAGAGGACATTTTTGATATTAAAACTAATAATTTAATAGATAATTATTTAATAGTGCAAAATAATTAAAAAATACTTTTATCAACTAATTATATTAAAAGATGCATGCTAACAATTTTTATTCATTATTAATCTTTAATGAAGCTGGTTTAGTGTGTTCTTTTAGTATGTGCTTTATAGTATTAACAATATTCAATGCATTCAATTAGTATTAACTAGAATAATTTTAATATTAACTTCTCATAATTTATGGCATTTTTTAAAAATCATCTGCTAGATTATTATTATCATCAAAAATATACCATTTTAATTCAGAAAATGAATGGCTTCTTCTTTTATTTATACTTCAGACTGATATACAGAATTGATCTATCTCAAATTTATTATAAAAATTGTGCCAATTTTAGAATTTGAAACTCAATTTTATAAACAAATAGTGCATTTGTTACAAGAGTACAGGCATAGCATCTTTGCACTTTGATATGAATGTGATAATTCAATGCTAGGAAGAAGAAGGAAGGCATAACAAATTTCTTTTGCAACAATATCAACGAAATCAAATCCAATAAGGCGGTTTTTATAAAATTACTTATAGTAATTAAATTTGCTCACAGACAAACATATTTGCTGAAATATATATTTCCCTTATAAAAAAAATTCTTCAAAAAAATTTTTTTTTCTTTTCTTTTTTTTTTATTAAAAAATGGATACATAAAATATAAACAAATTTAAAAACAAAATGTAAAAACTTAATTATGTTTTGAATGTCCTGCACTTAATTTTTCATAATATCTCCTCTCCTACAAAACAAAAAAGATACATGTTAAAAAACAATTACAAATGAAATACATTTACAAATAATCTGTTTTCTTTTTACACAAAACAAAATTTTAAAAAAAAGGATTTGCAAGCAGCATATAAATTTTTTTTATTCATACACTCATTGAATAAAATAATTATGTACCTTTATTTTTAAAAAGTTGTTCAATTATGCTACTAAAATAATACTTTTAGAAAAGAATTCTTTGTTTGAAGCTTTACTCCTTCCTCTACCTTTATATACAAGCCCTGTTTCCTAATGTTGTACTGTGTCAAATAAAGAAACATTGATTCCAAGATTTTATAATCAACATAATTTATCAAATAACAATAATGTCATTCAGACTGTTTAATGAAGATAGATATTTTTCCAACAACTGGATTTAATTAGAAATTTTTCAGATTGTCAAAATTTATGGAAATGAGCCAGACAATTGTATATCACTACCAAATCTGGATCTAATTGATCAACAGAAGGAGATACTATATCGCACCATATACTTGATTCTCCTCATTGTACAAAGAAAGTGGACACAAAGTACATGTTTTAGACTAGACACCTCAGGTGACCAATTGGTTCATTAGGAATATTAGTTATATTTGATTTCAGATAAATCATTTAGATAAAACTTCATGTCCATGATTCTGCCAAATTATCTGATATTAATGCCAAGCTATTTTGTCTTATTTATTGTGGACATGAATCTTTCTAATGGAGATGGTCCCATAAGACGATAATGCAATTAAAAATATAAATATTAAATTAATATATCTTCTAAATTTTCCGATATTGTAACTTTTTTAAAAATTACTCTTGTAAACTAAATAGAATTCCTTTCCTTTAATTTTCAACAGTGAAAGAAAATGACACAATTAAATATTTGAAATAATAAAAATGGTTCTAATTTCAAGGCAATATTTTTTTTTTTCGAAATTATGGGGGAAAAAACTTTTTTAACTGTCAGAATTCAGGAAACATTTGTATGACTATTAATTTGTATCAATAAAAAGACAAAGTTTTAGATTTTTGAAATGATATAAAATTTATTCTTATATGTAAAATTTTTGGAAGTTATCGGGAAAAAATGCCCAAATTCAGCTTAATTTCCAACTCTCCGAAATTTATATGTGCCAAATTTGGATCTGCAGGTTAAACCGGATGGCTACTAGAGTGCCAACATACATGCACAATTTCATCTTTATTATAAGTATAGATAAAAATGTGATCATAAAATAATAATCATTGATTGAATAGTTTAATTAAGATAGTGGAACATTATTCAAATATTTATAGTTGATAGTCTTCAACAGACTACTACATTTCAATCTCACAGAGCACAGAAAAAATTCAAAGCACTGCACCTTAAAATGATTTATATTCTCAGTCAAGTTTAGCAGTTTACACACCGTCAGAGCGCTTATGATAGTTCGTCAAAATGATTCAATGAAAGCTAAGCCACAATTAATAGATTGGCAATGTAAAAAAGCTTCTACATACTTTCAAAATGGAAAAGGGTAAATTCAGAACATTAAATTGCCAAACTGCACAAAAGTAGGCAACTCCACCATTCCCATCCCCTTTGAGCAAGGTGACATATTTACAAATTTCTGAATTTGGATGTTTAGGGTTCTTAAGACCAAGACCAAAAAAGAAATGCAGAATTTTCCAGTACATTGTTTCATAAGAACTATTAGAATAAGCAGAATTTCTAAAAGGAATCGAACTGAAAATAGAACCTAAGTATAAAATTGCAGTAACGGTATAATTAATACGACTGAGATTTATTAAATTAATTATTTAAGAAATCTAAAATACTTCAATTAATTTTCATCTCAGTTTCCATTCACCATTTTTCATATCAATTAGAAATATTTTAAATAATCCAATTTCTCAAACAGACTATTTAAAAAAACTTAGCATTTCAGTAAAACATACATGAAAATATCAGCAATAATTTAACATAGTACAAAAACAGACAGAAATTATAATGCAAGTATATGATTGCAAACCTGTTCAGATATGGATGGTTTGATTTCTGAAAATGCTTCATCGAAATGTCTCATAGAAAGAACTAAAACGCCTTCCCGCTTTTGTCCTGAATTCCTCATTTCTCCCACAGCTTTTAAACCTGCTTCCTCAATAAGATTAGCAAGATCAGCACCACTGCCAGAAAATATATATATATATATATAAGTATAAAAAGAAAAATTCAAAATATCTCAACACTTCAATTGTTTTGAAAAATACTTCAACAATGCAGCATATCTTACCTAAAATTTTCACACCTTGGATCTAATGCTATTTTTTCTAATTCAAGCCCTTCTTCGAGAGTTCTTCCCTATCAGAAAAATCGTTCATTAAACAGTTAAAGTATGTTCATAATAGTAATAAATATATAGCATTGTTATTGAATTACTTTTTTGTCAGACCGGCCCTGGGTGGCGTTGTAATACACATAAAACCATTTAATATGGTTTGTAATTGTTAAATAAAGTAAAATTAAAATTGCTTAATATGTCCTCCTTCACTTTCAACAATATGCTCTAATCGGAGAACCAAATTTTCTGTAAATGACTGGAGTGAGTCTGCCGGAATATTAAGAATATAGCGCCGAATGTTGTTCTTCAGATCTGGTAGAGATGATAGCCTTTGACGGTAGACATTGTCCTTCAAATAACCCCACAACCAAAAGTCACAAGGAGTGATGCCCGGTGAGCGAAGAGGCCATGCTATTGGAAAATGACGACTGATAACTCGTGTGAAATGCTGTTTTAACAATTGCTTTGGATGACAATTAATATGAGGTGGTGCACCATCCTGCATGAAAATGATGTCCTGAAGGCATCCAAACTGTAGAACAGTTGAGATTACAAAATCCCTCAGCATATCATGGTGCCATTGTCCTGTGACGGAACAGGTTTGGATTCCATTTGAAGTTATCTTGTCAGAGAAATACGGTCCAATGATAAAGGTAGCTGTAAAACCACAACATACTGTCACTTTTTCAGGATGTAAGGGTTGTTCCTGGATAACGTGAGGGTTTTCCTCTGCCCAAATTCAACAGTTGTGGCCCATTAATTTGCTCATTAAGGAAAAAGTGGGCCTCATCACTTCACAAAATGTTCCATGGCCAAGTTATGTCAACCACCATTCAAGCAAGAAACTGAAGTGCAAAAGTTTTAGGGATCTTAAGTCCCTGTCCTATAACAGGTGCACAGACTTGATTTTGTACATATAAAAATGCAAATTTTGCCTTTCTATTTTTTGTACAGTTGAATACGGCATATCCAGAACATGGGAAACAACTGTCAAACCCACACTATTATGTGGCGACTGACTGCTGGCTTCAACGAGCGTGGTTGCAACATTTTCGACGCTGGAAGACGGGATCTTTTTTCGTCCTTTACCTGGAAGAATGCAAAGTTGCCCAGTTTTTCAAAGTTTCTGCATCATCTTGTGTATGGCACCTGAAGGCATTGGACATCTTCATATCTGCTTCATACGACGAAATTCCTTTAGAGCTGCAAAGGAGTTTTGTTGGTTCTGGTAGAACAATTTCACTAGTAGCGCTTTTTCTTGCAACGTAGATTTGACGAACAGAGAAGAAACTATTGTTTATGCAGAATCCACCTTCTTTTTATAATAATAATAAAAAAAATTGGTAATAGACATGTGCCGTAATGCAAATCATGCTTCACATTTTCAATATATGCAAATAAATGCCATTTGTGTTACAGCGCCATCTATTGGTTAATTTTTGTACTAAATTTTTTGTATTTAATAAATGTAAAGTGCATCATCTGAATAATCTGTAGTTCAAATTTTATCTTATTTTGACCAATAGAACCAATTTTAGAGCCCTCTGAACTTATTTATTGTTAACCCTGTACTTGCCAATCTTTAACACTCTCTAAATTATTCTCAAGGCATCTAACATGCTATTGCTGATATGCTGCTAACATGCTGATATATAATAAATAAAATATAGCCCGCCATTTTAACATTAGAATCTACAATGTATTTTGAGAAAGAAAAAAGAAAATGAAGTTTAAACACTTTATATAACTATATATTAACAATGAATGAAACAACATGGACCATTATATTTTTCACATTACTGTGATATCATAGAAACTTGATTTTGTTACGGAGGCTCATGTAAACAATAAAATAGAACAGGTGTAGGGCCATGAAAATAAAATGATTGAAATGTCTGCCTAAACTGAAGTTAAATCATTTTGTTGAGGGAACTACAAATATCAAGACATGCATGAAGGATTTAATTAAAATTAAACAAAACCAATAGACTTGTTGAATAAATGGGTCACCAGAGGCTGCTAGTAAAGTATTAATAATATAAACATCCAATACTGTTTATAACCTTGGATAGACTTAAAAATATCCCTTTCGTCTGCACTTTTATCAAATGCAAAACTCCAACTTCTATCAACTTGGAATCTAGCGAGTGATAGTTTTTTTTAATGCTTAAATTAACTGATTTATAGGTGCACACATAAACTATTTAGCATTTTTTTCTGTAAGCATCCCCCCTCCCCCCGTTAGTCAATTATTATTTGTCTCAATCAGATTTTAATGATTAATTTGATTTGGTTCTCAAATATTACAAATAGAGAAGATTCCTTCCCTTGCAGAGAAACAGAATCTCTAATGTTATTATATATTTGCATCTATAATGCATATGAAATAATACATGTTGTATGTGTGTGTACATTATTTCTTAAACACTCTGTCAAAGTGTATGAGATTTTCTATTAAAACTTACATTAGTTAATCTATGACAATCAGATCTGAGATATTAACAGGAAAACATGCCACCTAGGTGGGTATATATCTTCCAGTTTAATAGGAATATCTTATTGACCCCATATGAATCTTATTGTTTTTATATATTCTATTTTAACATCACACCATTTTTGTTCTAAAGTTTCTCTGCAATACTTTAATTCATAGCACCATTACCAGATGGCACTATTACATTTCTTTTCTTTATTTTACTGCAGATACATTTTGTATCAATTTGTCTGGTTAGAGCACACTGTATTGATCTTCTACAACACACATTATGAATACTTATTTTGTATGAATATTATATACACAGTATTTAGTCTGAAAATGAATTTTCTATTTTAACTGATTCACACATCAAATATAAAAATGTACTATAAATGCACCTATCAGAAACAAATATTTGATAAAATAGCAAAGCCATAACAATAACACTAAATGCAAAATAAAAAATATATACTAAATTCATTCATAAAAATAAAAATTACAACAAGAACACTTAATAATAGAATATCAAAAATCTAATGCTACTAAAAAGCTAAATCAGTTAAAATTAAAAAAAAAGAACAAAATTACAAAATAAACATTTATATATAAATTGATTTTAAAACTATATAAGATAAAATAAATAATGCTTGAAATAGACTACAAAAAAATACATACTTTTATAAGGCTTTTGAGTATTTCTATTCTGGCAGCAGGAGAAGGCAATCCAACATAAAGAACTTTATCAAAACGCCCAGGCCTCAGCATTGCAGAATCAATTTTATCTAGTCTGTTAGTTGCAGCCATTAAAAATACTTGTTTTCGTCCAGATATTCCAGCTGATTCAATTAATAGTTGGTTTACTACTCTTTCTATGGCCACATTCTATAAAACATTTTAAATTACATTAAAATTATTTAATAGGTTTCAAGAGAAATTAAAGTTTTAATTTTTTTTTTTTTTTTTTTTTTTTTTTTTAGCTTCTAAAGTAATTTTTTTATTCAATTTTAACATTGACAAAAAATACTTTTAAAAAAAGCTTTGATATGATACAATGATTAAAAATTTCTAAAAAAATGAGATAAGAAACTACTTATTTTACTATATCTTTACCAGAATAAATTATAACATTCTTCTACATACCTCTTTTGAACTAGACCTAGGAGGGCATAAGGCATCAAATTCATCAAAAAATATGATGCAAGGAGCTGAATTCCTTGCTCTTTCAAAGCATTTTCGTACCGCCTTTTCGCTTTCCCCAACATACTACAAAAATAAAGTTATATATAGTTTCCAGTTGATGGTTGGAGAAAAATACATTGAGGATTTCAAAATTGCTCAAATTAAACTTGACTACCCTTTTGAAAAATGCAAAAATGAAAATGACAAACAAGATTTTAGAGTGACTAATTTTGAAGATATACATGACACTTCTAAATCTCATGTACTAGAATTCCTAACATTTTACACAGTTATTCGTTTCGGGTGACAGTAGAGTATTTTGATAATTTTAGAACTCTTAATTATCAGTTATCACATTGATTTAACTAAAAATTGATTTCTTATATGGGATGCCACTTAGAACTCATTAATAATGCTTTCAACTTGAAGCATACAAAAACCATACTTCTTTCATACATGCCCATTAAACAAAATTTATAAGCATAGTAACTCACCATATTTAAAAGTTCAGGCCCATTAACAGCAATAAAATTGATGCTACACTGATTAGCAACAGCCTACACAAAATACAAATACAATTAAAAACATCTCCTTAATAAGAACAAAACAGCACCGAAAACTTTGTGCAGTTAATCATACGTTACCTTAGCAAGCAGTGTTTTTCCACAGCCTTTTGGACCATACAGTAATATACCTCTGCTTGATGACACTTTATTGCGGTCAAAAAATTTGTGATCTTCTACAGCCCACTACAATTTGTAAAATCAAAAAAGTTAGGTAGTGCTGAATATATGCCATAAATTATAAAATATATACATTGCAAAAGAATTTTTGAAAACTAAAAGACACAACACACATTAGTAGGATTAGATACTAAATCTAATATTTATCATGTGAGAACATGATGTTGTTTTGGTTTGTGGTTTTTGAAACCACAAAATGCATGTCCAGAAAATTGGCAATAATTTTTTGCTTTTAAGGTTATTAGAAAACGATAAAGAAGATTGTCACATTTCGCGTAAAAGTTACAACTTGGCATGAATTCCGCCATGTACCCAATTCTTCTGTCTGGCCGATAAAGGGCAGGGTCATAAGAAGTTATCGCCCGAAGAAGCACAGAGAAGAAAATGGAAATGAACACAAAACAGTTAAGGGAGATATCGAACGTTATATATAATTTTTTCTTCTTTTTTTAAGTTTTAAATTTTTCTAGCAGGCAAAAAAAAGTTTTGGATCTCGAACGATTTTCAGATGAAGGGGGGGGGGACATCGTTTTCTAAATATCGACGTATGCGTAGTTTGATAATCACGTAATTGTTTAAAACCGGTTTTTTCCAAGAAAAACATTTTGGACTCGAGAAAAAATTCTTAGAACTCAATTCATCTTGAGATAGTCAAAAACTGTCGCTTTTCTAAATGTTGGTGATAGCGAAATGATGTTTTTCTATCAGATTGATACCACATAACTTAAAAAAATGTTCTCACATGATAACTTGAAATTAGCAACAACAGATATTTTTTTTATTGACATTTTTTTAGTAAAGTGAAGAGTGCAATTCAAGTGGATTGAGATGGAACCTTTAAATTTATGGGTAGCACTAACAATGCCATTTGTAGAGATTGAAAGGTACATAATCTTATATGATTATATAGAATGTTCTTTATTTTAGAATACACTTTATTAAATATTCCAGACGCTGACTTCACAAAATTTTTATGCAAGACAAAGAAACCTTCTACTCCAGTTTTCTTCTTTCTACAAAGTTAATTCTGATTGGCCTTGGAGAATAAATGGATACTTGTATTGCAGTAAGATTTCAAAAAATACCTTGTCTCAATCCATGTAATTTTTAGCTGCAAAGCTATCTGAATAATCTTGTCAGTTATGGCAATACTAAAATCTTAACCTGTCATTAGCCACATGATAATTTTCATTGTTAAATGATACATGTATCTCACAGAAAAAAAGTCTATTCTATGATATGTTCATCTGATTCTGATAATTTGCCCTTTATAATTTATAACAAATACTTCACATTACAAAATAAATAAACATTCTGTAAATAAGTTTCAAATTGTAATAAATTAAAATTTAAATAAAACAACATTAAATGAATTAATCTAAATAATTATCTAACAGGTATTGTGACTAATAGAGGATGGAACACAGCATTTCACATTGTCTTTAATATTTCGAGGACTCAATTTATTCAGTTGTTGGGCATCCAATTTGAAATTTCAGAGGTAAGATAATTCAATACTGATTATTATATTTAATTTACTATAGTACAAAAATCTGTAACTCATTTCAGCATATATTTTAAACATTTTTAAGTTATTTTAAATAAGTTACAAAATTACTTAATTTAACTTTCATTTAGAAAATGGGATTAAAAATCTCTGCCTAAAAATTACCATTATGCTTCTTTGTAACTCCTTTTTAATATCATCATAAGAACCTATTTCATCCCAAGTAGTATCAGGCACAAAAGCAAAACCTTCTCTTTTAGAAGAAGGGACACATTCTTTCAGTGCAGCCTGAAACAAATTTAAAAATATAAAATACAAAAAATATTTTAAAATAAAAAAATGTAAACAACACACTTTTCTATGCATATCCTATTTAACTGTTTCTTATTTCATTTTACAATTTAAAATATGTGCAAAAATTTTAAATACAATCATTAAATTAAGTCTCTTAAATGCATTTTCTTGCCTATTAGCTATTTAGTAGCCTATAAGTAAATTATTTTTTACTTTATTTTTTATTTACAAGTAGAAAGGAGCCCTCCTATTCAGTTTAGGAGGTAGAGATCAAATACGTGGAAGGGAAGTTAGATAAACATTTCAAAATTTGTAATACAAGCTGATAATTACCTTAAAATCTCTTAATGTAAGAACAATTTCTTCTTCTGAGTTGTTATACTTTTGAAACCATTTTCTGACTATGATAAAGAGATATTCTTAATTTATAATTTTTAGAAAGAAAGACATCCAAATAAAAAACAAACCAAAAATAATATTAGAATATCTAAAAGTGTTCACATAACAAGCTATAGCATGGAATTCCTGCATTTATATAGCCAGATACATTTGATATAATTTTTTAAAAATTTAAATTCAGCAAATTCCTAATGTAGTAGATTTAACCCAGTCAGATGCATGAGGGATAAATAAAAATTAGATTATAATTACAGTGAGTGTCCAGACTATAAGAGAATCATAGATATCACTGCATTATACAATGAATGATACAAGTGCAAAATGAGCCAACAATATGCCAGAAAGTAAAATATTATGTTATGGCACTGAGCATTAAATAAAAAATAAATAAATAAAACATACTGAAATGGTCAGAACTTTAACAGCAAAGAAATGGCTTATCACAAAATAATATGTTTCAGCAAGTGCATCAAACATAAGAGTATCAGATCACCGAGTGTTGCATTAAAATTTACATAACATAGTCACATTGAACAAATTATATATCTTGAAAAGAGTAAATTTTTTTGAAATAAGTATAATATCACAAAAAAGCAAAAAGCATCAATCAATTATGGTTATTTCACTGTCAGAATAATATTAATTCTATTTTTACTTATTAATTTCATCTACTTGCACCATGATAATTCTGTCACGAAAGTTTGAAAGCAAATATATCTCGTCTATCCTTTTTTCTTTGATATGATTTAGTACATAAAACATGAAATTTCACCTTCAGATAAAGGTTGTGCATCTAAAAGTTCTTCAAAATCTTCTACATTTTCACTATTTTGATCTGATGGTAAGGAAGAATCAACCCTAAGAAAGAAAGTAACATAAAAGATTGGATTAAGTAAATATGATTGTATTTAATTAACTTTTTTTTATATATGCTTCAAATCATGAAACAATGAAAAATAGTAAATAAATAATAATTATGAGGAAAATACTAGCTCTAAGTTAAAACTAATATAAGAAATAATAAAAGTAAATTTAAAAGAAACTTCAAAAAATATTATCTTTTTTTCTTACTTCATAAATTGAAGCAATGTAATGTATATGCATATATTAAATAAATTAAAGTTCGCATTTTGCTTTAACCCTTCAGTACAAGTACAGTGTTGATTTGATCTTAAAGGCAGGTACTTACAGTTCACATTTTGCTTTAACCCTTTGGTACAAGCACAGAATTGATTTAATTTTAAATATAGGTACTTCTAAAGTAACGCATCGATGTCAAGTTCAAATATTTAATTTTTACTTAACATTTGAACCATTTAAGAGGCAGCCTTGCGCCATTTGTAGCAGAAATGTAGTATTAAACTATTACATGAATCTCCACATTTTACTTCTCTTTCCTTCTCAATTTTCACATATTCTTCATACAAGTCCAAATCTTTGTGGAAATCGTATTATTTGTTACTAGTACAGTAAATATTTACCAACTAATATAATTATTTATTTCAATTATTTAATAATATCAAATTTATAATCTTACCTATCTAATGCTTTCATCCTAGCAGTAGATACCAGAGTTTTTAAATCAGCTCCAACATATCCAGGAGTATGATGAGCTACCCAGTGAAAATCCTCATCTGAACACAGATTTTTTTTACAAATTGCTTTCAAAATGCTAGGAGGATAAACCTTGTTTTTAGTAATTTTTAAGATATTCAAAATTATAAATTATCTTTTTATAAATATACTTAAATAAAGAATATTGCAACACAAAAACTATCTTGTTCAAAAAAATATGAAATGTTAACCTTTAGCAGAAAGATTGAAAAATATTTTAATATAATAAACAAGCCATTACAATATGGAAAAATAATACATAAATCTCTACTAATTACAAGCAACAAAATGTGTGCACTTGGCAGTCTGCAAGATACACTACAATTAATAGTTATGGAATTTGGCAAAAAATATAATGAAGAGCAGAAATATACACTGTGGAAATATTAATTAATTCAAATTTTATCAAAAGATTAGTATTTTTTTTAAATATCTTGCAAAAATACTACTGAATTTGTCACATCATCTTAGAATTTAAATATGCATATACTCTTTTCAATGATACTAGTTATCAAATTTATTGCTAATTATAGCAATTTCTTTTAAAAAATTCAAACGTCAGTTGCAAGAATGTATTTTGTTGCAAATAATACTTGTGATGAAATTTAATTGATTTTCATTGTTTACAAACATTTCTTACAACTGCACCTTTCAAACCAGCAAATATGCTTATATAGTAAATGGTATGGCAGAAAAGTTACCTCCTTCATTGCAGAAAAAGTTTTTTAAAGTGACATACAAGATCCAAAAGCACCAAGAATGCAATGCTATTTCACAGGAGAAGATTCAAAAGAATACGGCAAATTTTTAAGACAGGTTTTGCAACCAATACCAGTGGTGTAGTTTTCAAAAGATCTTTAGTCACAATGGCCTTTTATGTAGTTTTAAAAGATAAAAAATATGCATTTCAGCTTTCTATCTGTTTAGATTTTATTAGATTATATGAATTTTATTATTGCATAACTGAAGATTACTTTTTCTTACACACTGTACCATTATAATTTTAATGCTATATCATTTTAATGTAAAATCAAATCCGCATTTTAAAATAAGGAAGAAAGAGAATATACATCACTATGTCAGACAATGTAAGATGTAAATGTATAGTCATGCTTTTCTGCAATTTAATATGGCTTGATATTATTCGAGAGGTTCAAGCACAAAGAAAAAAAAAGATGTAAGGCTAATAAATAGAAAATAACTGAAGATTACTTTCTGTTACACACTGTACTAATATAATTTTATTGCTATATCATTATTCTAATGTAGAATCAAATCAGCATTTTAAATGTGGAATAAGAAAGAGAATATGCAGCACCATATAAGACAATATACAATAAATGTTAAATGTACAGTCATGCTTTTCTACAATTTAATATGACTTGACATTATTCAAGAAGTTCCAGCACAAAAAAAATTAGAACTACATAGTTTGATTTAAATATCTACCATAATCACATATTTAAAAATAGTTTGTAGAGGGAACCATAAATAATGTAAAATAATAAATATAATAATTGAAGTTAAAGACAACCAATATTCTTAGCTTACCAGTTGATCTCCAAAGGCATGAAACATATTTTAAATATTACTTTCAAAGTAAAATTAACATTTAATTACAGATTTAATATGTAATCATGTAAAATAAGATAACAGACAATTTTCAAGAAATTCAGTTAAAGAATTAATTCCTTTTCAGTTAATGAATGAAAGTAGATAAAATTAGCAGAACAAACTACATCTCAAAGAAATATTCTTTACATGGAATTAAACAGAAAAATTAAGGAAGAAAAAAAAAGTGGAAGTTCCGAAGTAAAGGAGAATGTAATTCCAATAAGGGATGAGTTAAAAAGCTGTTTTAATAATGAAAAAATTAGATAAAACACTTTTCAATTTTTTTTTTTTTTATGTTTAGAAAACAGAAAATATTGATATAAAGCACACAGCATAGAACAAACAAACAAAAAAAAAAACTGACACATTATATTGTACACAACAATAATTTGTTGAAGCTGAAGGAAATATGAACAGGAAATTATCTCAGAAAGAACATGAAAAACATCCAGTGAACAGATGATTAGAAATCAGCAAAGAGAAGTGCAAATTTTTATGTCACACTACAGTAACACTCTAACAACTATTTGCATAATATTTTTTGTGCATTAAATAATTTAATTCTGTTCTTTGAATTTTTGTAACAGAATATATTTTATGCAACATCTTATTTAATACCATTATTAGATGTAAAAAGTAGACGATCAAGAATTAAGATTATGACATAAACCAAGTATTATTGTTTTTTAAATATAAATAAACATGTTAAGAAATCCATTTATCAATATTTCAGCTCCCCAAAATGAATGAATCAAACTTCTCTTAAACAATATAGTGAATCTATGAGCAGTTGATGAACATCAATTAATAGATGACACATGTTAATTGGTTGCTCACAAAAAATTTTCAATTAAAATTTATTATCATCAATAAACAACCTTTAAAAATAACAGAGAAACAAATAATCAACATTAATATTAAATAATCACTTATAAATAATAATATTAAAAATTTACCTAAGTCGTCCTTCTTCATCAGGCATGCCAATAGCTATCTCATGAGTGAATCGTGAGCCTCGACGAAGAGCATTATCAAGAGAGTCAGGCATATTAGTTGCACCAATCACTACAATATTGCCTTCAGGATCTTTTTGACTTAATTCTGAAAATAAAATAATACCTTATACAGGCAAATATAAAGCCTTTTGAAAGAAACTATTTCATATTTGATTAAATAAGAAAGGTAAAACAAAGAAAATTATTAACTTTTAAAGCTGAATTAAATTTGTATACTTTAATTATAAAAACAAATATTCTTTTTAAATTAAACTTAATGTAACCAAATTATAAAATAAAATTTTAAAAAATTGCTGCCACATAAATTAAATTTATTTTAAAGGAAATAGTATATAGGTTAATGGCATATATGTAGGAAATGAAAAGATGCCATAAAGTATGTAGTTTAAAAATAAAATAAAAATATTTAAAGAAAAGAAAAGAAAAAAGGAACTGTTTCTTTAGCTTACTTACATTAAGGCTATGAAATTGGAAAACAAATAGAAAACTACAATGAATTAATATTAACTGAAGAAAAAAAATTAATTAACAATAGTTATGCAGGAAATTTTATTCAAATCTTGCATAGGTAATGATTTTTTAATTACCATCACTTTTGGAAATTAAATATAAAAGTATGAAAAAAAAATGTTAATTTTTAAAATTTCAATATTTTTTTACTGTGTGCTTACAAAGTATGCATTTCTGAGTTTTAAAAAACCTTAATCCATTTAAAGATTTCCATTCCATACTTTTGTAATTATTAAGCACTTTTGTTTAATTAATTTGATTCTTTCTTCATGCTTTGTAAAAATGGAATTTTATAATCAATTTTTCATTTACTTTTTGATATGCTAGTTTTAAAATTTTACACACTTGTATGCTATTGATGAAACATGCCATTTTCATATTTTTAGTTTAATTATCAACTAATTGAAAAATTTAGTTAAATTTTGATTTTATAATTTAATATCATCTAACAGAGAATTTAAGGAAAAAAACAGATTATCAAGTTTCATAATACTGAATTATAAAATAAAAACTAAAAACAGAAAATAAGTATAATAGAAAATAAATACAATGCAAAATTTATATTTAGAATATAAGTACAATATATATATATATATATATTTAGTACACTAATTTAAATATGTTTTTAAAATTTTTTTATTGAATTTATTTTATTTTATAGCACAAAAATGTTGGAAGTAAAGAAAAATGAGAGTATATTCTTACCATCAAAAGATTTGATCATTTGAGTTACCATGCGTTTCAGCATAGCATTTTCATTCGTTTCTCTTTTACCACAAATTGCATCGATTTCATCAATAAATAAAATGCAGCGACCAGTAGCCAAAGCAGCAGAAAATATGTCTCGAATCATGCTTTCTGATTCACCTGATATGCCCCGAACTAATTCAGTGGCAGACACTTCAATGATTGGAATGCCTATTTCCTATCAAAGAAATCATCAACATTAAAAATACAGGTGCAAAATTCTACTTTATTACTAATCGACGAAATTTATATTTAAATACTGAAGAGTACAAGAAAATGTTTCATTTCAATAAAATTATGTTTAAATATACGTAGGAAAATGTTGCAGCATATGTTGAAAAAGTTGTCATATGTATTTTTTAAAAAATAATTGGAAAAAGGGAACTTGGTAAGGTATATGTTTGAATAATCTATAACAATCCCCTTGTAAATAAAAGCCCTATTAGTTAAATGAAATCTAATCTTTTATATATTTCTCAAATCAACATATTCTAACCAGTAGTAATATAGTACAAGACATGTAAAATGGAAAGTTTCATTTGGTCAATCGACTTGAAATCTAACAAGTGTGTTGTTGTTATTATTATTTTATAAATTATGGGCTCTTCATTTTTTATTCATTTCATTTTAAATAAGATTGTATAAAAAAAATGTAAATGCAATTCACAAAACAATATAGAATAATGTGGTCTAAACTGAACTTTCAATAAAGACTTATTTAAATACATCTACTGGTTAAAATAAAATGCCTTGATTATGTAATCAATTAAAAAATTGAAATTTAAAGAAAGTTTAAGAATTTCTGAATACATCTGCAATAAGCTTTCTGGTTAAAGAGAATCTATAGAAAAAGTATACATATTACTCTTTAATATTTTCAAAATTTTGATTTTTTTCCCCTAGAAAAGTTAAAATTTGCAAACTAATATATACTTATTGGATATATTAAAATCAAACATATACATTAAATGTTTAGTTTTATATTAAAAAAGTTGCTTTATGCATTTTCATTTTACTATGTCATAAAAATTTATCGTTTTTAAACACTTGTTTTGTCTTGGGTTTCCTCAGAAAAGTTACATATAATATTAAATTACTTGATACAATACATAATAATATGAGAATAAATTTTAATTTCTAAGTTGCCCTAAATAATGTTATAAAAACTTATAAAACCAGTTAAATTAGACAACTTATAAATAAAAAAGATACACACAATATCTTGAAAAGTTTATTTTATTTTAATTATATTAACAACCTATTTTAAAACAACAGAAGAGCTATTTTGGGATGGATCTCGGAATTTTGAATCTCACTCAGATATTGAAGATACCACCTAAACTGGTATCCTCTTAACAAACTTTCCCACCACACCAGTGTAATATGCATAAGACCAACTTACATGGCGTGTTTTCTTAATTAAATAGGGTCTTAAATGTTGAATCCATTAGTCCTGAAGGCTTACTACCAGATCATCATGACCCCCAGCATCTTTAATATATGCTATGTCTTTAACTGTTAAGAACATCTTGGTACAAAGCTACTTATTGAATATGAATAAAAATGGTGAGGCAGTTTCACTATTCATTTTTTTAATTCATACTTTCCAAATTCACTTTTCCTTTTAATAAAAATGAAATCTTGAGAAATTTTACTAAAATAATGCACCTCATTGGCTCATTTATTTTATTTAAATACATTAATAAATTTTTATTTCCCTTATGCTTTTAAAACTTTAGTCTTTAGACTTTCTTTATATAATATCTTGTCTTAGAAAACGAATGTAATCAAATAATAAATAAACGAAGCAACAAAATTTCTGCCAATTTCTTAACATGCATATGAAAGTGTTCTACTAATGATGATTTAGTTCACATTTAAAATGTTTGGCAAAAACATTATGATCGTTTAGTTAGTTTTTTAAAGAAATTTTAAAATAATATCTTGTATTACTATTGAAATTACACAAATGAAAATCATTTTCATAACTATTTAGTGGTTGAAAGTAAAATTTATTGCTTTATTTTAATAACTTTCAAAAATAGCACAATAAAATTATGACTCAACATTAAAAGTAATTATTATACAAGGCTTCATACAAATTCAAAAAAAAATCAATTGTGAACCAAACGTGAATTTGGCGGAATTCTACATTATTTGCCTATTTTTCGCTTGCGCCCGGCTAATGGATTCTGAACCAAACGCGAATTTGACAAAATTCTACATAAGTACCAAATACTTACCCCAGCAATTGCATGAGCTATGTATGTTTTTCCACATCCAGGGGGTCCATGAAGTAGAATGCCTGATACAGGTGAAATATCATTCTTTTTATACAATGGCAAAGCTGTATAATGTCTAATCATGCGAAGAATTTTCTAAAAAAATGAAACAAATCATATTAAAAAAAAGTTTCAAATCATAATTATTATACATAATATTTCTCCACAATAGAATGCAAACTTGCCTTTTATGACTTAAATAGAAACATGGCACCATTTTAATTCTTATTATTAATCTCTTTTGAAAATGTTGGCATGTTTTACAAAAAGATATAACAATTATCCTGAATTGTAATATATTCTATATCTAACCAAATGCATACTGCTGAAGTTATTTGAAGGACAAAACATAGCAAACATATTCCATCAAATATAATTTAATTACTAAAACAAGCATTTTTGACTAAATACTTTCTATGGTCATGGCAATAAACATGCTGCATTGAATATAACTTGAAAATAATAGTTTCAGTGATATAAAATAAACATTTCAATAGATATTGACAAATAACAACTGAAATAACAAAAAAAATGTATTGAAAAATACTGTTAAATATTCAAAAATTAACAAAATGCAAATTTATACATACTTTAAGAACTTTATCCAATCCTCCTATGTTATCGAAATTCACAGTTGATTGTTTAGGGGTTAAAGCTGAAAATTTATGAAATAACCAGAATTAAATAATAAATTCATAACAGAAATTCACACAACATAAAGAAATTATTCTAAAAAAATATGAAAAAGCATATCATATTAATAAAATCAGGAATTTTTTTAAAGCATTAAAATATGTCCTTCAATTAAATAAAGTACTAAAACAAACAAAGAAATGCAAAATAATTTTAGAATAAAATTGACAAATACACTACATTTTAGTTCTTTAAAATATTGCACTTCATTTATAAGAATTTTTACATAAAAAAGTATCATTGTTATCAGTTTAAATGTAAAAATATGAAGATGATTACTGATGTTGCCAACATTCAGATATTTAGCATTATTTACTATTTTTTAATCTAAAGTGAAAATTGCTTCATATTCCAAACTTCAGGACTTAGAATACTTAGCATAAGAGTTAAGGTCTGATCATAAATTTATTAATATACATTGTCAAATTAATAATAAAAAGATGATGCAACTTTTAAATATTTACACATACATATGTTCAACATGTAGAATTATAAAATCTGTTTAAACATTTGAAAACTTCAGTATTTAAAAAAAGAATCAATATTTTAAATTTAAAAGCATTCTATTAATATGAAATATAATATCACATGACTTGATAATTTTCAAATACTTTTACCCAAATGATTAAAATTTTCTTTTAAAATTCCCATATTCTAAATGTTGAAAAATTTTTTACTTGTATGCTCATATAAAATACTTAGATGGGGGGAGGGCCATTTTCAAATTTTATTTTTTACAAAATTTTGGAGGAGGATTTTTAAGTTATTAGATATTTACCATAGCCATAAGAACAAAAAGATTACTTTAAAAAATTTAATGAAATATCAAAAACATGTTAAGTTTTGCAGATGGAAAATTTGTCCTTACACAATAAAAATTTTATAGCAAAAATTGCTGTGAAACAACATGCATAAGAAATTAATATAAATTATTCAAAAATAGGTAAAGAAACCTGCCAATTTTCTATTGTCATATTTCAAAAAAGGGGGAAAAGAAAAGAGCACCAAATTGTGAATAAAAAATATTTTAAACTAAGCATACACATAGATGTGGTATAAATGTGTGCAAATGTAGATATGATAATCAAAGTAGGTCTACAATAGATCATGCAAATGTTCAAACTCTAGCATCAATACATTTGCTAAGGTTGCTTTGTATTTTCCAACCGAATGGAGCCATAATCTCCATAAGATGTGTTGTCAGAATGGAAGGTCAAATTGAAAACTTTCTCCATCCACAATTTAATGGATTAACAGAATCAAGAATCCTTAATATGTGGAACATATGGGTCAACTAAAAAGTAGAATAGCTTTTAAATAATTTACAAATAAACAATACCACTTTGACTTAACCCAAAATATTTTACTTTCAAAGATAAGTTTATCTATCATGCTGCATTATTTCATCCAAATTCTAAAGAAAGACATTATTTTACTCAAATATGTGTCATGATCTTCAATGATCCAACAAATCTAAGATACTCAATATCAGTAAATGGACTTTTCCATTTACTAGTGAAAAATGGAAAAGTTCATTACTTTTGAACTATCATAACATTTTAAGAGAAAAATTCAACAATCTTTTTCCTTTAACTGATCTTCAAGATTATTGTCAACAAATTTTAAGGGAAAAAAAACTTTAAACATTGGAATTTACATTATTTTGTAACATTATTAAGAATTGCCCAAAATCGGAACTTAGAAGTTAAAATATACTCCAGATTCATTTCATGAAGTACATTTGTGAAATGAATACTGAAATGTGGTGAGTATACTAAAATTGTAATATATTTTTGCTAATATTTCTAAATAGCATAAAGAATCTCAGGTCAGTCTAGTAAACAATAAAATACAACAATCAACAAATATTTACCAGCAATTTTACTTCGCTTCCCTGATTTTGATGGTGTTTTGGAAGTTTCTATAGAATTTTCTTTAGACTGAAAAAAGAAGTTAGAATTTTAGTGAATTTAATAAATTACCACTAACCAAAGTTATAAAAAGGCAATTTTTAATGAACAATAAGCCAAAAAAAAAAAAAAAACTGTCATTTTACAATGTTATAGGTTGCAAATTAGAAAACATTTACATTAACTATTAATTTTTATTCACAGAATATAAAGAATTTAATCTTTGTCACAGATTTCTGCATATATCTGATTAATTCTATGTAATATCATTTAAACATTTTACAATTCTGAAGAAAATTATTTTCGATAATAGAACTAAAATGACATAATTCATACATTTAATGTATTTTGAAGAACCACAATCATACTAGGAACTGTAAAACTTTGGTACTACTCAAAAACATTATTCACACAACGTTTTTGAAAACACAGGGCAGAATTTAAAATATACCTGCCATTAGCCTGTGCCATTCTGTTTTGGCATCAAACACCTCGGATATTTAGTGACCATCTGACTGACATATTAACAGCTATAAGTTATAAAAACAGCTGATATCAACCCAGGTAAGCATTATATCATTACGTTGCAAAATAAATATTGTATATTTAAAGTCATAAACACAAAAAGAAAATAAATCTAATCTATTGTAGTCTGAAATTTTGTTTTACTTTTAAACTATAAAATTTCATGAGCCCTATAACAATTTATGGAACAGCAAACATTTGACAATTTATATAATAGTAATCTATTTTGCAGACATTAAATTATTTTCTGATCAAAATTTTCAGCTCCATTAATTAGGTAAATGAAACATTGAATTAAGGTACAACAGTGTAAATATTCAATGAAACAATCTGAAATGTTTGTGCTGCAATTTAATTACATTTGACTAAATAAGAGCAAGTTCTGTACTACAAACATTAGCATTTAATCAAGTTCATTGCACTCAAATTCATCATGCATAAGGTTTTTAATATTCCTTTTTTTTTTCATGAGCATTTGATTTCCTCCTTTTATCAATTATCTCATTTAAAATTTGTCAAAATTTATCAAAAATGGATTAATTTTTTAATCTATCCACCCAAATTTTCTGCTAAAATGACAAGAAATTCCACAATGGCTCTAATTTATGTAATATTTGCCAAAATATGAGGCTTGTTGGAAGGTGATGAGAAAGATCTTAAAAAAAAAGTATTTGATGGAAGAACTTGATATTGAATGTCAAGATGAATGGAAAAATATCAACTAATTAACTCCAAATGAACCCCATTATCTGAAGCCCTGTAATATTATAATACATTTTATATCTTTTTTTTCCCGACCTTTTATTACTTATAAATTCCAATTCACAGCATTTTAAAAATCTCATTTAATTTATAACTTAACAATGTATTCATATTGGGGAAAATTGGAAATTTCGATACTTTTTCAGCAAGTTTCTGCAAAATTAATGTGTTTTTTTTTTCTTAGCAATAATTTCAGTTTTCCCTCTTTTTAAACATCCACGGAAAGCTTACTGGTTCTTTCTAGAATTGTAAGATAAAAAAATTAATTTTACTATAATTAATTATGTATTTTTTTCTTCTTTCGTTCTCTGTAAGTTTCTTTAACTCTATGAGCCCTGACCACTCGCTCTGTTCGATAGGGCCTGACTCAAGTGCTTTGGGATGGTTAAATGAGTTTAAATTAGCATTTATTGAGAACTTTCACACCTTAAACTTATTTAGCCGCCCCAAAGTGCCCGAGTCGGGCCCCAGTCGAGCGGGGCGATATCGGGAAGTCGGGACTCACAGGGTTAAGTGCATGCAGGCTTTGCATGCAAACTTGCCACAACAAATATTATGAGTACATGAAGATTAAGTGAGCTTATAATTGCATTTTAAGTTTACTTACAATTTAATAGCTTTTAAATGCAAGGGTAAATATATGGATTGCAACAATAACACTGCAACTTCTATATGTTCTCCAAACACTATATGGAGAAAAAGAAGTTTTTGGAAAAAAATTAGCCAATTTATTCATGTTATCTTTCATATTTCTAACTAGAAACCTTTTAAATGAAAAATGCAGAGCTACTGCGAGTAATAAAATTTATTTGTGAAACCCATGATTGTTTGAAAAGTATTAAATGGATAAATTTTGTAAATAACAGTATTTCCCAATTCATTCTGCAACACTGTGTCACCTTTGTCATATCTTGTAACAAAAAAAAAAAAAAAATTATAACTGTATAATGAGGATTTTAATTTAACAAAGCATCATAAATTAAATCCTATTCATGAATAAAGAAAATTCAATTTCAATTACAAAATTTTACTTTTAAAATCAAGAAACAAAGATTTATTCATCCCTTATAGAAATGTAACAAGTGCTGCAAATTCTTTCTAACACATGAATTTCTGGAAAACAAGCGGATTGAAAGGATTTTGAATAAACTGGAGCTAAGTTTTCATCAATTTAATATGAAATTCTACTGCAACACAGTACCTTGTTTTACACTATGTTCCACTTTTCCAATACTTTATTTTTTTAATCAATCAATATATGACAGAATTTTTTTTATATAAAACATTAGTATCATACTTTTTTGATGAAATATTCAAACTAATACATGAAATAAACGTTTATATATACAGTGGTGGCCCAAATTGTGGACACTTTTGAAAATTTTTAAGTTTTCTAACTTTGTATGCTTATATAAAATGTATCGTTTCATAAAATGCAAACTCCTATATATCATTTTAAAGAGAATTTAATGCTGATTTCAATGCAAAAAGCAAAAATTTACAATACAAAATAAGTTGAGAGGCAATAATTATCAAAATACATAAGATGTTTATGATTGCAGAGAGGTATCAATACTTTGTAGGGTAACTTTTATTTTTTATTATTGCTTCACACTGATGTTTTATTGAGCTAACAAAAGATTTAAGCTCTTCCTTCGTTATTGTATGTTGCCAGGAAACAATTATAAACACAATTAATTTTCTTTTATTTGATGAACGCTTCATATGTACAAGAGTTTTCAAATGGTGCCATAAGTTCTCCATAATTTTGAGACCAGGACTGTTTCCTGGCCGTGATAACAATTCAATGCTCTTTGTACCGAACCACACTATTGATATTGTTGGTGTGTGGCAAGAAGCTGAATCCTGCTGAAAAATAAATGTGTTGTTGGGAAAGAGATCACTGATGGAAGATGTAAGTTTTGGCTCTAGAATGTATTTTCTTGCATTTAATGTCCCATAGATAACATGTAGGAGACCAATATCGTTTGCTGACATGCATGACCAAATCATAACATTAACTGAGTTCTTCATAGTTACCTGCATGCAATCAGGATGTAGCTCTTTGCCTGTTCTATGTCCTACATATTTCCGCCATCACAAACAAATAACAATATCTTTGTTTCAACACCCTGTATAACTTGAGATCACTGATCATCGGTCCAATTAATGCGTTCCTTTGCCCACTGTAATCTTTCTATACTCTGCTGTAAATTTAAATAAGGATTTTTTTTGCACAATTCTACCAATTAGTCCAACATCTAATAATCTTCTCCTGATTGTTCTTGAACTGAAATAAATGCCGGCATCATTCAATTGACTTCTGAGGGCCGTTGATGACATTCTTCTATCTTGGAGACATGGTCATTTTATTCTTCTATCATCTGATGTGGTGTACCTTTTTCAGCAGCCATTTCCTCCTTTGTTTTTAATTGAATATGTCTCCTAATATCACAAACAAAACTTTCAGACTCCAGATGTAGTCACTGATCCACCCACGTGTCTTGCAATTTCAGCATAGGAAAGACCACTTTCTTGTAACACAATAATCTTAGTTCTCTTTCTAGGTGTCCAATCTATTCTTTTATTTGATGTCATTGCTTCTTAACTAAATATTAGAAATATTTACAAAAATTCTAACTCTATATTAAAAAGTTTAACAAAATGTCTAACTTGCAATTTCATTACATAAAAACAGTCTTCCTTCTACAGAAAAAAAAAGCACAATAATGACTAATATCTACTAATATCCTACATGATGTCAGCTTCTGCTAGCAGTTATTAACATTTGATTGGTTCCAGAGCAAGAACAGTGATTTGTCAGGAAAGTTAGAAATTACAATCCATTTCATCACTGTGTTTGTTATTCAGATTAAAGTAACATTTTCTATAAGCATACAAATTTAAAAAACATAATGATTTTCAAAAGTGTCCACAATTTTGGCCACGACTGTATGCAAACAGAAAAATATTAAAACTACTTATTATATCAAATAATATTTTTGACTAAGATATTATAATAGTTACATAAATTCTAAGCAGTTAAAAGAAAACCTTATTTTCTGAATTAGATTCATCTTGCGAACTGGAAGCTTTCTCTTTCTGGCAATCAAGTTCTTTTTTATACAAATTTAGCAAACCATCATTAAGAACACTTCTTTCCTGAAAATAAAGAATTTAAATTAATTCATCACTCTCCTCGCTAATATTTTGTAAAGTTAGATGAGTTGACAAATACCATATAATTAATCTCAGCAATAAAAAAAAATTAAAAAAAAAAACTTATTTGTTAATGAATTGAGGAGTCATATGAACTTTATACAAAAAAACTATAGAATACAAATAAATTTTCAAAAAATGTTCATTTAATCTTAATTAATTGTCAATCATAAACCATAAAAATTGTCTATTTAATTTTTATTTAAACTAGTGGTTATTAATTCTTAGGTTGTTTTTTAAATCCTTGCAAAAACATTATTTTTAAGATGTACATCAAGAATCCAATGACATCAGTAATACTGGACCCCTCTGTGCACTCTTCATTATCATTTATCTCAATATCTGACTTTCCTTTTAGATATTGAGATATCAATATTTGCTCAATATATACTCAATAGATATTGAGATACAATATTTAAAAAATCAATACTTCTATAAAACTATCTAAATTATTAATTGATTATAATTGAAAAAAATTGTTAAATTCATATATTTTGGTGGGAGCA
Source organism: Argiope aurantia (assembly GCA_026543865.1). NCBI lineage: Eukaryota > Metazoa > Arthropoda > Arachnida > Araneae > Araneidae > Argiope > Argiope aurantia. The sequence goes on from JAPMOR010070192.1 coordinate 281,118, forward strand.
ATTTGAATAACTTAGTTATTAATTCTATTTATAGGTTCATAAATTCTACAAATCGGTAAATTGATCTTATATAAATATATTATTATTGATCTTATATAAATGGAAATATGTAGAAGACATTTCCTATTAAAAGCACAATGGTAATTATAATCAACTAGAACCACATATTTACAAAGATTTCAAATGTAATTCCTTTTTCTCCTCATATTTCCATGCTAAGAATTTGATAATATTTACAATCAAGATAAAACTAATCATTTATAAACACACCCAATAATGGCTTAATCACATAAAACAATAATGAAAATTAATCGTAGTTTGAGGTAATGTCAAAACTAGAAGAAAATTGATTCAATTTGTGTTCATGGAACAGATTTCGTAAGCTTGCGACCTTTTTTAAGAAAATAATATATATCTTTTGTAAAAAAAAATTATAACCTGAAATTTTGTTATAAAATTATCCAGAATATTTGTAGATACAAATTATACTATTTCATTCTATATGCAAAGCTTGAAACAAAATTTCTTGTTTTTATTCTCTTCTATATATTGAGAGGGATGACAATAAAAATTCTTGCTGTTTGTTTCATGTTGTTTGATGCATACAACTGGTATGTACCAATATAGTGTCTACAGAGCATGATTATATATATATATGTAAACATAATAATATAAAGCAGAGTTCGAAAAGAGTTAAGACACTATTAATTTTTAGATTTCATTTTTATTCCCTCCCAGGAGGCATAATTTATGTAAAAGCAGCAACAACAAGGCACATCAACACAGAATGACACAAGAGCAAAAAGAGGAAAAGCTAATGAAATATTTATTCCCATGATTATATACTGTGAGATATTAATTGGGATTTCTTTACACATGTCGATTTAGGTAATGGAATTACCTAAATTTCTAATTAAAAGAATGTGTTAGATCGACAAATTTTTATCCCTTCACTCGGTGTGTGGGAACTTGTCAGTGTCTGAGCTTCTGTTTTTTACTGAGCTTCTGTTGCATTCATTAAATAAAAAAGTTCGAATTGGATCAAGAAATAAGAGAATATTTTAGAATGAAGTTAGTATGGGCTGAATTAATATAAAACTTTGGATATTAATTAAGATTAAATTAAATTTTAAAATATCATTAAATATAAATATATATATTAATTGTGCTTGCATTATTTTTTAAATTTGTTGAACAATACTGCATATTAAAAATAAATATTACACAATAAATTTCAATCAAAGCTTGACACATTTTGGCATCTATTGAAGACTTTCTTCAACTCTCAATCAGAATCCTCAAGATATATTCTTGATCTTGATCTCAAAAAGTCAAAAGAATCTTCAAATTTTTTAATGAAGCAATGAAATTTTTCAGTGTTTTGTTCACTTATTTTAGATAAGCTTTCATAACTGTTAAAAATTTCAATTTTGTCTTTAATGCTCAAATGAGCTGTTTTTTCTTTCCTTTTTTTAATGGATTTTCTTTTGTAATTTGGTTGCAGATAGAAGGGAATTATAGCAGACCTCAAGTGAAAGCTGGCAGTGTAGCTGTCCTTTTAAATCAATTCAGATTATTCAAATCCAAATAAAAGAACATGAATTCTGTCCTACAGGAAAAATACTTGCCAGATGAACATACCCATATAACAAGTAATCAAATCACTGAATTATAGTTTGGTACAAACATGGACATTGGAACAAGTCTGTGCATGTTTCAACATATTACAGTTTACATAAATATGACCAATATATCCATAAAATATATAAAAATTTTATAAAATATTATTAGTATACCAGTACTATATACTTTTTTCAGAACATACTTATTTGTAGTGACATTTTTTAATGTTTTCATAAAAGTAAATACATTTGTCATTTTCTTGTACCTCTCTCTGATCCCCTTGGAAGAATATTATTACTTAGCCACTGAGAAGGGAAAAAATCCAACTTTGGTAGATGAATTTGGTATTATTCGATCTTTAAAAATTCCATAAAAGCAATAAATTTCCATTTGATACATTGCATGAACCGTCAGGGCAATTCAACATGTTAAATCGACGGAAAACTAAAGAATAGGGTATAATTTTTTTGTTTCAAACCATGCCAAACAGTACCACCATTTACATACCAATACATTTTTTAGTTAATATTGTCACCAAATATTAACTAAAATATGTAGTTAAGTTACATATTTGGCAACTTATTTCTTTTAAAGTATTATAGTTTGTCGATTGTATCACATTTTAATTTAGTTACTATTTTATGAATGATTTCTCAACTTTGTTCTTAAAATATAGATTTTCAAAATTATATATTTATTAATTAAACTAGATTTTTCTATGCATGCATAAAATGTTTGAAAAAAAAACTGTAGCAAAAAATTTTAAAAGCTTATTAATAGACAAGGAGCTCAGATTAAATTATGTTTACCCGTGTACTATTGGCAGAGATACCCAGTACTCCTGAGTACTAGACACAGACTGGCAGAAACACTGTGCATACATATTTTATTAGTTTTAAAATAACTTACTGGATTTGGAGATTTCATGCTTGCACGTTTTGTACATCCTTCTTCATCATCTCGCTTAAGAATTCTTTTCTTGGCCATTTATTACAATTACAAAAATCATACAAACTTTTAAGTTCACTGTAAAAAGAGGTACGCACACGTACTGCGTTGATTAGCACTTTTACCAGCTTTGCTGATTAATTTTTTTAACCCTTTTGAATTATGTACACAATTAAGTTGATTTAACTCAAATCAAATTGCCCAAAACACACACGTGCTGTCATGATAATAAACACTAAATAGTAAATACTAATCCAAATGAACGAATCCTTAAAAATAAATAAATATCAATCCATAAGGATAAAAGTCATTCAAAATTAGCTAATATGCATGAAGAGATCTTGCTGAAAATTTTAATTGCTTTATATAAGTAGAAAGAGATTTTCGAATTTCTGCATTCTAGCTCAGTGGATTCGCTTTAGCAATAGTAATACATCAAAGTGAACTGAAGCGAATGAAAATCTGTTGTTATTTTCTTTTGTATGTGTGTTTATGTATAGTATTTTTTCCTGCCTTTAAATTCTGAGGAATTGTAAAGTAAGTAAAAATATCTTTTGATCAGAAATTTTCCTTTTTGTACTAAAATAAAACAGTAAATCTTTTTATTAATTGGCATTTTTTAAAAGTAATTATTTGCTTAGAAAATGCTTACGTTTGATATCCTTGATTCTTTTTTTTTATTTCATTATATTCTGATTACATATTTAACTATCTATTTGATAACTCTATCTTTAAAATATTTGACGGCGTTTCGAATAATAGGCATTAATAATAATTATTAATAAATAATAATCATTTGTAACTTTATTCTTCTCTGAAACTTATATTTATAGGAATAAAAAAAAAGCATTTAATGATATATAATGTATATAATGCACAATTTTTATAATCGAAAGCATGTTCTTGTCACCTACTCCACACGAGTTCAATTTATTAAATTTTTCTGTTTCAAAAAGTATCAAAGTATATTTATGAATAATAGAAATGAACATGAATGAAATTTTAGACAGATTGCTAAAATTATGTTTTTAGTATTCCATAAAAAAATCGCTTTCAGGAAAAATAAATTACATTTGGTACTTCACTATTTATTTACTTTTAAATTTTGAGTGCAAGCTTCAGCAAAGAATTATTTCTCGGGTTACATGTGGGAAACCAGAATAAATTTAATTAGTAATAAGATCATATGTCATTAAAAAGTGATATAATTTCAAATAACTTTTATCTTTTTAGTCCTTATTTTAGAATGGTTTAATTAACTGTCAACTGCAGTTAGGATATTCTCTGGATACATTATACTGAAATTAAAGCAAAAAAAAAAAAAAAAAATGAAAATAACTAGAAGGGAAATAAATAGAAATAAGTATCATTAATAATATTAAAATATTGCCATTTTTACATCATATTAATATTTCTATAACTTTTGACTATTTTTTTCTGTATAATTGTGAATAAAAAGTAATTCACATATTTGTGAATACTCTAAGCATGATTTACATAATATCTTAAAGGCTGATTTATATTTCATATACTGTTGTTGGAAAGCAGATTTTAAAGTAAGGAAGTGATTGTATGTTTATATATGGGCAATTATATTATAAAAAAGAAAAATGAATGGAATTTTAAACAGTTTTAAAGTAGACAAACTTCAAAACAAATTTCATTGTTGCTTGCTTTTAAAGTTAATACTGAACTGTAATTTCCACATCATTATTTGAAAGTTCAGAAATTTTATTTAGTGTATTTTGAATAGTAACAATTCAGTATAGAAAAATAAGCCAAATCTTCATTCTTTGGAAGGGATGGAGAAAAATTTCAGAATGAAATATTTGTAGCAACAACAAAAATAATCTAAGTTAAATTTTAAAGAAAAATTAATAATTTTTAGTTAAAATTTAGTGAAAATAATTTTAATTAAATTGAGAATTCAATAAACTGAAATTAATTATTCAGTTTACTGTTGAATTAAAATGTAATTAATTATTGAATTAAAAACTAATGGAAAAAGGTGTCATTTAAGTTATGCAGAAGCCAACATCATACAGTGTGGAACTTTAAATTTGCAGTTCACTTTTACAAATATTTAACATATATTGCTAGTAGACTTAACATTGTATGTGTTTAATGCATGTTAAATCTATGATTTAAATATCAGTGTTTGTATATTATTAAATATTTGAGAATAAAACTGATCTTATTCAATTGTCATATAAGATTCATTCTTACATTCCTCATTGTACCTCAGTTTGGTGTATAGTTTATTTATTTATTATTTTCTTTCATTTCAGAAAAACATGGTGTCACATTCAGATGGAGACTCTGCTTCCCAGAGTGGTCATTCTGATGAGGTTCCAAGGAAACGATATAAGCACCACAGAAAATCTGTTTCTAAATCCCCACCGTATAAATCAGTTCGTCATAATTATTCAAGATCTCCCAAAAGAAATCATAAAAACCATAGATCTTCTCCTACCAATTCTCCTTATAAGCATAAAAATTGTTCTAAGTCCCCAGATTCAAACCATAATTCTAGATCAAAGTCATCTTCTCCTAAAAGACATCGCAGAAATGATAGATCTCGATCCCCTTTGCATTCCCATTACAAAATTGAAAAACATTCGAGATCATTTTCAAATCATATAAAAAATACTTATAGTCGTTCACGTTCTTCATCTGTAGATGAAAAGATTTCTCAAAAGTATAGTAAATATCAGACAGGCAAATCTAGATCACCATCATCTAAGACAAATTACCATAACCAATCCATATCTCCTCCTAAAAGTCACAATAGGCGATCAACATCACATTCCCCCTCACACATATCTCATAATAGAGGAGGTCATCAGAAGAACAATAGATATTATTCACGCTCCCCATCAATAGATAGAAAATCATCCAAGAAATTTCATGAAGATTCTCCAATTAAGAAACATAAAATGTCAAAGAAAAGGCACCACTCTTCAGAAAGTTCTTCAGATGAAGCTCCTAATAATAGAATGCCAAAAAAACCCCAAAATAGTTATGAAGAAAGAAATTTTCATGATCCTCGGGATAATTTCTCTAGAAAATTTGGCGAATATGATGATGCAGGAGATCGAAACTATGGAAGGAATAGGAAGAATTGGGCAGCCCAAGAAGATTTTATGGACAGGTAATTAGAGTTAGAAATCATGGAAATTTTAATATTTCTGTTCTATTTACAGTGAATTAATTTGAGAGTAAATTTCCTACCAGATGATGAATTTTATGATTAGAAAATGAAGATACTTTATACTTCCATAATTTTATAAAATATGGCAAATTTATTTAATAATTTATTTACTGTCTTTCTTATTACTCTGAAGAGGCTACCATTTTTCATATGAATTTGTTGAGATAGCATGACCTTTTCTAAATAGTGAGATAGAAAATGAATTCTAAATGTTCCAATTAAGAAACATAAAATGTCAAAGAAAAGGCACCACTCTTCAGAAAGGTCTTCAGATAAAGCTCCTAATAATAAAATGCCAAAAAAAAAAATAGTTATGAAGAAAGAAATTTTTATGATCCTTGGGATAATTTCTCTAGAAAATTTGTTGAATATGATGATGCAGGAGATCGAAACTATGGAAGTTAGTAGGAATGTTAAAATTATGGAATCTGGGGGATTTTATGAATAAGTTATATGATGTGCTGAAATATGTTGTATTAATTTAATTTCAAATCTAATGTCCATCTTTTTGATGGGAAAAAGAAAATATCTTGGGCTAATGTAAGATGGCAAAGCATGAGATGCTGCATTAGCAGTTTCTCTGCTCACTCTTGTTTTCATTTAATTTCAAAATACTCAACTATTATGCATATTAATTCAGTCATCAAAAATTCTAAATTTGTATCCGTTTATTTATTTTCATGTTTTTTTATTTTTACTTATTTCCCTCTATTTAATTCCCTTTTGGATTTTTTTCATTTCTTTTTTAAAATTAGTTTAAATATTACCTTTTCCCCCCATTAACTCAACACTTGCTCTTTATTTAATCTGCAGAAATGACAATTTTTTGAATTATTTGGCAGTGTACATTATTTTAAACATTATTTTATAATGTTTTTGAACCACAAACATTGTTTTTAATTAATTGAAATTCTAATTAAAATTTTAGAAAAATCATTCTGTAGTCAACATTTTCTAACTTCTAATTGTTTCAAATTTTTAACTTTATGTCAAATGGTCTATCGTGTAAAGTGCCGATATGTATCCCATTTGTAGATATATCAATTAACAAAGTGTCTGAATGATAGGAAAATTGTCAGAAAATGTTCTTACTGAAACTAAATGCTTGTTATTCTTGGTTATCTACTGTAAAAGTAGGTTAGATTGTAAATTAATCCACAATTAAGAGATTGAGAAATCACTTTCTGATAGAAATTAACTGTTCATATGTTTAAAAAGTTTTTTCAACAAATGGATGAAAATTTTTGTATAAGTTCTTTGATTCAATATATTTGTATTCTGTTAATTTGTGTAATTTATACTTTAAATTAATAAAAGTATGCTTAATATATTAAATATATTTATTTCTGTGTATTATAGAAGAAGAATGGAGAGAGAGAAAATAGGAGCAAGAGGTGTTCCAACAATCTGGGGTACATCTCCTAGCAAAATTTCTGAGTAAGTTATTGAAGTGCTAATTTTTCAATTATGCTGTTTGTTTAGTATGTGTTCTTCTGAATACTGACAGCTTGCATTATAATCCTATTTCATTTGTTAAAATATCACATTTTTACCTAATTTTCCTTATATTTCAGCTCTGATGAAAATGATACAGAGGATGAAAAACAGAGAGTAGAGATGAAAAGCAAGAATAGTGGTGAGATTTCATATGCAGATATCAATATTTTTATTAAGTTTGTTATTGTGTTAAAATTAAGGGAATTATTCCAAATGATTAAAAATATTTCATACAGAAAATCTGCTCCCTAATACTCTTTTGTGAGTGATTGATGATTTAAATATGTCCAGAATTCCAGATTTTTGTTTATTTATTTTCTAAAATTTTGAATTTTGAGATTTGTAAATTGTTTCCCTTTACTTTCTCAAATTTTGCTTTTGAACAAACAAATAATTCAAAGTTTAAATATATGTAGGATATTATATCAGTGAAAATTTAAAATATCTATTTATTGAAATATCTCTGATATTTCACCTTTAATAAGTATTTTAGATATAATTTGTTGAAAATTTGATCAAAGCCGAATTCCTTATACTCTGCAAGCTGTGATTTTTTGTAGTTTCTCATTTCTAATTCTTGTCCATGTCATATTCATACTACTTCCTGTTTCACATTTAATACTTGATGGATAAAATTAATGAAATTTATTATATTGAAATATTTTGCTAATTATCAAAGTTTTAGTTGTTAACAAATAAAAACCGGATATTTTAAATTCAGTTGAATTTTAACTTATGGTTAAAATTGATTACACTAACTCTTAGAATTTCATGCTGATTTTTTTTAATTAATTGATTTGAATTTTCTAATACATATTTACTAAGTAGTAACATTTCTGTTCTACACGGGGATTTAAGACATTTTGTTTCTGTTTTTACACAGGGGCCATTGAAGTCTAATATATAGATTTTCTATTGGGTCATTTATTTTCTATAACTCAAAAATTTTCTATGACTTTTATCAGTCAAAATATTTTTTATAATAATATTCCATTTATCAAAATCTAACAGAAATTTGGCTAATTTGGCTTTTTAAAAATGCAAATTATTGGATAAAGCTTAAAAATTAGGTAAAAATATGTCAAATTCCAATTTATAAACTAAAGTTCAAAAAATATAAGATACAGAAAGTTGTTGGTATTATAAGATATATGTATATTTTTATGGAATTGGAAATTAAGTTATATATGTTTTTTATATGTGTACATATGTATTACAAAATTATGTACTAAATTACAGATTAAAGTAATTGTAGATTTATGCAAATGATGTTTTTGAAAGATGTAATTTTCAGAATTTTAAATACTTTCCCTGAGTCATGGAAAGAAAGAAAAAAGTCCCTGAAAAGAGTGATTTATAATTTAATTAAATATTTCATTGTTTATTTTTTTTAATTTGGCAAAGTAAACAAACTAATTAGAAATATTGAAACCATAAAAAATTCTTCGATTGAAGATTTGTTTTTAAATCCAAAAGTATTGCATTTATTATTTCAGAAATATTTATTCTTAGAAAACATGCTGTTTATCTTCTTTCATTACAGAAAATATAAGAATAGAAAAACATGTTTTATCAATGAGTGTGATAAAATAAATTTGCTTAATGTAATTAAATTGATATTAAATTTTTGAATAAAACTATTTTTTTTTTTTCCAAATTTATTTAGGCAAGAAGAAGCATAAAACAAAGAAATCCAAAAAAGAGAAAAAGAAGAAGAAGAAAAAAGAAAAGAAGGCAAAGAAAAGTAAAAGGGAATCATCTAGCTCCAGTGATTCTGAGGATTTAAAAGAGTTTGAAACTTGGGTTGAAAAGAAAAGTATGTTTAAGTTTTAGGCTTTCCTAAGTGCAAATATTAGTTAAAGCTGTCATTGCTAATAAAATATGCATAAAAGTGAGAAGGAAAGAATAAAACTACATATTTTTAATCATTGTTACCTAGCACAGACACTAATTTCATTGCTTTTTTAGAAATTATTAACTCACAAATGATCAAGTTTGCATTCTCATCTTGTGCAACCATCTTAGAATAACTTTGTTGACATTGTTATTTAAGATATCATTTAAATCATTTTCTTTTTACCGTTTTTCTTTCATTCACAACATTTTCTGTAATTCTCCCCTTCCCTCCTTCTAACCCTTCTTTTTAAAAAAAATGTTATGTCTACTAAGAAATATCATACTTTTTAGTAAAATTTATTTGCTTTTATCCTTGATTGGTTTCTGAATATATTCATAGCATATTTTCAAATACTAGTGTTAAAACTATTCCCTCATAGATTCAAAGTTTTAAATGCATCAAAAATAAACTTCAAATTACATATGGTCAGTTTTAAATGCCTAGAAACAGTTCCAACAATGCAGACAGAGACATTAAACTCCAGCGTATATTCCAATCTCATACCTAATCCCCTAACTCTAGTTGGGTCCATTTTCTAGCCATCCTCCCCCTATCTTTTCCCCAGTTATTTCATATTCTTCAATATATGGTGACCTTTCTAAAAAAGAAAATCGAGTCTGGACTGTTTTAATTTTCTGAAGATGCAAAATTATAATTATAGAAACTGCATCTAAAAGAAGGTCTTATTGTTATAGATAGGTTCAAAATATATAAAATACATAGAAATTCCTCCAGATCCAAAGAAAATATTGTATGTAGGTTTATCTTTATATACAGAGATCACTACATTAGTTTTTGCTCTTTTGTTGAGCGTTAAAATGGTGGGAGAAAAAGATATTTTGTTTAGTATATTCTCAAATTAAAACCAGATATGTTTTAAGATATTTCTTATTTCATATTTTTAAGAATGTTATTTTTAGATATTTCAAATAATTGTTCCTAATATATTATCAAGTTTAAATCAGAAGCATTCATTCATTTATTTAGTTTAATGTTTGTAAAGATAGAATTTTGCAAATGATTTCTCATTTATTTCCCGATGTTCTAGAATTTTGAAATTTTGTTCTTAATCTGATACTATTTATTCAAATGTGATGTTATTTTAATAATTTTGGAATTTAAACCAATTTATTGAATTATTGTTTCTGTGCAAACAGTGCACTTTGTAGTGAGAAAAAATTAATTTCAAGATTCCATAATATTCAGTGATGAATGATAAATTGATGGCTTAGAAGTAATTAAAGTAAATAAATAAATAATCTACATTTTAACTGACTAATAAAATTGTATTTCAGAAAAGAATTGATTTTACTAAAATTATTGTTTTAAAACTTTTTATTTCTTTCATATCAACATTTTATTCATTCATCTGTATTTCACATCCTTTTGTGATTTTTTTTTCAAGGAATATCATCTTTGCTTGTTTCCTCTACATTTGGTTATAGTCAGATGAATATACTATGCCTGTAGTCACTGAAAACTTCAATTGATAGTGTATAGATAGTTATATATATTATGAACTGTACTTAACTAGTTAGTTTAGGATTGAAAAAAAAAATCCAAAATTTAAATCAAATAACTTTATTTTTAAGACAAAGTTAATTGCCCTCAGTATCAATTATGTGTTGTCTCAAATATATAATTTGTTTTTAATTGTTTTAGAATCTTATCTTGATGCTTGTATAATAATATATGATTTGGCTTTTAGCATGAATAATTAATTCTAATTTTAGTTATCATAGTCCTTTAAAAGTTATTTTACTCGTATCTTCTTTACTGTTTATCATCATTAAAATGTTCCATTAATTTTAGAATATGAATTCTTCTTTAGAATATGAACTGGAAAATACAGTCAAACCTTTATAACTTAATCATCAATAATGAAGAAAAAATAAATAAATGTCAGTATGAAATATCAGAACAATAGTGAAAATGGTTTAACTTGCATCTCAACAGAGAAATGTGTTGTTATAAAACATGTGTGAAATATTTGTAAAAAATTATACAGCAAAAGAATTGGTATAATTGGAAAGGCATTTTTTTTTTAACTCTATGTAAAAATAATTTTTTGCTTTAATATTTTTTGGAAACTGTGGCAGAAAAAACATTAAAACTTTTGCATTAATTTAAATTCTAATTAAAATTTTAAACATCATTTTGAGATATACATTTCCACCCACTAAAGAATATCTGTTTTAGTTCAAACAGTGTCCCACAAAGCACAAACACATGCACTCACATTCACCTTTATTAGTAGTAGAAATTGATGGGAAATAATTTCAGGATTTTACCTTCCTCTTGCAAAATTGAAACAGATGGTGTTGTGTATTAAACTACAAAATTCTTTTGCTCGAACTCAAAGTCTTATTTTTAAATAATTACTGTACATTCATTTTTGTATATAAAAATATAAAACTAGTGGTGTTAAAATCTTTGTATTTGTTTTTAACTTTTTAAGTTAATCATAACTTGAAGTTTATGCTAATGTTTTTTTTCATATTTCAGAACTAGAAGAAGGAGAAGAAGATACATCTGTTGGGCCATTACCAAAAACCCATGTTCAATTATCTGCTAAAGAGTAAGTGTCTAAGACACATGCATACAAAGAAATTAATAAATAAATTTTATTTTTTCAATAGAATAAAATAATTGTTTTTAATCTCTCTGACACTCTTTTTTTTTTTTTTTTTAATCTTACACATAGTTATGGCAAAGCTTTGTTACCCGGAGAAGGTGCTGCAATGGCAGCTTATGTTGCAGAAGGTAAGCGAATTCCTAGAAGAGGTGAGATAGGCCTGACTAGTGAACAAATCCAAGCATTTGAAGCTGTTGGATATGTAATGAGTGGAAGCAGGTAACTAATTGTTTTTATTAATCAATAAGGCTATAATTTCAAATTTTATTGGATAAAATTGTTGTTAGTGAGAATTGTTTTATTATTATCAAACAACAAGTAGCTAAAGATTTGTTATTACTAAATAATAGTAAAGAAAAATGGATCTTGTTAAATATAACCTGCTATTTTTTGCTTTCAAGTTCAGTTTGTATTACAATATGTTTAAATGAATTTACATTATTCTGGCTGTTTAATACTGATATAAAATATTCATGCATAATATTGATGATATGATGAAACAAGTTACTTCGATTTTATGCTTAAATTTTTAGAAACAGTCTTTATATATATATATATAGCCATTTGTGCGTATGAAATCTGCAACATGATTTCTATTCATTTATGGTAACATTTCATAAGTATGATTTTTTTATTGT
>JAPMOR010070192.1:298566-348379 GCA_026543865.1 Argiope aurantia
TGATAAATATAGACACAAGGTGAAAATGCATTAAATAAGGTGATAATGTTTTTTTTTTTTTTTTTGTACATCTTATTTATTTTTGAATCCATTCCATAAACTCTGAAAATGTGATTCTTCTTGGCAATCTGGAAAGCATAGGTTGATTAATTCCTTTACTTCTAAGTTATTATTTGGCAACATAAATTGTTGATGTTAGAATCAGTCAAAAATAGGGCTTGAAAATCACGTTTCAGCCCCTTACTTCTAAGATAATGCAGTTATCAAAACACTTTAAATTCAAAAGTTGTTCGTCTGAATGAGACGCTACTTTGGCTAACTGGCTACTTCCATCTGCAATATTAAGAAAGTTATAGCAAAATGTAAATTTCCCACCTCCTTTGGGCTTGATGGGCCATTTAAGAACTTGTACAACATTTTCACATTTCTAACAACTTATTAAAAGCCAGTCAAAATCCAAACAAAATCACTCAAGTTATCCAGTTCACAAGATAGCATTAGCAAAGAGTTATATGTGTCTCTCTGTGTGTAATGATATTTTTAAGTCTAAATTAAATCCTTATTAATTTCCCAATTTTTATCGTAATTTAACCCATATTCACTTAATTCTAAAATATTTTGTTATTTCCTGATCCAATTCTATCTTTTTAATTTAATTAATGCGCCACGAGCTCTGTAAAAATGCTTAAATCTGCACTTTCACATGCTCTGAGTGAAGGGATAAAAAATTATCAAACCAAGCAAATTCTTTTAAAAGATAACTATAATTCCTTTATCTAAATCGACACATGTAAAGAAATTCTATCAGAATCTAATAGTGTATAATGACAGGGGAAAACTATTTCGTTTCTCTTTTCACTCTTGTGCCGTGCTGTAGATTGACATACTTCGTCGCTTCTTGCTTATGCATAAATTATGTCACTCAGGCTGGAATAAAAAAGTTTAAAAATTCAAAATGTCTTCTCTGTCTTGGGCCATGGAACTGCTTCAACAACATAGGTTTTACATTTTATATATATGTAAGCATATAATTCTTAAAGCAGAAGACATAGAAGAGACATTTTTAAATTCATTTTAATCCATCCCGGAAAGGCAATTTATTTACAAGCAGGCACGAACAGAACATGTCCACAATAGTGCAAAACAAAAGCAGAAGTAAGGAAAGGACGAAACAAATTATCACTAGTCTTATATAACTTGGGATTTCCGGCCACATGTCAATACTCGTATTGACCTTGAAAAGGGCACCGAAGGGATCACTTTCACTAGGCACGTGGAACTGATCTCTTTTACGAAGCTTCGGTTGAATTAATTAAACAGAAAATGAAATTACTATGGGCTAAATTAAGATAAAGCTTTCCAAATTAATTTGATTTAAATTAAGAGTTTAAAATATCCTTACACACGCACACATACATACATACATATATATATAATTTTTGAAGCAGAGTTGTGGCCCAATTGAGAGACACTTTGAATTTTTAAATGTTTTATTTCATCCTAGGAGGCATGATATATGTATGTACAAGTAGAAGCAACGAAATACAGAACGACACAAGAGAAATAAGGAAAAGCTAATGGAAAATTTTATTCCCATGATTATATACTGTGAGAATTTGTTAGGGATTTCTATATACATGTCAAATTAGGTAAGGGAATTATAGGGATCTTTTAGAAGAATTTGTTTAGGTCAGCAGTTTTTTATCCCATCACTCGGAGTTTTTTAACCGTCGACCTAAGCATTTTTACAAAAGCTTATGTTGAATTAATTAAATAGAAAAGGTGGAATGGGATCAGGAAATAAGAGAATATTTTAGAATGACTTTGATATGAGCTAAATTAAACTGAAAGTTAGGAAATTAATTAAGTTTAAATTTGATTTTGAATTATCATTACACACACACACACACACACACACACACACACACACACACACATATATATATATATATATATATATATATATATTCCCGAAGTTTTGTCATGAGAACCATTGTAATAGGTAGTCTTCCTGTAGGAATCTATCTAATAGCAAAAAGATACTTCAATAAAATAATTTATATGCCTTAAAATATTTCAAGAAAAATGAAGTAAATAAAATAACCAAGAAAACTTTGCAATTATATGAAAAAAAAAAATACTTTTAATACGATGGCAATAATGATAACCTTGCCGCATGCAAGAAAAGAGATGATTCGTTTACTTTGTGGCATTCCATTTAGATGCTTTCCTAGGAAATGTATATGTGTTCGCATTTCTGAGAATTTCGTCACTAATTCGATAGTACAGATTACCTTTACAAGGCGCACGATATTCCATTTAAGCGTTTTATCTTTAATGTATTACTTTTTAATTTATTACTAATGACTTTTAATACAGACACATACATACTAAACCAAGACTCTCAACTAACATGTTCCAACGCAGTAATTGTAACTTCTTATTTAGTGAGGAATCATTACTTTCTTCTTAAAACTTGAACTACCCCCCTCCCTTTCAGTACATGATTTGGCTTTTTAACGTGCTCCTACTCAACATGTTATTTTTCTACTACATATTGTTGGTTCGTTTCCCATATTAGAAATATATGTCATTCAGTGACGGCTTTTTGATTCTGTGTAGCTCGAGCGTTCTCTGTAATTAATTTCTTATGCAGCGAATAAAATTCGTAGTCGATTTTCAATTTAACCCTAGATCATCGCTGCTTCGAAACGATCTGACTTTTTTGGCGATTTATCGCCGGCTCTGTGGAAGTAAACAATGCCAAAATAAAATTTTCATACTTTATGATAAGCTGTAGTCCATCAATGTTTTTACATTCTCGTATCTGTAGTAAGATAAAGTACAGTAGCCGACAAAAAAATCCGAATTTGACGAATCTCCACGATTTCGAAAACATATTTTTGGAAAATGTCTGTCTATCTGTAACTCAAAAATTTGAGCTAGAAATTTGATATACGATCTTTACATCAAATTCTAGATTTCTATCAGTTTTTGAGTAAAATCTGTTCAAAAGAAGTTCGTCTGTCCAGCTATTCGAATATAAGTTTACCCGATAATTACAAAAGGAATAATACATTTAACGAAGGTTTTATAGGATTATTGAATATCCTTAAGGTTGTTGTAGTGTATCGTAGTACAAATTCAGTTAAAGCATTTGCTGAGCTCGACAAAGACAGAATAAATGAATCTAAGTGGCATTCACAGCTAAATGTAAAAATTGCCAGAAAAAAGATTTAAATGATTAAAAAAGGAAAATTGTTAAAAGATGAGGGGGAAGATAGTATAACCTATAAATATGGAGAATTTTAAATATGTACACCCATAATTAATTATTAAAACATGTTACTGTATATTTTAAATGAATTTTTCTCAAAACTGATTTTTACTCATTTGTTGCTCGTTTCGGATCAAATAAGTCAAAATATAATTATCATATTACTATGAAATGTGGTGGACTTTGTCTTTATACTATTTTCTAGGGAATGAACTAAAAGAATTTAGATTGATTGAATGTTTTTTTTAAATTTAAAGCCTATTGTTTGAGTAATGATGTCATAAATTTACTAAAAATTTCATGATAAATCTTCGACTGGTTGTAATATTTTTATTTATTATTAGAACCATACGACTGTAGTCATTCCTTTGAGAAAACTATGTAGTTTATTTTGGTATAAGTTTTGTTAGGATGAGAGTAATAGTTTGTGGTGTAGCCTATTTGAAGTTTTTAAAGAATTTGCTTAAATTTATGCCAATTTTCAAAAATTATTAATGTTTATTTCCAATACTAACATTCTATTGCTAATCTTGAATAGACTTAAACCCAGAAATAGGGTTAAAGTATGTCTACACCACGTGTTTCTGAAAAAAAAAAATGTGCTGCAAACGTGTTCGGATATCTTAAGCTGATTTTGAGAACAGTGATGTCACCAAGCCATTTCCTTTACATTTTCTCGTTTTTCTTTTCATTTTTTAGGTTGGTAGATGCTTTTACAGACTGCGCCGTCAAGAATGTTGAAAATAAAAGTGGCGAATCGACGATGGGTTTCTTCTCGTCCCTGTATGATCCTCTGATTAGAATGAGTAGAGGTCTTTGAGAAGAAGTTACCATTCCAGCAGACAAAAACGATGGTTTTCCCGATAATCCCGGGATGCTAAGTGGCATTTACACATTACAACATTATTTTTTATAAATCCAATGTAAAAAAATACTCTAACAAAATAAAAATACACCTCCTCTCCTTGAAAGAAAAAAAAAAGGATCTTTATTTATCTCTTGATCACTAATACACATGTGGTGGCTTAAGGCCTCAGTTTCAGAGTAATTCCTAGAAAGAAAAATTCTGTGATGTGTCTTCTCTATCTGATGAGGAATTCAGTCAGACTGGATAAAAATATGCCCAAGTGTGCAAGAATCAATCAGAAAAAGTAGTCTCCCTAAAACTTTCTCGTATATTCTCTAATAAATGTATCTCCTTATTGATAATCAATGTCATTAATAATCAATGATGAACATTAGTCATGAGAGATCCTATTAGCGTGCAATCTTTGCTGATTCTTTTTTTGACAAATAATCGCTGGGATGCGGTTATCGTGTTCAGATATAAATGACAAAAATGCGTTTTTATGGTCTGAAACGTAAAAATTCATCAATATCCCGAGTTTGATTATTTTTTTTAACGATTTCAATATTTTCTATACACTTCTTATCCAAGAAAAAAAAATTTTAAATGATATATTTTATGCTATTTGAATTAATAAATGTATTTCGGAAAAAGTTGCGATTTTAAACTTTTTATATGATTACTAAGTCGTTTCAATGACATTTTAAAGCAATATTCTTAACATTGTAGCATTAAAAAAATCATTTTTCTGTGACTAAAACTGATTGATGTATGAAATATTGAAAATCACTAATCCAAACAAATTTTACAAATGAATTCGACACGTCCAGATGAGATTTTAAGGGATCATTCACGTAACTGAAATTATGTATAGTTGTGTTGTTTCTTCAAACTGTTCCTTAAAATACATTTGTAAATGATTCCATTTAAGCTAAACAGCCATAATTCGGTCAATATCAATCATAAAAGGACGAGATTTTTTTTTATCATACATTTTACAATATCAACAATTTTTATTAACTAAATATGATTGATAAAACCGGGTGACCATATAAAAAGTTAGATTTCACAACTTTTTCAGAAATATCTTTATTGACTTAAACAACATAAAATATAATTATTCTATCATTTAAAACATTTTTTTAGAAGTCAAACTGTGTCTATTTTATTGGATTGCGATAAGAATGAACATCTATATATGAAAAAATTTATGCATGTGAGCTTTTGATATAAATTCATGAATTCAAAGCATCTCAATGATGTATATCGATAAATTACTTATCGAAATAAAACGATAAAGCAATTATTAATAAAACTATAGCACATTGATTAAATAAAAGTGGTATTAGTTAATTTTCAGCGCCAATTGTAGCCAAAAAATTTAATCTGTTTTCCATTTTTATTCATTTAATTTTTTAAGAATGCATATATCTGGAAAATAAGTGTATGAGGAATGTTATTTATCAAGACGATAATTAATTTTGGTATCTGACGGAATTTTTAAAAATTATTTCATGTATGGAAAAAGCTTATGCAGCTCGTAGGTGCAGAACGCAACTCCTTTAAAAGAAATTAGACATTTTTAAAAATTATTAATAATAATAATTAGTAGAATTTCTGATTTTTTTATTTATTTCTGAGCCAAGAATATCGTGCTGTTGATAAAAGGATATTTTGTTTTTCCTTTGCCGCAACGATTTTCAGACTCAAAACCGTAACTGTTTCCTTAAACATTTATTCTGAAATCTCAGTTAGATTATAAGCAAGAATTATTCGTTAGGAACCTAAAAACATATTTTAAACATGTTCCACAGATATCGACCATTAAGGCCACTGCTAGAACAAAGAAAAATCATAAAGAAAAAGAGCATTGAAATGGACAAGGAATCAAAATGTAGCAGTTCCGAATCTGATGATTTAGAAGATATGTATAAGGAAAGACCCGATTTTGAGAATTATGCATATCCTAATGATTACTGGAAGCTTGTGAAATCCATAAAATATTTCACTTATGGTAGACCGTTAGTAACTACAATAGCTCTTATTACAACATACGAATGTAATTTTCAAGATCCTATCATGTTAAAATATTTAGATGATTATCGTATAGTTGGCATTTTATTGAACTTTCTGCAAAGCACAGATAAACGGGTTCAGACAGTTTCACTCAGATTCTTAAGGAACTTAAGCAAAATTCGAGCGCTCCGGCATGAAATAGTTTACCTGGGAGGAGTCAGGTGCATGGTTAGACTATTGATGGAAGCTCAAATCGATCTAAAGCAAGCAGCTGCTGAAACAATAACTTCTGTTGCTGATTTCCATAAAGCTTGGTCAGCTGTTCGTCAAGCAGGAGGTATACCATTATTAGTCAATATGATGTATGTTTCTCAGGCTCTTTTATTTGAAGACCCACAAACTTTGAGCGAACAGTTAATCGCGGTTATAAAAGCCGCAGAAGCTGCAGCTGAAACTCTGTTTGTCGTGTGCCAATGTCGCAAAAACCAAATTGAATTTCTGCTGAGCGGAGCTCTGAAAGGTTGCCAAAACATTCTCAAGACCCCACACGTCCGCTTGTGCACGTACGTCTTGCAAATCATTCAGAAATGCGCTTCACAAAAGTGTATTCGAAAGGCCATAAAAAATTCAAATATGCTCGAAGATTTCCGAGTCCATTTTTACAGTGACGATCAAAAGTTAATGCAAGCTGCAGCTCAAGCAGCTTTCAAATGTGCCGAAGGCGAAGAATCGAAACGCTTCTTCGGCAAGGCAGGATTCGTCGATAAATTGTACGAAATAATTCAGACTTCAGCCTTCCACACGGATTACAACCTCATGGCCTCTGTTTCAGGAGCACTAAGGAAATGTGCTGAAAATGAGGACAACGTGAAACGCATTCAAGCCTTGAATGCAGCACCGCTACTAATTCAACTTTTAAGTTCTCAACCAAAAACTGTACAAGAAAACTTAGTCGCATGTATTAGCTGCTGTCTGTCCAATCCTCAGATTCGGACAACGGTGAGGAAAAATAATGGCATTGAAGCTCTGATTGGACTTTTACATACAACACACCCACCATTGATAATGCATTTAAATAAAGCTTTGGCTACAGCTTCTACTGATAATGAGTGTTTGATGATAATAGAGAAGATGGATGCCTTGCGTTTGATTTGGTCCTATCTGAAACATGAGAACCCTTCTGTAAAGGCAAACGCTGCTTGGCAGTTGGCTTCGATCCTGAAGAACATAGATCATTCGTCTAGATATGTGCGATCTTTAGTAGGAGGGATCCAAGTGCTGATGGAATGCCTACAAACTAATCACACCCGTGTGTTAACCTCCATATGTGCACTGATAGTAGTCTTAAGCAAAGAGGCAGACAATTTAAGGATATTAACGAACTATCAGGTAGTTGAAAATCTTTCGAGATTGACAGGTACCAAATGCCGCCGGCTTAGGTATCATCTTTGTATGGCCATAACAGCTTGTTGCCCTTACAGGAACAATCGCGAGGAATTCGCGAAAAGGAGAATAGTATATCCTTTAATGAAAATGTTGAAAAGTAAATCAGCAGTGGTGAAAGGAGCCGCTACCCATGCTCTCTATCAATTGGCGCATATAGCACGATGGTGCGCTGCGATGTACAATACTTCTGGGGTGTATGAAGTGCTCTTAAATGAAATGAGAAGCAAAGATCGGGATGTGCAAGAATCAGCTGCAGGAATTATTCAGAAAATGCGCATTTTTGCACTCAATCGAGATGGAAATGTCCCGCAATGGTTAATCGAAAAACATTCTACTTCTTTACATTGAACAGTGAGCTTTATGTCAAATTAAACAAGCTGATATGAAATACTTCCCCTATTGCGAAGAAGTTATTTTAGATATTTGAAATCTATTGTGGTATACCAAGCTTACAAGTAGTCCATATGATATTAATAACAAAACAGCTGTTAATGTAATCGTCTTGGCTAGCCTTGAAAAGGCTGTTGTGCAGGATTTAATGTTTTTAAACTTAGGAAACGAAATTTCTAATTAATATTAAAACGTTTAAATACTTCCATTAAGTTTATTGTAAAGTTATCTTTCATCTAGGCAATAAAACATTGAAAAAAATATATTAGATATCATTGGAAAAATTACTTAATTCAGAAAACAGCAATGGCGCTTGCACATTAACCGCATGCCAGAGTTTAATTGTAATAATAATGAAAAATAAATACCATTACCAAGGACCACATCTTTAGTAACTTAAAATTTAACAAAAGCGCAGGATTACAACAATACCGAAAATCACACACACATACAAAAAAACTTTTTTATGTAAAGACAGCAAAGTAATTAATTTTGAAATAACTAATTAAAATTTAAGAAATTTTAAAAATAAAAAATTCGATAAACTCGTAAGCAACAGCAATAAATAAAATCTAGCAGTTTCAATAAAACACTTAATAAAGTGCAATAAAGCTACAAAACAGACAATACAATTTGCATCAAGTGTTAAAAAAATTTGGGGGGGGGGAGGGGGCGATTTATTTACTTTAATGTACTGCTTTATATTGCCAAAGTAGAAGGTGCACAACTCAAACACAATCCTAACCAAACCTTTGCTTGTAAAAGTTCAACGGGCCCAAACACTGGTAGATAAGTCAGAAAAAGAGTTGCCAGAAAAACTACTCTGCATACGGCATTTTAGGGATTTGACGAAATAAATAAAGTTGCTGAGAGTATTAAAGCCCATCCTTCCCCTTCATTTTTTCAGGTTCGAGACCCGATTCCACCGAAGAACCGTAGTGTAAGGGGGTCTGTTGCACGTTAAATCCATCCTGATCAAACGTCCTCCCGCTGGTGTGGTGTGGAGAGGGGGGTGCCAGCTCAGGTGTCGTCCTCGTCATCTGACCGCGGTTCAAAATTACTAGGTCCGTCCCAAAATAGCCCTAGTGTTGCTTCAAACGGGACGTTAATATAACTAAACGAACTTCCCCTTCATTTAAGTTAACTGAAAAAAAAACACACACACACACAAAAAAAACAAGGTATGGACTTATTTAGGTAATGAAAAAAGTTTCGAAATAAAAAAAAAAATGAATTTTAAATAACTAAATTAAGCTAGAATTATAGCCTATATTGTATGATAGCAATTGAAGTGATTAGCCATATGCTATTGACAAACTTTTAGTTTAACTATATATCGTTGGTACACACAGAAAACATGAAATGTTTGGCGATGAATAGTTGGTTGTACTAAATATGATATCATGGCAGGTTTGGCAATTTATCGCTGGTATGCTGTTAATACACTAGTATCATTTTAATATTACATTACTATGAGATTCAAGGATCCTGCGAAAAACACTTGAATACTGACGAATTTACGGCTATCACTTCAAACTGTAATTTCTACCGCAAGTCTATTAAATACACAATCCATTGGCTATCGAATTCATTCCATTAATTCAATTTTTACAGCGGAAGTTTTAACAGTCAGTCAAACTGCTGTTAATTTGCAATTCTAGAGGGGAAAAAAAATTGACTGTTGTTGACAAATACTTTCTCTGTTTTTCAAGAATTGAACAGCTTATATAAGAAATCTTCGAGAGTTATGCATAGAATAACTAAAATAATAAGGATAAAACTCAATCAGAAAATCGCAGTGGTTTAGTCTTCAGGGAATTCAATATGCACAAAATGTATTAAACTAACAAGTACTAAGAAATTCTAGAAGATATTTCTTCCATTCTTTTTGTGATCTTTGGTTTAAAAATAGAAGAGTACGTATTAACAAAACTCCTAATTACCCGGATGATAACTCAGCTCTAAATTTAGACTTTATAACAATCCTTTATTGCCTCTCCAACTAGGAAAATGACACTGAATTATTTAAGTGCAATATTCGAATCCAAGAACAAACTTTTGAAACAAGCTTACACTTAATAAGGAAGAAATTTCGTCTTTTAGAATTTTGCTGTAATGCGAAATTTGCTTTTTCTTTTTTTTCAATCCTTGAAGCATTTTGAGGTCTATTAACAGTGACTCTCTGGCATCATGGGATGACAGCCTGTTGCTAAAATTTCCAATTTATTCATTTTAATAATAAGAAATGAGGAATTCAATATTAAATGAAACACATTCGAACTACTTACTTAATATAACTTTGAAGCAAATAAGTCTCGCATAAAATATAAATTTCAAAATCTATAACTAGAACAAAAATAAATAATTACGATATTACCCAAAAAATTTATTAAAACATTAAATAAACGTCGTTCTATTTCTTTACGTTTAAACGCTGCTATTTAAAACAAGTAACTAAATTCGTTCAGAATGAAATTCCGAATAAAGTCTTTCAATTATGCCGTCAAAGAATTTCAATATTTTTTTTATAAAGAAGAAATATTAAACGAAATCCCAAAGCTAAAATATATTAAAATAAATGAAAAAGAGAAATTAATCTCACATATTGAGAACCTTTTGAGGTCTTATACGCTACAAGCTAAATAATCACATTAAGCAGCACCAGGGTAAGCTCTTTAAGGGCCTTTAGGAATACAAGCCTTACCTTTTCTTTTCGACAAGCCAGTTTTCAAGACTAAACATTTTTTTAATAGATTTTTTTATTTAATCTCCATATAAGTAATTTAAATGGGCAAATTTTGACTAAATGAAATAAAAAGAATCATCTAATTGTAACTGACCTCCAAAAGAATTATTTCTAGTATCTCGCAAATAAAAAATCAAATGTAAAAGCAATTTTAAAAAAAATGAAAAATTACAAGACTTTTTAACACATTCTAAATACTATTTAGTAATATTATTTGGCATTTTTTTTTAGTTATAAGAGAATATATACTTTTTTCAATTATAAAACAATGTAATATAACACTTACAAAAGCTAATAAGGAATGTTGTTAAAATAATATTCTACCATTTAAGTTATTGTTTTAGTTTGAGTTTAGCTTCAATTTCGAATGCATGACCCTTGTAGATTAAATGAATACACAAAATTAAATTTACCTGAAAATACTCTGGGCAAATACCCCACCCTACCCAATCTTGGTGCATCTAGGTAGATACCCGCATAATCTATTTAATAATCCTGTTCTGATAAGCGATTGTTCTTTTGGTAATTTAGAATTATTTTAAATATTAATAATAAAGAGGTAAAATATGAAAAAAAGAAAGAGTACTTATGTATTAACCATATGCCATTAATATACATAATTAATAATACTTTGTTAATTATGCAATAATATGATTAATAAATAATAGCAATAAAAAACCTGCCAAAGATGTCATGTTAATCTATTGATTATATTCATCAATAGCATGCAATTAATACACAAGTACCTAAGAAATATTATAACTGATCTCAATTTTAATATCATATAACATTATTATTATTCAATTTTCTTCGTGAGAAACAGCAATAAAATAGTCATTTAATCAGAAATATTTATTTTCACTTTACACAACAAATGCTTTATACATTAAATGTATTCACAATGCAATTTTCAATGCATTTCTCAAAGAATGCCATTACCCATAGCTAGATATAGCTAATTCATTTGAATCCAGATATTTAATATTTACTTTATATGACCGACTCTCTTTGAAATTATTTTTTCTCTCAATAGTATAAATCAACAACTGAATCAAATTGTAATGAGAAATCCAGTATGTAAATGGCTGATTTATTAATGCTGGTGAATTTCTTAATTCTTTAAAATTATCTTTAACAATGTCAAAATTATATAGTATTATTCCTAATCCCTTGTAAATCTGTTGCTTACTTACACCAGCTCCAAGTAAGAAATGCACAATTTGAGTAGTATTAGCTAAACAAGCATTATGTGCATTGGGAAATTCACGTAGTTTGAGTAAAACATCATTAGTACCGCACTTGAAAAATTCTGCAAGGTACTGGCATACATCATCTACATTTGAGCGACTTTTGCTGAAAGAAAGATAATTCTGAAAGTTTGAATTTGTAGCAATAAAAGCATTAATAGATCGAGGTAAATCTAATGCTTTTAGAGCCTCTAGCCGAGTGTTCAAATTGCCATAATGATAAACCAGCCATAAAAATTTCTTGTAAGATTTCAATAATGCAAAATCTTCTGATGTACACAAGTATTCCAATCTTTCTTCCAGAGTTTTTGGAGTAAAACTGATGATTTTTGGACAGTTCAAAACTTGTTTATCAGTGATGTTGAATTTTTTTAATATTTCTTCCACTTCTCGAATGGTATTTATGGATCTTCTCAAAATCAAGGGATACTTCTGAGTCAGTTCAATAATGTCAATACCTAGAATGTCGGGAAGCTTATCTAAAAAATATTCTGCTGTTTCATAATGGACAGAAAGTAGTTTAGGAGCTTGAAAAACCTAAAAAGAACAGAAAATATGTTTTTTTAAGTAAAGATATTTTTTAAAAATCACACTAATAATAATAACCAACAATCCTGTAATTGGCCTATAACACATAATATTTTAAATCACTTAGATATTCTAACAGAAAAATAACAGGAAAGAAAAACAGAAATATAAAACTATATCAATTTATGTAAAAGAATTAACTATACTAACACTAAAACAAAAAGTTTTTCACTCAAAAAGCCTTTTTAGGTTTAAAAAAAATGCAATTGTATTTTTATTTGAAAATGTTGCCATATTTCATTATTGGATGACTAATTGTCATTTAACAATCGGCACTTTATACATGAGTTTTCAATTTTACTAATAATAAAGTTGCAACAAATAATGATTTTTTTTTTCAAAGCTAGCATGAACAGACCATTTTTAAAGCACTAATAGAAATTAAAAAAAAAAAAAAGAAAGCAAAAAAAAAATCCATTATTTTGTTTTCCCTTATAAAACACTGAGAATTTAGAGAGGCAGTATTGTTTGTGAAATGACAAAATAAGAAAATAAAACATTAATAAATGGTCAATAAAAAATCAATTTGAAATAATTGCTGCATAAATTTAAAAAAATTTGAATCAAAATAATTTTTATAACTGTTTCTGGTTACAAAATAGTTTGGTTTTGGTTTAAATTCTGAAAGGAAGAGATGAGAAAATCCTATTGGTACTATTTGGGTGCCATGATGCATAGTTTAAGCACGATACTTTAGACAACATATCAATTTCTACTAAATAGAAAATCATCTTAATTTATTGGAGTTTAAAATTCTCACATGTAAATCAAATAAAGTTCTATGAAGTTTTCAAAAACAATGTTTTATTTTACTCTGCATCCAATAGAAAAAATCTCATCTGCAAATGTAAAAATAAAAAAATAAAGAAATAAATAATAAAAAAAGTAAAGAAATTTTTGAAAAAGAAATAAAATGCACAATTTCTGAAAAATAAAAATTATCCCAATAAATGTAACTCTGGCACATCTTTGAAGAATGAATGAGAAAATATCAAATGCAATTTTGAAAGAGAAAATAGAATACACAGAATAATTCATATCAGTAAAAAGTAGCATAATATAGAAAGGAGAGACAAATATTTTTATACTGAAGTTTCTACCAGGTAACATAAAAATTTATTTCAGGACTTGAAACATATAGAGCAAGGTTAAAAAATATGAAAATTCTGTATATAGAAGTTATTGTGATTTCGGTATATCCAGAATTCTCAGTATTCAGAATTCATTCTTTTATTTTCTAAATTATGTGATTTCCCGAGTTTAAGAAATGTTCTCATTAGAATTCTTATAATTTGCCTTTAACAAATATATCATTCAGAGATTAAACCATTGGCACAAGGAAATATGATGACATATTTGACTTCTAAAGCTAAATCAAAAACTTCCACTCTTTCACTTTTGATTTGTTTAAGAAGTCAATATAATTCACAAATTTCCTAAAGAATTTTCAATTAGCATATACCAATTGTTAACCAATTCTGAAGTCAAAGTAATCACTGAAGTCACTGAGAAATTTTTGGCTTTTTGTTTTGATTTATTTTTGTGTAGTGTAAGATATTTGGAAATAATTATCTTGTAATATTACACTATATTAAAAAAAAATTTTCTAACATATATTTATAAAAAAAATTTTAAAGACTTTTTATTGATTTTTTTGGGTTACTTTTCTTTAAAAAAAATTAATTTAATTTTACTTAACAGTTATCACAAAATAGAATTTAAAAAAAATACTGAAATCAGTGCTTACAGTTAACTTAAATTATTAATCATCAATGCATTAATAACATTTTTGATTAAACTAGAGAGAAACTAAACTATATCAGAATATAACTTAAATGTTTGACTATGAAATATCATTTATTGTCTTTAAACAACTTATTATAAAATTTTAGATTAAAAAACATTCTCAAAACCTTATTCAGACAGATTTTATGTATGAAAAATATATAAAAGCAAACTACGCAGCTGAACCAAATTCTTCCTTTTCTATCAGCCATTATCTTTTTACGAGCATTTTTCATCTTTATATCAATATTTATTCACAACTTTATTTCAATTTCATATCCAATACCCAGCAATTAAAGCAAAAAAAAAAAAAAAAAAAGCATGAATTACATTAAAATGACTGAGAGGTAAATCTCATCTTTTCAATACTTAATGCAAACATTACCCTTCCCTAAAAAAATGCAAATTATAAAAGAAAATAAACAACTCTGAGAAAATATAAAATAATGAAACACTAATTAATTTTCCTTTTGTTAATCAAATCAATGAAAAATATGATTAGTAAAAAGCTACTAGATTACAAGAACGAAAAACAGCTAAAAAAATATGTGTTCAGAATACATAAGGTATCAAAAAGTGCTGCATAAATGCATGTACATCACATTTATATCCTGAATTATTCGAAAACATACCAGACTTTTATTCACAAAAGTTTTTTCGGATTTAAAAATAGGATCACACTTACACTGCTAGATGTTAAAATAGTTGAAAAACAGCATTTGATATGAATTTTAAGAGATTCGCACCTCTAGTCTGTAACAGCATAATAATGTTTTAGGCTTGATTCATCCATGTTTATCTTATTTTTAAAATTTGTTCTTAAACAATAAAAAAAGCATGTAATATCATCACAACAGATAAATCCAGTTGCTAAAACAATGAAAAATACTATTGTATAAAATATACTTAAAAGTATTTTAAAAATTAGAGGAAAAAATTGGGTCAAAATAAAAGTGGTAGCAATGGGGAGTTTATTTTTTAATATGGAGCAAATATGGTTTGTAAGCAATAATATATCCCACAATTTTAGAGAAAAAATTATTATTATTATTTTAAAATGAGTATCTATTATCCAAGAAGTGAATGTACAAAATTTGGCACTCTAGGTCTAACATTCTGCTTTTAGAATTTTTGGTACAATTTTTTTCACTATGCACATATATATCATACATACATGATATTATGCAGTTTTGCTATAAAATTCATGAAAACATCAAATGTTTTCAATTCTCTTGATAGCAAACAATACGACAAAATTTAAGATAAATGAATTACATTTTCATCTATATGGTGCATGATTACAATTCATTTTTCAACCATGCGTCTTTAAAGAAAACAAAAAACATCTCATTTGCTATAAATCAATGGCTATATGTGAAAGCATATAAAGCAGTCATCTATAATAATAATAATAATAAAAGACTTTACCTAATATTTAATTAACCAGGTTTTTAAGAAATAATTATTTTAATTATAATTAGTGACAGTTCAATTTGACATAAAGTTATTAAATATTTAGTAAACTTGATATGTTAATAGTTCTTTCAGAAATATTTTTAACCCTTTCAGAGTCAGGTCATTAAAATTTTTAAAATATGATGAAAAAACACAATCAATGTGATTCATAAGTTGTGTAGACATAGATTTTGCAGCCAAAATTTTTTTAAACATCTCTCTTTCCACAGAGGGTAGTGTTCATGTTTGAGAACAGCACTCATCTAAAGCAATCTCAGTGCAAAAAAAATCTCTCGAAACAATTGTGCAAATTTATAATGATAAAAGCAGTAATTATGAATATTTTAGATTAATAAACATTTTCATTTATGTTTTAGGTAACATGAAACATTTCAAATATTAAAAATACAACTTATGACGAAATTATGAATGATGACAATTACGAAATTTCCAAATTATATATACAAATAAAAAATAGAAATCATTGCAATTTAATAAAAAATAGCAATTAAGAATAAGAAATATCTAACTAAAATGCTAAAAATATATATTAACAATTAAATTTAAATTGATTAATATAAATAGAAAGTAAAAAAAATTAAGAATAATTCATTATTTGACATGAAATCTTTTGAAACATGTAGGAGTGCCTTTCAATGACATACAATGGCATATTATATGTTTTGAATATTATATCACATTTTATGCACATGTTTTTTTTGAACTGCACAAAGCACATTTTCGATATCTTTTCGGCATTTTTTCCCCACAACTTTCAAATGCAGAATATCATAATAATTATGAAAAAAATTTAAATAAAGGATTAAAGCTATATAAACGCAGAAATTTACAGAAAACACTGCATGAGCATTAAAAATAAGAACCTGTCTGGAATGAAAAGCAAATCTGATTCTAAAATGTTTTCTGGTTTCAAATATGGGGGGTCTTTCTCCGAAGACAATAAACAACCCCCTTCAAATTCAAAATGCAGTGTAAGCTTCTCTGAAAAATATCAAGTTATAGCTTTCCCATAAATAAGAGAGGCAGCAACACAGAAGATAAGCGAACAAAGAAACAGATGTCCTAGAGGGGCGGTGTTCCCAAATGAGACTACCAGAAATAAACCACTTTGGTTTGTTCTTAAATTAATTAGGATCACGGATATTGTAAGAAAGAAGATGACAGATTTTGATAAAGATTTCAATTCTTAAAAACTCAAAAAAATTCCCTCATTTCAGACAAAAAAAAAAAAAGGAATTTTTAATATAAAATTGATACCAAAAACAATATAAAATTTATATTTATATATGCCATCTATTCATTAGAAAAGAAACCAATTGCATTTTTCCACCAATTTTTTGAGTTTAAAACCAATAGTTTTTTTTACAGAAATTCTTAAAATTGGTGCCCCTGAAAGAGTTAAGCTTCAAATTTTGATAATCATATAATTCATACTATTATAAAATAATTAATTACAATATTCATTGTGTAATTGCATTTACTTCTCCAATTTTCTTTCGACTCCAGATGAACTTGAACATGAAATTGAATCAGAATTGATAAAACTTTAATAAATACATTTTTTTTTGCAGAAATTCAAACATGTCTTTTAAAAATATGACTACAGAAAATTAAATCCTTCAGCACTGAAATCTTATTAGTACTGTGCTATAGCATTTTTTAATATTATCATGGAAACTCCCTAAAATTTTCTTTTATTTTTAACTAATTAAAATTTTTAAAAATTACTTTGAGGTGCACATTCTCACCTTCCAAAGTATATATGTTCTGAATTTGGTAACTCTAGGTTAAACAGTGTAGCGTGTAGAGACTAACACACACACATTCCTCTTTATTATTAGTTTAGATGGAAATGAGACTGGATTATAAAACACTAGATTGATACTAGATTTCCAGTGGCTATAATTTATATTGGAATGGCACTGAATTGCTATTGCTATAATAAACTATGTTAGAATTATATTGATTATCACTAACTATAATTTACATTACAAAGACATTGGATTATCACTAATTATATTTTAATTGATACTTACTTTTGGTATTGTAAATTTTAACCTTTGAAATAATAGATCTAACAAATGAGCAGTGTTGGAAACACTTTGTAATCTTAATGGAGGATATCTACGAAACAACTGATGGGCTTTAGCTAAAGAACAATTCAATTTGGAAGAGAAAAACTCAGCATTCATAGCTTCTCTGATCTTCCACATACTGCTGTCATCCTGAAACATTTTCTCTAATCTAAGTTTAATTTCATTTTGATCTGTTTGATCACAGCTTGATAAAAAACTCATGAAATAATCCAACTCATGATGGAAATTAAAATGAATGTTGTTTTCTGCCAGTACTTTTGGAGTTTGCTTGATAATTTGTGGAAACCTGTAACAACAAAATTTTTAGAAATGAATAAATGTCAGCATAATTATTAAAATAAAGTGCACTTAATAAAAGGATTTTCAAACTGATTCTTTACATCAGCACAACAGTATAACACTTAAAATACTATTTTTACTTTCTCATATACAAAGTATAGAGAAGGCATAATCATCAAAAATAATTGAGCTCAAGATTTTGATGAGTATTCACATTTTTGGAAAATGTCAATCTGTCTGTGGCAAAGATAATTCAGAAACATTTTGAAAGAGATGAATAAAATTTTACATAATGTTTTTAGATCAACTTTATAGATTTTTGTCATATTTTGAGCAAAATCTATTAAGAGAAAATCTACCCAAATATAAGTTAACATGATAAGTAGAAAACAAAGAGAGCCAAGTAAATAAAATTTGGTACTTTTCCATTAGCCAGTTGCAAATGTTGCCAATTGTGAACCAAACGTGAATTTGGCGAAATTCTACATTATTTGGTAATTTTTCATTTGCACCTGGCTAACGGATTGTGAACCAAATGAGAATTTGGCATAAGAAATTTGGAGGAATTCTACATTATTTGGACATTTTTCACTTGCGCCTGGCTAATGGAAAAGTAGCTAAAATTTGATACATAAATTTAAAATGAAGATATCTATCAAATTTTAAGCCAAATTCAATAAGGGATTGAATGTCTGTGGGTCTGTACTTTCAGAAGCATGTAAACATGAAAACTCAAAAAAAAAAAAAAAAAAAAAAATCAAGTATAGTATATGATTTTGTGACTGCAGTTGTAGTTCTGTGTGAAATTTTGGTTTTAAATTTTTGGGAAAAAGTGTACTTCAATTCACCTTTATTACAGAGTATGTGAGAAAGTTTTGTGAGACTAAAACTATAAAATATATTTAAGCAATAAAATACAAATTCATAAAGATGAAGACATGAGGGAGAGAAAATTATTTCTTTACCATTTAAAATTCCCTTTTGCATTTAGTAATAAAATTTTGAAATTCTAACAGCAACATAATGCATGAGAAGAAATATCCAACTAAGGTAAAATGAGTAAGCAATCACTACAGAGTTGTGATATGTGAAAAATACCTCTTTAAGGTGTACTCTACACACAGATCTCTCTTGAGGAAAACTGCTATTATTTTACCTACTAAAGAAGTAAGAACCTAATTACTTTTCTGGGAAAATTCTCAACCTCATATCTGAAGTATCTCCTTCAAGGTTCAATATTACAGAAAGAATGACTAAATTTTGAAGGGAACAATCCTAACCATGATATGTATGCAAGATTTAGTTATATTAAAGTTGGTAAAAAGAGATTCTTAACAATGCAAATCTTAATTTTTCTTAAAATTTCGTTTTATTATATAATTTATAATAAAAGATATGCTAATGAATATGATAACCAAAATAATTGCATTTACACCAGAATGAAGTACATTAGTAAAGTATTACAGTTACAATAACAAAAGGAAAATCTAAATACACGTTATTAAATATGCTACAAAATGCTATTTTTAATCATTAAATAAGGAGAAAGTAAATTAAGTCATGGATAAAGCAATCTTACTAAGAAAAATATTTGTGAATACATGCTTGTTAGAATAACTGGTTTAAAAAGCAGTGATCGTAAATGTAATTACAATAAAAAGTTTAATATTTCTATCATTAAACAAGCAAATACATGGTTATTTAAATATCTTTAATTTCAATATAGCATTTACAAATTATTGAGCTTCTTGAATCTGAAAAATTATAATTTAAATCAGGACCTATGTTATAAAATAAATAAGACACCCATTCTATGTTCAAAACAAGTTGGATTTCTAAAATAAAAAAAAAAAAAAAAAAAAAACACAAAAAAAGCCATATTTTTATAAAACTGAAAAACAGTTAAAAAAATTAAAACGGGTATATAATTTTGGCCATATAAATTACAAAGCTATACAAATAACAAACCCATCAGCTTCTTTAAAAAACAGAATACTACAATTGTAGTTTTGAAACATCTCTTAGTCCATAATTTACTAATTTGAACAAAATCATCCTATATTACATATAAAACACATCACAAAATTCTAATTTTAAAACATTTAATTAACATATTAAATTAAATATATTTACAAATTAAAAATTTACATTTTAATAATTCTGTTTTACTTATCAAAGTAATCATTTATAACAATGAAAAAATAAAAATAGAAACGAATTATCCTATAAAATTTCACAATATTAAAGTAAAATTTTAAATAAAAGTTTAAAAAATATATATAAACAAAGAAATGAATTTAGACATGAAAAAACATACGTCAAAATATTATAAGCCGAGAGATTGGAGCATCCCAATTCTTTGAGAGAAAAATATCGATGTTGCAGAAGACTTGATTCTAAGTTCATTAAACAAGGAAATTCTATGACATCACTTAATCTTAAATATTTACTGCAAAAAGTAGCATTTATAATAAATTGTTCGAAATCAAGAGATAAAATATTGTGATTTCTAGAAACTAATTCTCTAGCAGTGTGTTTTGAACAGTCAAGTATTTCAGAAAGTTTCTTCGTTCGAAGTGCAATAATTTCTTTCGGTACAGCATTGTTTTTTAAATTTGTTTGCGATGATTTAAAACGAATATATTTGAAACCAAGAATATTTTTCCTTTTAATTAAATATATTCCAGGATTAAATATTGCGAACATTTTAACACAATCACCCTTTAAAATTCACACGAAATTTAAAATATATCTTTTGAGATAGGAAACATAAATACTATAATTATCGTAAAAAATAATGCAAATAACTGTGGCTTGCAATACAGTATTTTCCTAACATTAAAAAACGAAAACATGTGGAGGAGACATGATGTCATTGACGACCAAAACAAATGTAGAGAGAACATAGCGTACTTTTGTCAATGCCTCGTATTCATGAAGATTAAGATTCAACTTAGCAATATTCTGTGAAGTAAAAATTTTTAATATGATCATATGACAAAATTTATGAACTCGTAAATAATTTATTGCTAATTATTATTGTAATTTAAGGATTTATTTGATCAGTTGTGCTAGTAAAGCCATAAAATAGAAAAGTTTTAGTTGCTAGCTTTGCCGTGGCAACGTGTTTTGCGGTCAAGCCAAATAAACAACAGAAGTAAAAGAAATTTTTTGACGTCTAAAATTAGAATAAGGGAGATTTTTGGTAAGTATGATCAACGTTAGCTTCTTTTGGTAAGATATTTTCTCTTAACGCTCTCATTATTAAATCTGCTATGTTGCGGTAAAAGTTCGCCCCGTGAAAGTTAACATATTCAGGATATAAATCAAACGTGTTCTTATAAAATCATTGGAAGCATAACATTAATTCATTTGCCCCGCAATAGTGAACTGTATGGAATATTGCAGTAGGATTTACTTTTTACTAATAAAATTTCATTTAATTAAAAAAAAGTAATGATTGTCTGTACATTCAAAGTTTTTTAAAATTTAGCATTCAATTTATAAAACAATTTATGTGAATTTTCCTAAACGAATAGTTAATTGGGTGATTAAATCCTGTATTGTAGATACCATGCCTTATATTAGGTTCTGCACATTTTTTTTCAAAAATTTCATATGTTTTTAGTTATTTGTTGACGTCATATTTTCAGAATGAATGTGTGCCATTATTTTACTAAAAATAAAGGTGGAGTTATATATTTCTGTTTATAGTTATCACTTCATTAAAGAAATGTGTTTTAAATACTGTTAAGAGTTGTAAAGCGTAATTATTCCTTATTATCAAAATTTGATTTTATATTATTGCTTATTGGTATAATACTGTATTTCTAAGGATAGAGAGTTCCTGATTTTCCATATGCATATATTTTTGCACTAAGATGCATGCACATTCCTTGAAAGATATTTGTATATATTGTAAAATAATTTATTGCATTTGTATTTATATAAAATGTTGTATTAAAATACTTGTTTTCATTTTATTACTTATTAAAGAACCATTTTTCTTGTCTTGAGTGCATGATAAATACATATTTTGTTCAGTATGTTCCTTATATGTTTTCCTTTTATCGTTTAAAAAAATTTATCTTGAATTTTTTTAGACTTGTATGAATTTCATGTGGTCACAAGTACTAAATGGATTGACAGCCATTAAATATGTTAACCAAACATATTTAAGGAATTTAAAATACTGGAATTATCAAACTATCAGTTTCTACTGTAAGCCAGCACTCTTTTCAAATATTCAAAAACCCTTAGTAATCTACCAACCACATAGTATTACTAAACGTAAGTATTGCTTTAAAAAAAAGAATCTTTTTAGTTATATTTGTATATTTTTAATGTGTTATTTCATGAGAATATTTTAAGCCTTTTTTTTTAATTAACATTATTTTTCAAATTAATATTTTCAGTTTTTAGTGATAAAAAATAGTAAATATCTTCAGTCTTCACTTGGATCTACATTTGCAAAATGCCTATCAATAAAATGATATTTATATATTTTTTACTGTGCATTAAGACAGGATATATAGGAAGCAGAATAAGAGGAGATGTGTTAAAGCTGCTTAAACTGTGGATTTTGTCTACACTTAGGGTCATACATAGGAATTTTTTAGTTACATATCTTAGATTTGTTGATATTGATAAAAAAAATATCAAAATCTATCATTTCAAATCCTTAAAAAATTAACAAAAAAATATTACAACATTAACAACCTTATCAAATATGCCATTAATTGTCATTAATTAATATATATATATTTTTTACTCATTTGATCATTTGGGTTTAAGAAACATCCTAAGTAAAGTTTTGACTAGAAAAAATCCTACACTAGGAAAATGTTTAAAGGGAAACATAAATTTTTATAATTTTTTTTAATATAGACAATTGAATAGAAATGCCTAATATTATTGTTCCATCTGTATTCCAGTTTCATCAATATAGTAGTAAATTATTAATTCATATATAGTTTCACAATACATTTAACTTTTGAACACAATAGCATTTCTATACCTATTGTTATTGGTGCATATCATTACACTCTTCACAAGTAATTAAACTGGAAAAGGTATCTATATGTATTTTTGTCAGATTAATAAAACCACTTTTCAAATAAATTATCATTGTAATATATAGAATTTCTTTCTGAAGGTATTTCTAATTTCTTCTGTATATACTCTATATAAATATATAAAATGGTTGGGATTTTGGAATTTCTAATTGGTGCTACTAGTTTGCAAAAATGCATTTGGAAGTATAATTTTTATTATGTTGTATGTTTTCATCTGTTTCTATCAGCAAAATAGCAAATATATTTGCTTGTAATGATTAAAATAAGCATTTATTGGTTGACAGATAACGTTTTGATATTAATCCAGGGTAAAAAAGAAAATAGAGAATTGATCAAAGCTAATCATATTCTCTAGACATAGTAAAACATGAAAAACAGTCATTGCACATCTTAATATACAATACATAAACCATTTCATATCAGGTTATTTTATTTTTTTTTCTCCCATGAAATGTTTGATTACAATTGTTATAACAAATCAAGACATTTCTTTTTAAGAGTTGATTTTGTCAATGGTATTAAATGTATTGACTTTATATTCATTCTCAATTTATTTACTCTTTTGATAGTTTATTATGACTAGAACACCATTTTTTTCTCAAAAATATTTATTTCAATAGAAGATATCATATTATGCTTTTAGGTACATTTAGAATCATGGAGTGTTGTGGAAATAGTTGTGGTCTTGATTTATCCAAAGAAGCTTTAAAGAAGAAACTGACTTCAATGCAGTATCAAGTAACTCAAGAAGGAGAAACAGAGAGGTTGGTTATATAAACTCTTAGAAAGGTTTATGGTTTTTGACTATTTAGGCTAAATTCTTAAATGTTTGGCTATTTAGGCTAAATTCTTAAAGATTAAAAAAAAAATGATGCTCAGAACTGATGATTTTTTTAAAGATTTGTACGTTAGCTAGAATATGCTAATTGTAATATAAATTTATCTTAGTTTAAAGATCATATGTCAAGGTTTTGATACCTGTGATGATCTGTTATTTATAGTGGGTCGGTAATAATTCTATCTGATAGAATTATTTTCTTCTAGCATTATTGTATAGAATTTTAAATAAGTGGTCACAGGTTGAGAAATAATTATCTTTATCTTTGTGTAGTTGAAAATTACAAAGCTTTTCATCTCTGCTTTTAGTCAGATCTATGCCGGACCTAAAAATTCTGGTTTTCTTGAGAGCTAGATGAAAATTTAATTTTGCTTGTAGTTTTCTTACATATATTTATTTTTAAAAAATCCTAAATTTTATAAATATGTTTTCAGTACTTTATTTTACCATGTAATATTCGAACATTTTTTTAATTAATTTTATTTACTTTAGCTTATACTGTTTTCATATGCTTATTGTAAAAGCAGTTTTTACAAAATTTAACTACCCAGATTTTGAGTTTTGAACTGCTTTGTAACTTAATTGTTCTGTAATTAAAAGATATAAATATATTTTATTTCTTTTATCTTATATTGAAATCTGAACATATTAACTTAAATTCAAAATTTTTGAAAGCATAATCCCGATTCAAATTTGCAATATACCTTCCAAATTAATGCTACAAGTAAATAAATAAAACATATTTTGTGCTTTATAAATTGGCAATTTAGCATTTAGAAATCAGGCAGAAAATATTTTATATTAAATTGAAATGAAAAATTTTATGGGCTTTTGTCTTTCTTAAAAAGATTGTCTTTGAAAATTTTGTATTCAAGAAATCTGTCTTTCTTTCATCAGAAAAATGAATTCTGTCAATCACTTTTTTTTAAATCTTAAAGTTTTTTCAGAATTGTTAAAATGAAAGCATTAATTAATGCTCGTGTTAAAATTAAAAAAAAATATTTTTATTTATATTTTTCAATTGTAAGTTCATATAAATAAACAGATAAAATAAAATTATATTATTTGTTTATTTTTTTGTTAAAATAAATTGGTATCTTTTCATTGTAGCTTTTTAAAACTATTGAGAAATAATTATACTTCTCTATTAGTTTGACTGCTTATAACAATCTTATATTGCAGCTTCAGTTTCTTTACTTGTTTGCTATATTTTTTACATATAAACAAATTAGGGCAAAAAAGTGTAATTGTAAAGTGTAGATTTGATTTCATTTAGGTGGAATTTAGAGAAACATTCTAGAATAATCTGTAGACATAATCAGTTCTCAAATTACTAATTGTTTCTTATGTCAGATAATATAATTCTGTAATACATTTTTTTTCTAATAAATAAATATATATATTTTTTGCATTAAAACAGAGCTTTCACTGGAAAATATTATAATCACTTTGAAAAGGGCACTTACACTTGCATTGTTTGTAATCAGCCACTTTTCTCCTCGGAAGCAAAATTTGATTCAAAATGTGGCTGGCCTGCATTTTCTGATGTCATAGATAGTAATAATGTGAAATGCAAAAAGGATTTATCACATAGTAAGTATTGCTTAAAATATTTTTTATTAGTAAGTATTGTTTGATTAATTAAAAAAATGTTCATTAGAATTTTGAAATGTTAATAAATATATTATAAATTGTACTTCCTTTTTGATTAAAATGTTTATATGAGCTTGATATGCTGTTTTCTTGATTAACGATGAATGATTTTCTGAATATTGGCTATTACAAAATCAGAGAGGATTTGAATTTTATATTAAATATCTTAAAGGTTCTAGAAAAAAAATGACTTTATTTCATGATAATTATTAAAGGGAGAAAAAACCGATAATTTCCTGATAAAAATTTTTGTTCCTGACTTTATGTAATAAAATTGATAAAAACATCATTATTAAAATGCCATAAAATAAAATTTTTTTATTTAATGAAAACCAGATATTTTGAAATTAATGTAAGTGTGTTAGAAAATATGGATTTCTATAAATAGACCTGAAAATATTAAAAACTATTTAATTAAAAAGCTTGCATGCATAATCTCTTTGAAAAATTCTTGAAATAACTTTTTTATTTGAATATTTATTTGAAATTGCAAATTTATAATATATATTTGAATTTGCAAAAATATTCTGCTAAATAGTTGATGAAGACAAAATCTTAATTGTTTATAAAAGAATGTTTTGAGGATAAATGTTTGTTGCTGATTTATTTGTTAAAATAATAAAATGCTTCATTATTAGAAGCAAAAATTGAATTTTAAATGCATTTTAGAAAAATGAAATAAAACAATAAAAAAAAGTTTTATTAATTTCCAAAAATTAACAATTTTTTTAAAATTTAAATTAATTATTATTTGTTAGATAGATATTAGATAGATATAGATATTTAATATAGATAAATATAGATATTTAATACATCTTTTCCCCCTGTTTTTTATTAATCTTTTTTCTAACATTTATGTGGTTTTTTAGTAATGCTCAAATAATGGGGCTTCAAAAAAGTTTAGCAATCAGATTTTTATCAACCAATCAAAATTACTTATAATACTGAAACATAAGAAAATTTTGAATGGACTATCAGCTAAACTTCTATCATGAAGAAGTTGATAATATTTTTATGTTTAAAGTGACTGATATGTATACTCTGTAATATAACTCTGTTTCATAGGGGAGGGGAAATTAAATAAATGAACATTAATTAAAATTTAAAAAATTATATTAGCAGCAACTATGAATGTTGGTAATACATTATTATTATTAATATTTAATTTTGAATAATTTAATTTTTTAATTCTCAGTATACTACAAATATATAATGCATGGCTTTCAGAAGCTATAAAAGAATTTGTAACTTTAACTTCTGGTGAAAAAAGCTTTAGAAAATCAGTAAAAAAAAAGTTTATTAACAATAAAGTGGGAAAAAATGTGAATTCAGAGTAAGTAAATGAAAGGAATAAATTATATATTATGTGCAATATAAAAACTTTTGCAGCTGTGATTCAAAGTTGCTTCATAGTTAAGTTTGACTGCTCTGATAATTTGTTTTGTAGAGTAGAATTTTAAATTTAAAAATTAAAGGTGACATCTCCTTTTTTTGTTCTTGTGATAACTCCTCTCTTCCAGTTAGTTGTAATCTTCTTCTCCTCACTATGAAAACAGACATGTCAAGAACTGAAGTCAGCTGTTCAAAATGTGGAGCCCACCTGGGACATGTCTTCGACGATGGACCTAAACCAACTGGCAAGCGCTACTGCATCAATTCTGCTGCTC
The DNA here is from genome assembly GCA_026543865.1 of Argiope aurantia. Classification (NCBI taxonomy): domain Eukaryota; kingdom Metazoa; phylum Arthropoda; class Arachnida; order Araneae; family Araneidae; genus Argiope; species Argiope aurantia. The sequence continues at coordinate 325,993 of JAPMOR010070192.1, forward strand.
TAGATTTTAAAAAATCTGAAAGTACATCTGAGACTTCATCAAAAAGCAAAGTGTGAAGATAAAGACTTACTGCTTCTTGCATTCATCCAGCTAGGTGCCTCTGTGAGGAATTTTTATACTATTGCAGTGTGAATTTGCAAATTGCATTGTTTGTAGCTTTTTGGAGTATGTTTTAGTCCTTATCTTAAATGCATCAAAGTATTTTTCATTAATACTAAATAGATGTTCAATTTTCTGATTTACTGCCATGTTGCAATTAGATTTTAATTGTTTTAACCAAATGTAAAATTTCCATTAATATATACAAGTAAGGAAATGTTTTTTAATACATAAATATTTCTACTGTTTACTTCTAAGTAATTATATATATATATATATATATATATATATTGGTTTAGTACAAGGCTTCTTAAATTGTGGGATCAAATGTAAACAGTGTTTAGGATTATGGATATTTATTTAGCATTTTTTTCCTTTAAAATTTTTCTGTATGTGTAAGCAAAAAATATTAGGAAAATTCTCTTAATATAAATAATTGGTATAAAACCACCCAATCAGTTATGTCAAATTAATTCTTTTTAAAAATTATTTAAATATTTACATATGCTTATGAGTAATTTATTGATTGTAGAATCAAGAGTAAAATTTTTCTGTCGCAACTTAGACTATTAAATTTTTTCTATTGATTCTGGTTTATAAAAAGTTTAAGAAGCCTAAGTATAATAAAATATGTTGCATGATCATGCTAGTTTAATATTTATTATCCAGTTGAAAAACTATGCATTTTTTAAAGCAGCTTTGTTTTGAAATATTTCCATCAATTCTAAGTTGTATAATTTTAAATTGTACTATATGTAAGAGGATGGAAAATTTTATAAAAAATACGTACATTAGATTTTTTATATCAAATTTTCTTTTCATTAATGTCAAGATTAAAATAATTTGAAATAAATTCTATTAAAATTATTAATAATTTTTATCTTATTTATCTGTATGGTATATTATTTTTTTTACCATGAATTTCTTTCTATGTAATTAAAAAAAATTGTTATATTTCAGAATTTTTTTGAAACCATCATTAAAATTTTATCAAGATATTTAAAGAAAAGAAAAATTTTTTCAAGAGGCAAAATTAAAACTGAAAATTTAATTTTTAAAATCCATGGAAACATCTGTGAAGTCACTGAAATTTGGTAGATTTTTTTCCTATTCAGATTGTTTGTCTTTTTATATGTCATTCCCTCCTTCAGTTATTAAAAGAAACCCTATTATATAAGAATTTATGCATTATTATATGAATAAATTAAAGTATTTTGAGAACTTTTTATGCAGTCAATTATATTGTATAGCTGAATGATTGGCATTAATAGCAATCCTGTTTTTAATTTTTTTTCAAAACTATGTTTTTAAATAATTTGTTGAATTTTGATAATGAAATCCAAATGAGCTTCTGATTACCACCGAAAAATCTTGCATTATTCGAAATTTATTTGATTTGAATTATTTATATTCAGAGTTTCTTATTTATTATATCATTTTTACACATTAGAATTATGTTAGACAAAATGATGAAGAGTCAGACCTGTATGTCAAATTCAAACTATTCACACCACAAGGTTTTTCATTATTATATTTTTTATAATCTATTTATTATTTATTTTTCATATTATTTATTTGGCTAACAAAAATATTATGAGTTGAAAAAAAATCTGAATTTATTTTATTATATTGCCTTAAACTTCTATGTGTGTGTGTGTTATTTTGCATTGGTAATGGAAAGATTCTAATTTTGCCTTTTTTTTAAATTTACTAACATTTAATCGAGGTGAGTGTTCATTTATTGGTTCATTTTTGTAATTTATTTGTTGATGAAAAGTATCAGTATTTTGCAGTGTATATTTTCTCTCCTAATCTTAAATATGTAAAGTTTATTAAATTTTTGATTTATAAATTCTTTTATTGTATAAAAAATATTCTTATATTGTCATCTTCAAGAGGAAATGATATGTTTCTCTTGGTATGGAACCAGTCATTGCCACGTGTAAGGACTGTTGTCTACAAATAGCGGCAGCAACATAATATACATGTCAAACATTGGCATCAAACCTTTTTGAATTAGTGCTGGTGATGTGCTAAATTATCAAGGAATTTTATTACTGATACATATGCAAAATATTAGTTACTTAAAATAACAAAACAACACTATAGTCAATGATAACTTAAGTTGACAGTACAATAAAACTGATGCTATTTATCATTATTTTTTATTAAATAATCTTCAATATGATTCTGATGCATTTAAAAACAATTGAATAATCAGTCTTTAATTTTAAATACAATTAAATGGTATCCATTATCAAGAAACTTTATATGAAACTTTCATCTGAAATATAAAGCAGAAAATGTATGTCTCGTATATTAAAGGAGAAATAATATATATATAGAGAGAGAGTAGTATGAAATTTGTAAATATTATTTTATGTTCTCTTTTTATGTCAATTGTATTATTTTCAACTCTTAACATTTTTATTCTTAAGATATTAAGAATTAAAATAAATTATTGCTTGCAATGTTTCATTTAATTTCAACAAATTTTGATCATTGAATTCAGTCATTCATATTTATTGAACTCTTTTCCTAATGAGATGAGAAGACTTAAAAAAACAGAAATATAAAATAGTAATTTTCTAGTCAGGCACACAAAGACCAAAAAGTAGAAAATGGTACTTTGAATTATATCTATAAAAGCTGTCATACCAAGAAATATCAATTGTTGTTGCAGGGATGTACCGAGGGAAAAAAAAAAAAGAATAGAATCCTACAGGTTGCTACACTCTTACCAAGTGATTCAAAGTAAAGAAATAAAGAGAAGAATGAAGTTTAGCTATTGAGTGTTAGACAACTTAGGAAGCTTTGAATTAAAATCAACGAGAGGTGCTGTGTTAAAAGACTATTATAATAAGTTTAAAGTGCTGTAAATTCTTAAATCTAAAAAAAATGAAAGAAAAGATTCTGAGTAATATTTGGTATATCAGCCAGTATATAATAATGAGGCTTCTAATTTTTTATGGACTGCCATCTTTAGCTATCACTAACTATAGTGTATTTCTGATCTTAAAAATACAGTGTTTTAGGAACAAATGTGGAGATGTCAGTTAATCAGTTTATACCATAAAATAATACTGCAATTCAACTAGTATAATTTTACTGTTGTGTTTAAAAAAAATCAAGAAATTTTTCATCTGTGATATTGATAATGGAGGATTTCTTGGGCATTAGAACTCTTATTGTAAATCTATTACATTTTGATAGTCATAAAAGACAAACAGTTTTTGTGACATTTCTTGATTATTCATACTGTTAAATATTTCTGCATTCAGCAACAAAATTATCATCATCATTATTATTTGAAACTTGCTTGTAGGTTTTTAAAATTATTTTCCAAAACCTAATTTGTAAAAAAAATGTATCAACTATTGTGTTCTTTGCTTTATTTTTCTTCTTTTGTGTCACTATTTTATTTATTTTACTAAGACTGTGATGCTGTACTTGGAAAATTTTTATTTACTCAAAGTATGAATTAGTTAAATTATCAATGCAAATTATATTATTTTTTTATTTCATGAAGAATGTAGACTTTTATAAGTTATTTTTCCATTAACAGAATCTGAAACAGAATCCGAGGGACGAATTGACATTGAATAACCATTAAAACTTGGTGATTTTAATAAACCTGTTACAGAGCACACTGATTAAATGATTGATTGAAGGCATTGATCATTTATTTGAAATATTGTTGCTCTCATTAGAAAATCTTAATGGTAAATAGCAGCTCCATATTAGAATAATGCCAACATTTCAGATTGGTTTTGTTATTGGAGAAGTGCCTTTTATTATTACAAGCTTCTTCCCAGAAAGTAAGAACCAATTATATTTATTGATATGTGTATTACAATTATCCTTACTAATCATATTACCTAAAAAAATATTCTGTTTAACTTTAGTTGAACACTTATTATTCTGATAATTTATAAATTTATTTAAATTAAATAATACAATTATAATAATTCAAAAATAACTTTTAAAAATCATAATGAACAGTGATTATAAATCAATAATTATAAATGACTCTGTCTGGACAGTTGGATCATTTAATGCCCTGGTTGTCAAGATAATAATACATATACTAGGTGTTAGTTAGAAAATGGTTCTCTGCAGTCCTGTTGGCGGTACGTCCCATGAGAAATGTGGCCAACACAACCACATCTCATTTTTGTACTTTCCAAGGAAGGAAGTATTGGCTTATTTATTCTGGTGATCTATTTTCATATTTCAGATGCCCTTGGAGTGTTTTATTAAAAATAGAGGGTACAGATGATGTCTAGAATTTTCACTTTCTGATTAACTTTGGAATCTGAATGAATCCAAGATCTTCCCTCAAAATAGAGGTTTTAAAGGCAATAAAAGAAAGTATTTGCTACTCCCTCCCCCCAAGCTTTATAGCAGCTTGGGGGCTTACCATATTTATTTTCCCTTACAAGTTATAAATGTATTGATTACATTTATAACGATACAACAAGAAAAGGGAGTAAAATGCTATGTAATAAAAAGCAATTAATAGGATATTTGTTTTTTTATGGCCCCTGTCATAAATTGCTAAAAAAATGCTGTCTCCAACTACCTTTGGGTAATCTAAGTAAACACAAGAATGCAACTAGCTTGACATCTTTATATAATAGAGCTTGGTAATCTTGATGTAATCTGAAAGTTGCCAAATAAACCCTAGAGCCGTTAAAATGAACGTTAGTAATTTTAATAATGCCACAAAGAATGTGAAATTTAAAATAACAGCTTAGTGGCACAGCATTTGATCCATCTATAAAGAGAAAAAATAGCAAAAGGTTTTTAAAGACTGAAATTTAATATTTAAAATTATCAGAGAGTTTGTTGAATAAATTTTTAATGTAATAAATAATTTATGCTTATTTTACATAAAAATTTATTTGCTTATTTTAAGTTTTAATGTAAAAAATAATTTATGCTTATTTTTTTTATTTCATGCTTATTAAAATGTTTATGTTCCTTTTTACTTTGGGTTTATTTCAAATTATATTATTCGATATTAAGACTAACATTGAATTTTCACAGACTTTATATATACAATTTAAACATACATTGTACATTTTCATATGAATCTGCTAAATATCTTCACCAGTCTACTTCATATCAATCTGCTAAGCAATCTGCAAAGACTGTTGATTCATGAACCTGTACAGCTCAATGATAATAATAATAAAAAGAATCTACATTCTGTATTATACTTTTTCATAATATGCATATAATGCAACATTTTCTCTAATGGTGTGCCAAATAATCCATTTTATGGTTAAAACATAATATTAACTTATTTTACAAGTATATTGGAAAATATGCAAAATAGTATTTGAAATTAAATGGTCATGATACATTTTTTACCATTTTTGATATTAATTAATTTTTTTATGTAATAATTCTACAATAATTTTAATATTTCAAATACTTTTGTTGAAATTTATTCCTTTTACTAAAGAAAAATTTTTTTAATTTAGATTTATCTGATTAAAGAAAAAGTAAAGTTAAACGAATGTCCTTCATTCTTGAGAAGTAATTGGTATAACAATAATTAGTGCTTATATTCATCCCTTCTCCCTTCTTTATAACATAGTTAAAGCAATCATTTGTTTATCAGAGAGTTGTTGCTGTTTTTGCACAGCATTTTAAAATTACTTTTTTTTTTTTGCACTGGGTTTTAAGGAAATTTTATCTATCACATATTTATACCATGGTGCATTGAAGCCATTTTATTTGAATACCATGTTGTAAAGGGTATTTATATTTGTGATTTGAATACCTCTTTGCCTTCAGGAAGCTTTTATATGTTCAGGTTGTTTCATGAGTAGAGGGCTGTGCTGATTCAAAGCATTTACCCTACCCTTGTTATATAAACATTATTGAAATCTTCCTACAATTTATAGTTAATCTGCTGTTATGAACTTGGTAATAATAAATTATATTTCATGTATATTGTCAGCATTATTTGCATTTATAAGAGTTTGATGAATATTATTATATATTATTCAATATTATATTTATTCAAGGTTTCATATATGTATTTAATGATCGCCTTCATTACTGCAGAAAATAACTTTAAATAAACTTTATTCATTGACTCTAATAATTTTGAAATATTTCAGGAACTCGAAAAATATTCCAGTTATATTCTATAAAACCTTGAGGAAGACACTTTATTGCATAATTTAATTATGATCGAATTCTTCTGTTGGTATCCATTTGGGTTGAAATCAGTTTTAATGTACCTATTGAATTAGTCGCCAGTATGGTAACCGAAACAGTCAAGCAGAATAAATCCGCTAACAACCCTTTAGTGAATAACTACATTGTTTGGTGAACAGCCATCTTGCTTTATGGCATTGGCGACTTAGCATGGTTGGCGCCAAACCCACCCACCTTAATGTAAGTACTTTCTGTCTTTACGGCAAGAATGACCTTTCTCTTAAAAAGATTTCGTATTTCCCCCTTTTCCAAATTTCTGAAAAATTGACTGTGATGGCACAATAGTAGATTCATGTAGCAAATTTTGAATAACAATATAGAAGGAACAGTACGAATGATAACAAGTGCGCCAATGTTTAAATATAATTTTATAATGGTTACAACATTTACAGTTTGATTTATCTGTCTAAATATATAATTTTTCCTACATCCATTTGGTTCATACTTTCTGAACTAGTATGGAACTAATTTTTGTTTCAAGTTACTTATTTTTAATGTAAATAATAACTGCTGAAAAGTAATTAGTTTTATGTTGGAATGATATTTTTGTAGTATTAGTTTACCTTTATTTCTATTAAAAGAATGATGATATGCTTTATTTAGTTTTGTTTGTTGTACAGCTATGTTTATTTTTTATGGAGCTTTTTAATTGTTGGAATAAAGGAATTTTTTTCCTCTTCGATTATTCATTTCTCAACATGTTATAAATAAAAAAGGCTATTATTTGTATACTTGTTTATTTTTACAGCTCTTATATAAATCAACAACAACAAAAAAGGAAAACCGTCACTAACTTTGATTGACAATTCATCATTTGTGATTTTGACGCATTCAGAAAAGCAAGTAAGCACATTACTTTGTTGTTTATCGCATAATCAGAAAAATTAGCCGAAAAGCAAGTACCGTTTTTTTATGTTCACATATTATAACCAACGAGTGTGGACTCCCCAAAACTTTCTCGCATACTTTTCAATTAAAGTGTTATCCCGGAGAACGTCTTGCATGGCATTAGAATACTATAGTTACGAATTATATGTAGACCTTGACGAGTTTTTTTGGGGATTAATCCCTGGAAAACCCTAACATTTTTAAATTTTTTCATAACATGGGTTTTTTTACATTCTATTTAGTTTTGCTTCCTTAATTTGTTAAATTTTCGTCTTTAATTTGTTTGTTGCCTTTATTAGAAACTATGAAAAGTATATTATTTTTAGAGTACTAATTTTAATACGTTGCCCTTTGAAATTTAGCTTTTTATATATAAATTTCTTAGTATTACTTTTTATATGAATTTGATTTATCTCACCATTCGAGTGGCGCAGCATGGCCAGATTTGGCTTTTGTGCCAAAAATCTTAAATAACCAACCAACCCTAGAAAACTGTTAATATTGTCCGAAAATCTGAATCTGTCGAGGAGATCTTGACGAGTTTTTTGGGGGTGTTAATCTCTGGCAAACAGTTAATATTGTCCAAAAATCTGAATCTGTCGTGTAGACCATAGCCAGTTTTTTTTTTGGGGGGGGGGGGAATTAATCCCTGGCAAGCGGTTAATATTGTCCGAAAATCTGAATCTGCCGTGTAGACTTTGACGAGTTTTTTGGGGGATTAATCTCTGGCAAACGGTTAATATTATCCGAAAATCTGAATCTATCGTGTAGACATTGACGAGTTTTTTTTTGGGGGGGGGGATTAATTCCTGGCAAACGGTTAATATTGTCTGAAAATCAGATTCGTGTTTCAGACGCGATTTTACCAATTGATCGAAATAAAAATTTGAACACGGAACTACACTTGTAGTCACAAAATTAGATACCAAATTTGATATATTTAAGTAAATGCGTTTTTGAGTTATCGCTTTTATGTGTTTCTGAAAGTACAGACCAATAGACAATCAATATCTAATTAGAGTTGGCTCAAAATATGATAGGTGTCTACACTATAGATGTTAAGTCTGTGTATCGAATTTTATTCGTTTAGCTCTTCGTTTTGTAGTTATCGTGCTATATTCGGACAGTCGGACAAACACACTTCCTCTGAACAGAAGTTGCTCAAAATGTAATAGAAATCTATAAATTTAGTATAAAGACAATATACAAAATTTCATCTGTTTAACTCAAAGTTTTTTTGTTACAGACATATATTTTCCAAAAATGTATTTTTCTTACTCAAGGAGGTCTGGAAGTGGAGATTTGTTAAAATCTCGAGTGCGAATCTTTTGATGATTACAGTAATTTCTCTACACTTCGTTTGCAAAAATGTAAAAAAAAAAAAAAAAAAAAAAAGGAGGGGGTACCAGGTAATCATTTAATGACAAATTTGATTTAAAATTTGACAGATATCTATCTACACTGGTGTGCAAAACTTAAACAGCAGGTATGTTTTTTGCCATAACTTCATGAGAAATCATCTGAGAGACATGAAATTCAGAAATGAGATACAGCATTTTGTTCTGAAAGAATGACGAAAGCATAGTTGCGCAGAAATGAATACAATGCATACAGTATGGAATCAAACAAAAAAAGGCTTTATTGAACTCATAGTATCGTTACACATGATTGTCTGTCCAAGAGGAAGAACAGCAAGCAGATGTTCCTTAGTATGGGATATGCCCTCCCCTTACTGCAATGGTTGCTTCGCACCATCTCTCCATACTCAGCACCAGATTGTCCAACAGTTCTTGAGGAAAGAGTGCCCATTCCCCAATCAGCATCTGTTTAAGTTGTCGTGTGTTCCCAGGAGGATGTAATCGTGCCTCAAGGCGTCTCCCCAAAGCATCCCACACATGTTCTATCGGATTTAAATCAGGGGAGCATGCCGGCCAATCCATTCGAGTGATATCTTCACTTTCCAGGAGCTCCTCAACAGCATGAGTCCTGTGCGGCCGTGCATTGTCATCCATAAAAACGAAGTCTGATCCAATGGCACCTCGGAACAGACGCACATGGGGGAAGGATCACCTCCTGACAATAGCGATCTCCAATTACAGAACCTCTGTCGAAAACGTGGAGCTCAGTCCGCCCGTTCATCATAATGCCTCCCCAGACGACAACTCCAGGACCACCGAAACGGTCTCTTTCCGTGATGTTACTGGGATGAAACCGTGTCCCGACCTCTCTCCAAATCAACTGGCGTTGGGAATCGCTTGTGGCACTAAAACAACTCTCATCAGTAAAGAGGACACGACTCCATTGATGAGATATCCAGTTTTTGTGCTCCCTGCACCACTCTAAACGGTGCCGCCGGTGGGAAACTGTCAAAGGGATGCAGCGTTCAGGACGGCGGGCGAATAGGCCACCTTTGTGAAGGCGTCTGGACACAGTAAAACGCGACACTTGTCGCCCCGTTCCTGCACACAGTTGCTGAGTAATGGCGCTTGCTGACTGGTTTCGGGTTCTTTTCGCTTGCAGGACGATATGTCGGTCATCCACTGCAGTTGTTTTCCTGGGGCGGCCACTACCAACCTTTCTCACAGCTGTACCTGTGGTTTGGAAGGCTTTCCAAGCGCGTGAAACGACACTTTTGTTGATTTCGAACTCTTCAGCTACACTGGTCACACTACGCCCCTCTTCCAGCTTTCCCATCATTCTTCCACGTGTGAAATCGTCCAGGTGATTTCTGCTAGCCATATTTCACGAATTAACTCACGTGCACTTGCAGCGAATGTCTTTAATTGCGTCCCCGTCCTTCCTTTTATTGTAGTGTTGGCTGCGCGCGCCTTCCGCACGTGTTTTGCGTACGCTCACGTCGCCTGTGACGTTTTGTTCCTGATATTTTCATACGCATGACCTTTCTCTTGAATTACGTGTTCATTGTACTGATCGCAAGAACTCCTTTTCTGCAATTTCATGGCTATCTGCTTAAAATTTGCATTGTTGCTTAAGTTTTGCACACCAGTGTATATATAATACAAAAAGATAAAAATTTCTTCATCTTATTTTATAAAGAAATTAATGTAATTATATATTATACTCAAATGATTTTTTTTCATAACATAAAAGGGTGGAAAACACTTTGAGACCACAAAGTTAAATATTAATTAAATGTATAGCATTACAATTTTTAGTACTTCGTGTGTTTTCCTTTCACACGAATTACTTCTAAAAGACGATTCTGGAAGGATTTTGAGAGGTTTTTGCATGTTAGAATCGGTATTTTATCCCATGCTTTTAAAATGGAAGCTCTGAGTTCAGACACAGAATAATATTGTTTACCATTTTCATACACCATGCGTGCAAGGATACTCCACATGTTCTCTAAGGGGGTGAGGTCTGGACTTTTGGCCGGAAAATCCATAAAACTTATATTATTTTCAGTTAGCCAAGCAATAGTTGAAGCAGACTTGTGCACTGACGCATTATCTTGTAGCAAAATCAAATTTTGATCCATAAGTTCATCTCTTAATGGAACAAAATTGTTCGCCAGTATATCTTGACAGTCAAAAGAGTTCAGATTACCTTTAGTGAACACAATATCAGTCTTACCTCTAGCACTGAAACCTGCCCAAACCAAGAAGGATCCACCCCCTTGAACTCGCTTTGAAAAATGCTTAGCATCCTGTCGAAAATCATGCCGATACTTTCTTAAACCATCAGGTCCATCTAGGTTAAATTTCTTTTCATCCGTGAACACTATTTTTCGCCACAAGTTGGATTTTAAAACATTAGATGTTGCGAAGTTCAATTTTGCTGCAATATGAAGTTTTCAAGTCTGGGTTTACTTTTGAATTTTGCATATTTGAAGTTTTCCGTATTACTCAGAATATTTGTAACTGTTCTAGCCCTAACTGGAAGCTTGAGTGTCGATTTTATTGCTGCAGAATGTGCATTGTCTTTAACAGCCATCCTTATAACACTTCTTTTCATTCTGGTTGACAGTTTTGATAGCCTTCCTCCTCTATTTTTTGTACTGCATATCTGCATGGATCTGAGAGAAAATGATGAACCACAGTTTTATACCTCTTGATTTTGCTAGCAATTTGCCTTTCATTCATTCCGCTTCCTGGAAATGCTAGGATTTTCCCTTTTTCAATTTCAGTCAGTAATTTTCCGCTACCCATAGTCTCAGTTGCTTCAACACTCAAAGAAATGATTAGAAAGTGTTTCTTTTCAGTCTCACAACTGTCCCGCACAAAATCGTGCAAAAGTTACGTCATCGCATTATGCAAACAATCACTCTTTAAAACTGGTCTCAAAGTTTTTTCCATTTCATTACATTACACATTTTTCCTTTATAGCTACAATAAACGTATTTTAAATTCTAAATTAATTTTTTTATTTATTACATTTTATATGTAAGTGTAAGTGTAAATTACAAAAAAGATTTGCATTTTTGAATGCAAAAAAAAAAAAAAAAAAGTTCAATGGTGGTCTCAAAGTATTTTCCACCACTGTATGAAGCATAGAGGAAATACTGTAATCCTCAAAAAATTTGAACTCGAGTTTTGGTGAATTTCCACATTTAAAGCCTCAATGAGTCCGATAAACACATTTTTGGCATTATGTCTGTGAACACAATGACTCAAAAACACTTGAAAACTGATACATGAAATTATGACCAAATTTGAAAATTTCTATCAAATTTTGAACGAAATCCATTCACAGAAAATTTGTCTGTCTTGTTCGAGTGAATTCGATAAAAACAAAATGCAAAGAGCTAGCTAATTAAAATTTAGTACACAGGTTTAACATCTAAAATATAGTTATCAAATTTTGAACCGAAACTATGTCAGTCTGTGCTTTCGCATGCGTATAAACGCAATAATTTATAAACGTAGTCAAACTTAGTTTGCTACCTCGTAATTGCAATTGTTGTTTTGTGTCAAATTTTAGTATCATTCGGCCGGCAAAAGGTCAACGGAAATATATATTCTTGTTTTAGATTTAGTAAAAATTTTGAATTCACGTTCGAGATATATATTTTGTAAGTACCTTTCACCTGTATCATGGAATTGTAAAAGATAGGTGAATTTGCAATTCGCGCAACCTTATCCAAGGTCCACAATTTTTTACGGATGAAGGAATATAAAATTTTTATTGTAGACAATGTGAGAATGTTTTTGGGAGATCACTCCAGCTGGTTTGAGTTATATGAACCAAGAAGAAGTAGTTTTCATCCAGAATTCAGGAATTTTGGTGTAAAGACTGCATACTAAATCTTTTTTTTTTTTTTTATCATGTGAGTACATAATGGTTTGGTTAGGAGGTTTTGAAGCTCAAAATTGCGTAGGCAATGAATAAAGTACAAATGGCAATTTTCATCTTCTTTTAATCGCATATATTTTCTTACCCGCTTTTACCAGTATTGCATTATTATTATGTATACTTCTTTGAAAGCAGATGCTTTTTTAAAAGGTTGACCTGCTTTTACCGGTATTGCTTTATTATTACGTATGCTTCTTTGACAGCAGATGCGTTTTTAAAAGGTCGGCACAGAACTATGACATCATAGCTGTTATTTTCATGGAATTTAATTTTTTTCGGAGGAAATTAATTTAATTTTTATAATATATTCAAAAAAAACTTCACTCGCGTTTAATAACAGTTTTGATAAAAGTATTTTCTCTTTCCCCCAATGGGGGAATATCACTTCATTCATTCTTAAGTGGGAAGCATTGAAGGATTTGACTCCTGTTCTAAGATTAATCCATTATGAAACTGTTTTATGATCTCAGAAATTAGAAAATAGTTTGTTTACAAAAATATTGTTTTCATAAAAATTCTATATAAATTAATATGTTTAAAAATTTATTAGTAAATAGTTTATCATTTGGAAATCACAGTGCGACGGGAACGCTCGTTATTCAGATTCCAAACATGATGAGAACATGATGTTGTTTTGGTTAGGAGGTTTTGAAGCTCGAAATCGCGTAGGAAATGAATAAGCCTAAATGGCAATTTTCATTTTCAGTTTTTTTTTTTTTTTTTTTTTTGCTGGCAAAAAAAGTTTTGGAGCTCTTGTAAACCGGTTTAAACTGGTTAATGACTTAAATAAATTAAGACAAATAATGCCTTAAAAAATAATGTTCTCACATGATAACTTGAAATTTGTGATCGTAGATTTCATTTCAATTTTTCTCCAGCTTATTATTATTATTATTTTTAATTTAATAAATGAAGTATCTAAGTTTTGACTTTTGCTGTTGTAAATGAAGTGAACACAGAATAGCTTGATGTGGTTGATATTCATAATGATAGAAACCTTAGGTAATCGATAATGAGCTAGAAATATTTTCTAAGTATCTCCTGCGGAAACAAATACACCTGCTTGAAAGAAGAATGCGTGTTGGAGGGATGCATTGATATTTTTTTCGTTTTAGTGATTTGTTTACATAAATTCCTTTGAGATAGATAGACTTGTATTGGAGAGAAGTTCGGAATTGCTGAAAATATTTTTTCAAATTCAAATATTTCTTAAATATGTGTCATAACGACAATCACGAGTCAAGCTATTCTTTCAAAAAAAAAAAAAAGTCTCAATTCATTTTGTTACGACAAAATTAGTCCGGTGTATGTGTGGTAAACAATTACCCAACAAACTCAATAACGCTTTATTCAACACGGTCACCTGAAAACCCAAGTATACAGCCAAAGTATATTCAAAAACAGCACTTGCAGTAAACAACAACACAAACAACAAATCGCTATTAAACAACCATAACAGTACAAAGCATTCGTAGAGAACTCTTTGGACATATATCTTTCAAAATGAGAATATCTTTCAAAATGAGACAATGCTATCTACACTCGACTACCGACTCACTCTCGTGCGGGCGCTTTGAATATTCTAGCACAAACATTGAACTCGAGTCCTAATGGAGATACCTCGGAAATTGTGGAATATTTTGGGTCCTTCATTTTTTTTTCGATCAAATAGTTCAAATTTGTTATCGCGGATGACGTCGATCATAGTCGAGATATCGCTCAGCTATGCTGTCTCATTCTTATATGGGTGCTTCAAATTTTCCAGAACAAACATCGGAACTCGAGTTCTTCTGGAGATACATTCAAGATTCTGGAATATTCTTTATCCTTCATTTTTTTTTTCATTCAAATAGCTAAAGCCGGAGAATGGCGACCTGGCATCCATTAAAATGTTTGCAAAGCCTTCTTTTTACTACTAGACTAACTATACAGAATAGCAATATTACCGATTCGTAACAATACTCTAATAAAATTCCAATATAAATTATACCTAATAAACATGGTGCTGCATTATCAGATGAGATTATCATTTATCGAATAATTGTAATTCTGATAGTAGATAAGATTATTATTTATACAAAAAGTGTGATATACAATCATTAAAACCAAAGTGTGACTTAGAATTACAATTGCAGTCACAAGATCACATGCCGAATTTTATTTAAGTCAGCGTTTTTCAGTAATTATGTTTATATGCACGCTGGAGAACAGGCCGCCAGACGGTGAACCTTTTTAAAAATTTGGTTCAAAATTTGTTAAAGATCTTAAAAATGTGTGCAAAATTTTATCTGTCCTGCTTTTTACGTTTTGTAACTATTGAATTATTCTTTTCGTAGAAAAATTAATAGATACGATGCCAAAAATGTGTGTTATCAGATGCAGGAAAGTCTAAAAGGTAGAGAAGCATCAAAATCTCTAGTTCGAATTTTTCACATTTACAATATTTTCTCTTTGTATATGAGAAAATAAGAAAAAAAAAAAAGTCTAAAATACACATTTGGTTTTCTTTACTCTCTTACACAGGACTCTGAAAATAAAAATCTGAGTATTGATTGTTTCCACGACTTATCACCAGACGCACAATTCTATGCGGAGAGAAAATAACACTTTCATTGGAGAGTACGAGAAAATAGCCAAGAAATTACTCCAACTGTTTTTTAATTAAAAAGCAATTATTGGAAATTACGGTAATCGCTCATTGAAATGCTAAATTTTTTTAAACTATACAATTCTTTGTTTCTATATATGCCAAATTTGTTTGTATGATAATATATTTTCCGGCTGGCCCGAACAAAGAAAGAGCAGTAAAGTCATCAAATGGAACAACGTATTGAAATAATTGATTCATATTTCAATATTCTTTATTGTCTGAAATCTTTATGTGTTTTTAAGCTGCGTGATTTAAGTTCGGAATGATTTTTTTTTAGAAAACGCTCTGTAATAGCTAAATTTTTGGATTTTCGCATTAAAAAGATTTAAAAAAAACCATATTTGAAAACAAAATATACAAGTGGAAATTTTTTTTAAAAATTTGCAAAAAAAGATATTTTTATTGACTAAAAATATGAAGACAAAAATCATCTTTTTAGAGGTTTATCAAATGATTTGCTTAAAATTTTGCTGATAGCATAAGAAATATATTACCTAATTCCTAAAAATAAAGTGGTATTTCTATGCATTTATTAAATATCGGGGTTCGACAGACAAATGACATGAAATTTTCTTTTTTTTTTTCACTTTGTGAAGCATGAAAATAACTATAAATTATTTCTAAATGAATAGTTTATTTATTCTCTAGTTCAGGAACTGCAGAACATATCGCGTGATTATTATAGCTAAATTTGAATAAGAAATATTAATTAGATTTTAATTTAACAGATTTCCTAAAGAAAATTCTATCATAGGTTAAAACTTAAGAAAATAGCATCTATAGATATAAAATAATATTAAAACTATGAAAATGCAAGTATTAAAATCACTGTAACTCCTCCCCCCCCCCCCCCCCAAAAAAAAAAAGAAATAGTCAAAACTCGAATGATTTTATAAGGAGACTTGTTCAAATGTTAAGAATATAAAATTAAAAAAAAAAAAATCAGAATTTCTAGAAAAATCGACTTTTTAGCGTACCTATCCAATGACGAGATTTCAGCATTTCAAGGCAATGCACATTATGATGCCTCTTTTTTTTAAAAAATCTAGTCAACTTAGTGTTACATTTCTGCCCTTTTTTTAACATGTTAATTTATCTTAGGTTAATATTTTATTAACTTAGTGAATCTGTATTTGTTTTCATTTTTCTATTATGATTCCAGACTACCTGCCATCCACATTTCTACCAAATACTATTGAAGCAAATGCTCACTTTTATAAATATTCCAGTAGCTAAGTGAAACATATTGAAATATGTTGGAACCTCACTAATTATACTTGATAAAGTGCTAATATTATTCTGATATTTTATAATTCATAGAATTTATATTTTTTTACAAGCTTATTTATTTGGAAACTAGGAAAATGACATTTTCTAATCGACCTGCTGGTGGCCTCCTCTCAGCCTAACGGCCGCAGGCAGCTGCCTAGTTAGAAATCCGTCACTGAAACTATCAGTATTCTTTCAAGCGGATCCTGTTGCGCTATTTGTAAAAATAGAACACAAACAGCCTTTTATATCGCATCCATACAAAATGGTTAAAATGTATATTACTTCTATTTCGATTACACCACTCTTTCGAAATCTCACTTATTTATTATATCACTGACGTCTAGATTCGGTTGAGTGCATTTCCCCAAAAAGTGAGTTTGTTGAATCGCCGGGAGCGATAAGAGAAACGATGGCATTTAACTCTTAAAAACATTCATTTTAGTGGTCAGCTGTTGTGGTAATTTCCTTGTTCTGTTAAGCCTTAAAGGCTTGGAACATTTATCAGACTCTAAAGGATGTTAAGAGGGAATTAGTAATTGATAGGAGAAACGCTTTAATTTGTCTGGAAGAATTTAATTGTTTTTAGTGAAAGAAGCTTGTTAACACTTTTGTTAAACCCGTCAATAACCGAAAGAGTCTAGATTTTTGTTTTCGTTTGGCATTGTAAGTTTTGGATTAGTCCCGAATTTATTTATAAATATCTTACCTAAGATATTTATAAATAAATTCTTAAAATAAATAAATTCTTATATAAAATAAATTAAATTCTTAAAATAAAATAAATTCTTATAAATAAAGATATTTATAAATCAAAAATGTGATAAAAAAAGTTAATTTCTGTCGCTTCTAGTAATGAAGGGGAATGTGTGAGAGTGTATTGATGTTATAGAGGACAAATCATTCGATTAAAAATTTGAGCCTAATTTGACATTAGATGGCGAAAAATCTCTTCGAAGGTATATATATATATATTTGAGATTTTGATAATTTTTTTAAAATTAAAGCTAAGCTAGATTTTGATGATTTTTCACGATAATTCTCGAAAATATCATTGCACAGGAATGATTGTTTACGCCACTTTGAAATTTAAAAAAATGGCCTTTTTAATTATAAAAATTCGGCTGTCGTACAAATTTTTTCTAAATTGTGGCAACTTTTTACTTTTGCGTATATATAGTATAGAGAAAATATTGTAATCGTCAAAAAATTCGAACTCCATTTTGAAGAATTTTTACGTTTAAAACCTCTCTGAAAAAAAAAAAAAACGTTTTGGAAAATGTGCGTCTATCTGTCTGTGACAGAGATTATTCAAAACCGTTTGATGTAGACGGATGAAATTTGGTATAAGTTCTTTACACCACATTTGTAGATTTCTATCATAGTTTGAGCAAAACACGCTCAGAGGAAGTCTGTCTGCCCGCCCGACTGTTTGAATATGAGTTAATACGATAATTTAAAAAAAAAAGAAGGTTGGTTAGATAAAATTCGGTACTCATTTTTAGCATCTGTAGTGTATATATCCGATACTTCCAGAAGGAGGTCGGCGTTTGTCCTTTTGAAAACATGTAAACGTGTCAGCTTAAAAACACAATAATTTAAATACGTATATCAAATTTGGTATGGGATTTTGAGACTACGAATGTAATTTTATGCCAGATTTTCGTTTCAATCAGTTGAGAAAAACTTGCCTAAAACAGAAATTCGATTTTCGAATACTATTAATCTCATACCAGGGATTAATCGCCAAATAAGTCGCCAAGCATAACAGTATGGATTCAGTAAGAATGCTAAATTTACGCCAAAGGGTTGTAATTCGTAACTATTGTATGCAATACCATGCAAGGCGTTTTCTGGGATAACACATTTATTAGAGAGTATGCGAGAAAGTTCTGAGCAGACCACTCCGGCTGGTTAAAAAATCTAATTTTCCATAATTTCATGTTGCAATGGAATTCAAATCGTTTTCATTATTTTATTACGTATTGAATTGCATGATTTTCCTCCATTGTTGAAAGCTAAGAAAGAAACATGCTTTTTATTAATTATCTATGTTTTTGCATGAGGAAACAAAAAGTGAAATTACATTACCGCTCCGAACAAATGCAATCAGAAATAGATTATCCGATGACTTAAGTTTTTATCGGCATTATTAATACTTTGAAACTGCAAATAAAAAATATCAAGGGCATAAAAATAAAAAAGATATATGAATAAAAGTAAAAAGGGTCATAACATTTATATATACTACTAATAAAGATGAAAGTCTAATAAAAATGAATTATCTCTATAATTTATAAAGATGAACGTGTAAGTGTGTGTGCCTGTCTGTGAATGTGTTGGAGTTCTACAAGCCATACTGTTTGATCTATTTACCGAATTTGGTACATCATACTTTGGAGCGTAGAAATTAGGAATTCAGAGCGATTTTTTTCTGAAATGTTATTAAATTGAATTTTGGCGTTTTTTATCAATGACTTTCAAAAATATAATTGTACAAAAATAAATTTTACACCATTTAAAATTTTTTTAAAAAAACTGTCTTTTTAATGATATCAAATTAAAAATAAACAAATTTATTCCAAATTTTGGCAATTTTCTAAAAAAAATTTTTTTTTGCCAATCTTCTAACGATATAACATCAACATTGTCGTCCTAAAATAAAAACATTTTCATTGTTTCATTAAATATTTAATCGCGCGATTTTCTTCCATTGTTAAAAGCTAAAGAAGAAGGATTTTGTTTAATATTTGTTTAGTTTACAAAAATAAATATTTCTCTATTTTACTTATTCAGGTTCTCTATTTTCTAATAGAGAACCTAATATTTATATTTTTAATACGGATATTATGCTATAAGAATATCTCCGTTAGAACAGTTCATGCACATGATAAACAGGATTAATTTATTAGACAGACATTTAAGATAACACAGCTTTAATGCCAGACAATTTGGCAGAATCATGAGCATGAAGTTAAATCCAAACGATTTATTTGAAATCAAATATAACCAGCATTCTCGGAAAACAAGCTGCTTGGCAATAACTGTTTGTCCCAAATAAAAATAATAAATAGCAATGCAACGAAAAGATTTTTAAATGAAGCAGAATTTTTATAGGAATTAAAATTGAAGGTACGTGGCTACTTTAGAAAGCCGATTTTCGCTGAAAATGTATTTCTATTCAATATTTTTAATATATGAGCAGTTTTTTTAGAAAGCCGTTGGAATTACATTTATTCTTTGGGATGTTATATTTGTATTATATTTGTTCAACTCAAAGCAATAGTAACGGGTTCTTGAAGAAGAGAGGGGGGGGGGAATAGTAATAAGTGAAAACGCATACATGTTTAAAAAGTTGAAAAGTTTTGTAACAAAGGATGATAATACCGGCCAATTGAACCTATTGTATTACTGAAATGTGTGTTCTACACAATAATAATATAAAGATACGAAACAATTTTTGAGGGAACAAATTCCTAGAAGAATGATTTTTTTTTTATAAAAATGAACGACAAATCGATGATCAAACTAACATTATCTTTAAGCGAATAATGTCCATTAAAAATATATTATTGTATTATTAACGTCATTAAAAATCAATTCTTACATTATTGGAATTTTTGTTCCATGTTGAAAAATATCGGAAAGTTATTTAAAACTTTTTAGAGTATCAAAGATAAATTCTCATAAAAAAATGGTAACTTGATGATCGATCTAATAACTTCTTCGAACGAATTTTGTTTTTTAATCCATCAGCCACTATATTACTGAAATGTTCATTCATCCCGTAAATATCGGAAAATTACGAAAAAAAATTTCTGATGTATCTAGAAAGATTTGTCAAATTGCCACAAAATCAAAGATACATCTAAGATTGAAAAAATCTCACTTTCGAAAGACAAGCAATCAATTACTGTATTATTTAAATGCCTTTTTTAAGCAAAAACATTAGAAAATTGCGAGAAAATTCTTTGACGGCATCCAAAACAAATTCCCACCAAGAGCAATGTAATCGTTAATATCAATCTTTAATCAAGATCAATGTTAATCGATCTAATACTGCCTTTGAACTCATTTTACTCATTAACCGATCAGTCAACTACTATATTATTAAAATCTCTATTTTACAAGGAAATATCTTTAAATTACCAAACATATTTTTAAAGAGCCCGGATACATTTTGGAACGACTGTAGTTGCAAGCAAGTAGCAACTGTAGCAGCAAGATAAAATTGAGTTTTTAATGGATCAAGTTCTTTAATTTCTTCGCTCCAGTTTCTCATAGTGTCGCCTTTTCTTCCTTAAAATGTGGGATGGTCAGTTGCAAAATGAAAACTGTTTATTTCACAACTGATAAATTGATACATTTTCTCCTCCCCAGTCCTCTTCTACTCCCTAGGCGAATCGTGAAAGGAAAATTTCACTTATTGACAACTTTTGTTCCTAAATTCTTTTCAAGGAAGCAGGAAGTTGCTTTTTATTTCAGAAAAAAAAAAAAGATTCTATAATCTGTAGAAACGCTTAAAAAAAGAGCGAACAACAGATTCATCCAATTAAATATGGTATTGCATAACACTGAATGCAAATTAGGCTTAATCTGTTTGTTCTTCAGTTCGAAATGCGGGTGGCGGCTGTTGCCAAATTAGTAATAAGAATTCAGTAGTTGAAAAGGATCACTAAACATTTTTCTTCTAGTAGAAGAATCACCGTGAAAGAAGACCCTGAGGCATTGTTGAAGTCCGAAAAGAGTAAAAAACTGAAACAAATAAAACAAGGTGCTCTGAATGTTCCACATAGAAAGGCTGGAGGGCGCTGACCATGTCTAAAGATAAAATCGAAGATTTAGGACACCGCCTTCACTATTTAAAGGCTAACTGAAGTAACAGAACTACACTAATCTCTTGGGATTTTATAAACCGTACAGGTCTGAGAAAGCTGAACATCTAAAACTTTCCAATGAAGAAGGTAAGCTCTAAAAATTCTTATTAAAACTTTGAGCAGTTCTTGAGAACTTTATGTATATATTTTTTGGATTATAGTCAGTAGTTTGGAGAAAAGACAAGACAATATTTTTTTCTCTTTAAGCTTTTTCGGAAATTAATAATATTTTGACTTAGGCTCTCTTTAAAACTCTCAAACTATCATTTTAGAATACCATTTTGTATTTATTTAATTTTCCTACGCTTAAACTGTTCTTAAACTTGTTCGGGAATAAATATAATTCTGTCTTAAATTTTTTTAAACCCTCATGTTCTTCTTGTAGAATCAATATTAACTTTATTTAAATGCAGCATGCTATGAAATTTAACCAAAACTGTTCTTAAATTTATTTGGAAATCAATATAATTTTATCTTAAACTTTCTTAAAAAATTTTTACTATTCTTCCACAACTCAATGTTGAATATAACCAGATCATTTTACTTAAATTTGTTGAGAAGTTTCTGTGGTATGATTTATTTTTTAAGCAGTTTTTGTAAAACTAGATATTGAATTTATTTTATTGTCAAACGCCGGGTAGCTATAACAAAAGTTTTCTTCTTAAACTTGTTCGAAAAATAATAAAAATGTGATTTAATCTATGATTTAACTGTAATTATTATTCTTTTATAACTCAATATTAAATTTTCAAGAAAGTGATAGAAATTATAAGAATCAATTGTTTTTGGAAAACAATAAATTATTAAATTATCATAATCGAATTCTTTTAATCTAATGTAATTTGCCAAACGACTTTTAAAATTTGAGACTGAATATGAATGCTTATTTTAAACTTCAGCCATGCTTATGTTTTATTATTAAATAATTTCAGTTTAATAATTTATCTTAACATATGATTTGCTAATCATAGTACATCAGACTTTCGCACTCAAATCGATAAAGTTTTCGTTTTAATACTTTAACGTAAAATGTTCAAACCGGAGTTATTCAGAATGC
>JAPMOR010070193.1:9553-31773 GCA_026543865.1 Argiope aurantia
GCCAGACATTGCGATATTTATGTATCGTCAAAATTCAAAAACGATAGTAATGTGTTTTCACGGCTGCAAGTTGTAAACCATTCTCAAAAATATCGTAAAGAATACAGTCCACAAAAAGCATTTGTATCGGAAGTTAAAACTCTGAAATGTGTAATTTGTAAATCTAATGAAAATCATTCCCTGAATGTATGCCCTGTGTTCAAAAATATGCTTGTTAATGAGAGAATTGAGGTCGTTAAAAATAAGCAATTGTGTTTTAATTGTTTAAATCACCACAAAATTGCTAACTGCTATTCAAAATCCAACTGTTCCATTTGCAAAAATCGACATAACACTCTTTTGCACTTGGGAAATACTCAAAGCGAAACTGAAACTCGTTCGCAGAATATTAACGCGGGATTAAATCCAATGTCAAGTGTATTCGTTCCGCGAATTGAAAATCCTAGTAATAATTCATTACAACTGACGAATGAGTGAGTCACTTGCGAACAGTACGCATTCATTCACTGCTACCAACTTAAATGTAAACAAAATGGTTTTATTAAGTACTGCAAATGTGATGATTCAGAATAATGTAAAAATGTTTATGAGTGCACGTGCGTTACTGGATGTCGGTAGTATGAGTCATTTCATTTCAAAACGGTTAGCCGATAAACTGAATTTGAAAAAAGAAAGAGGGAACATCGTGGTTTCTGGACTAAATCAGTCATCTTCTGTTATTAATTCGATCGTAAAAACGAAAATTTTCGAACGTTAGCGGAAGCTTTGAAAAGGGAATTGAGTTATTGGTAGTACCGCATATAACAGATAGTATCCCCTCCAAACAATTTGACATTGATAAGCTAGAATTAGATAGTTTCAATTTAGCGGATGTGAGATTCAATGAACCTGGAGAGGTGGATATTTTATTAGGTGCCCAAATATTCTATGAACTTTTAAGATCGGGTCAAATTAGATTTCCTGAAACAGACATTGTTTTTCAAAATACTGTGTTTGAGTTTGTTGCTACAGGAAGTATTCCAATCGAAAACGAAATTACTGTTCATTGTGGGTTGATAATGGAAGATTTGGATGTAAATTTAAGGAAAGTTTGGGAAATTGAAGATGTTGAGGGGGATAAATTGCAAAATGACGAGAGTTCAATATGGGAAGATCATTTCATAAAAACACATTTCAGAAATGACGATGGAAACTATGTTGTTAAAATGCTGTTTAAAATAGACCCCCCCCCCCATGTTTAGACGAGTCAAAAAGCATTGCTACTAAAAGATTTAAATCACTTGGGCAACGTTTGAAGAGAGAACCAGAGTATAAGCAACTATACAGCGAATTTTTAACTGAGTATGAGAATTTGGGGCATATGCAGGCAACTTGCGAAACTCCAAGGTACATTATGCCTCATCATGGCGTTTTTAGGCCAGAAAGTAGTACTACAAAATTACGCGTTGTTTTTAACGCATCAGAGGCAACGTCATCTGGACAATCGCTTAATGATAATTTGTATTCAGGATCTTTTGTCCAAGATGATTTGTTTGCTATTTTGTTGAGGTTTCGAAAGTTCTGTAGTTTCTGTAGTTTTCACCGCCGATATAAAAAAAGATGTATCGTCAAATTTGGATACATCCAGATCAGTGTGATTTACAATGTATTTTAGGGAAGGATTTAGAGAAAGAGAGCTTACGTGTATATAAGTTGCTCACCGTTACCTACGGAACCAAAAGCGCTCCTTACTTGGCGACCAGAGTACTAAAAAAAATATGTTGTGATGAGCAGGACAATTATCCTTTAACCGCTGCTGCTGGCAATGATTTTTACGTCGACGATATACTCAGTGGTACCGAGGATTTATCTTCTGCCATTGAACTACAAGACCAGTTAATACATTTGTTAAAATCAGCTGGTAGGGAGCTTCACAAGTAGAGCTCAAATAATCCTGTTTTGTTACAAAAAGTTCCAACGTCGGACCGAGAATACAATTTCGATAACCCTAACTCAACAACTTTAAAAACTTTAGGATTACAATTCAATCCTGAAAAGGATACATTTAGTTTTAATGTTCAAAAAATTGTGAGACCTGCAACAAAAAGAACAATGCTATCGGACATATTCAGATTGTTTGCTCCTTTAGGTCTCGCGAAGATGTTCTTGCAGAAGCTGTGGATTTTGAGAATTGATTGGGACGATGAAGTTCCCTTACACTTAAATAGAGAGTGGGAAAAATTTAGTTCTGAATTGAGTCAATTAAAAAATTTAAACATAGATCGTCATGAGTTATGTTCTGAAGCTCTGAAAGTAGACCTGATAGGCTTCGGAGATGCTTCGAAAAATGCATACGGTTGTGCCGTCTACACCAGGTCTTTGTCAAGGTCTGGTGAGATAAAGGTGTCACTCTTATGCAGTAAATCTCGAGTGGCTCCCATCAAAGAAATTAGTATCCCACGTTTGGAGTTGTGTGCAGCGGATCTACTTTCCAAGCTTACCGTTAAGATTCTGTCATCCTTGCAACTAGACATTCATGGAGAACATTTGTACTCGGACTCTGCACTTGGATCTTGCTTGGATCAAAACTCCACCTACATCGTTGAAAACTTTTGTTGCTAATCGAGTAACTAGGATTCAAGAGTATACTAAGGACTTCCAGTGGCATTATGTAAATACTACTGAGAATCCTGCGGACTTGATATCACGAGGAGTTTTTCCTTCAAAGATCCAACAGTTGGACATTTGGTGGAATGGACCGTCTTTTCTTTCATCTGGTAGCTGGCCAAACTTCAATGACGATCCCTGGTATCTCAGATAGTGAATATCTTCTTGAGGTGAAAGGAACTGCAAAGAACTCTGAACTGAATAATGATGCTATGATTAATCTTTCCATTTGTAATAATCCTAGTTTTTTAGAGTGTCTATTAGATATAAGTAATAATTATAGTAAAATTGTTCGTGTTTTAAATTTTGTTTTCAGGTTTGTCAAGAACCTAAAAGGAGCAGTGAAGACAATAGGTCCACTGAATGCTGAGGAATTAAACTATGCAGAGACATTTTAAATTAAAAATGTCCAAATACCAAAGATATCAGTAGTCTCCAAAAACACCACTGTGTTCCTCCTGGTAGTAAATTAAAAACTTTGAATCCTTTCTTGGATTCTAAAGGATTGTTAAGAGTAGGAGGACGGTTGGGTAATAGTAATTTTAGTTTTAATAAAAAGCATCAGATAATTTTGCCAAAAGGCCATAGATTAACTCTAATTATAATAGAACATTTCATAATAAATATTTACATGTTGGTACTTCTTCTCTGCTCTATCTTGTTAGAGAAAAGTTTTGGCCTCTAAATGGACGTAATAGCTGCAGAAAAATCGTTCATCAATGTATCATTTGTTTCAAAGCTCAACCAATTGCGCCTACTCAAATCATGGGCTATTTGCCCAGAGAAAGAGTGTCTCCAGATTTTGCTTTTAATTGTGCTGGTGCCGATTTCTGTGGGCCGTTTTATATTAAGAATAAGGCTCAGCGTAAAGGTACTTTACAGAAAATTTATATTTGTATTTTTGTATGTTTTTGTTTTAAAGCTGTTCATATAGAAATTGTTTCAGATTTGACTTCTGATTCCTTTATAGCGACTTTAAAACGATTCCTGGCTCGAAGAGGTAAATGCGCGAAACTGTTTTCAGATAATGCTAAGAATTTTGTAGGAGCTAATAGAGAAATTAAAAAACTTTATGAAATGGTTAGACAACCAGATGAAAAGCTGGTAGTCTATTTAGCTGCAGAAGGCATTGAGTGGAAATTTATTCCACCAAGATCCCCACACTTTGGCGATCTTTGGGAGGCAGCTATAAAGTCATTTAAATACCATCGAAAAAGAGTTGTTAAGGGAATAAACTTAACTTATGAAGAGTTCTTAACGATAATTGTGCAAATTGAGGGAATTTCGAATTCTCGACCATTTTGTCCCTTGTCAGCTAACGAGGACGATTTTGTGGTTCTTACTCCTGCACATTTCTTAGTAAATAGGTCTCCTCTTTAAATGAGCCTGATTTGACAAATTTAAAAGAAAGTCATCTCAAGAGATGGCAAAAGGTAACTAGACTTGTACAATATATGTGGAAATTTTGGCATCGTAATTATTTAAGTCAATTACAACAGAGATCTAAATGGATGTTTGACAAAAATAATGAAAAATTAGGAGATTTAGTGTTATTAATCGAAGCAATTTGCCTTGTTATAAATGGGCTATGGGTAGGATAGTTAAAATTTATTATGGTGATGATAAGAAAATTCGTGTTGTTAAGATTAAAACGCACTCTAGTATTTGTAAAAGAGCTATTTCTAAAATTTGTGTATTGCCTATGGAACATAATTAGTTTGTAATATTTGATTTTGTAATTTGTAAGTTTTGATCTGTTATTTCTTAGAGATATTTATTATTATGTTTCTTGTGTGTTCTTTACTATATTAGTGTAAAAGTTGTAAGATTGTGTATGTTATTGAGCATTGTAATCTCTTGAAACCCTGGGATTTCAAGGTGGGGAGAATGTTACAGCTTCACGCCGATAGATGGCATATCTGTCGAGTACAAAGTTTTTGTTAATTCTTTTTTGTATCTAACGTTGAGTGTGTGTGTAAGAATGATTCTGAGATCTAGACGTGGCATCCAATTGTGAGTGGTGTCCTAATCTGTAACAGTCTACTTGAAGAGGCACAAAGAAAAGGTGTCCGAAAATAAAATGGTGTTCACCGAAAAGAAATGAGTTTTATTTGAAGAGAATTACAGAATGATTTATCAAGAATAGAAAATTGATTGGTTGTCAAAATGGATTTGAGGCCATTCGTCGCAAGTGATACTCTTCATTAAAATAAACTTTCTGTTCATGTATGACTGCCGGAATCGCTCAGTTAGTTATATAATAGTTATATAATGATGTATGATAATTAGGTTAACCAGATTCTGAACACTAATATTTCCGATACTGTGTAGAAATTCCATTAGAAATAGTTGCAGCGGTAAAGAAATTATAGTAGCACTGCGGAATTGTTCAAATCTGAAATTTTGGGATTGAATTGAATGAGGTTGCCAAATTATCTACCAAATACTGTCATTTTGTTCCTAGGAGCTATTATTATAAGATCAATGAAGCAGCACCAAATTTTAGATTTTTTTGGACTTAGAATGCATATGCATCTTGATATGATGTGTGATATGATGTGAAGTGATATTGAAAATGCACTTACATTCAAGAAATCTGTATTGTCTTTACAAGAACGAATTAGATCGAGTTGAATTTCTGGAATGAAATGATAGAATGATCCGCTGTACAGAATTTTTATAAGATGAATGCATACTTGTAAATCATTGGACATCAGAAAAATAATTGAATATTAATCTTTCAACTTTGATTGACAGTTTTTTTAATGTAGGAAGGAGATAAATGACGAGTTGTATCATTAAGTCGAATTGAACGTCATATGTTCGTATAAATAAAGCTCGAAAATGAAGAATATGAATTTATATCATAGCTTAAACCTCTTAATTTCTTTTAACCCGAACAAATTTTTCAATCAATTTTTAGCAAAGTCATTTCGAATAAATCCAGTAAGTATATCGTCAAAACACGTTAACTCTTCAATATTTATCAAACTTCATTATTTATCAAATAAGTTTTAAAAAAAATTTTAAAAATTGAATAAAATCGGCAACATTCTTTTACGGAAAGGATGTTAAATCCTCTCCATATAAGTGAATCAATAAAATTGTTCTTTTTCACATGAATGCAATTTTTAAATATTTTTTTAACCAAGCTGAAATGTATCTTTTGTTGTAGTTTGATAGCAGCATAATATGAAATAAATACAATTAAATGATCTGAAATTTTACCAATTTTGAATGAATTAAATGTGTTAATTAAGATAATGCCAATGAAGTCTCCAAGAATGTCAATTTGTCGATCAAACTGACATATTAATTTTGAATTAATAGGTGCTTCAATGCGAGAATTATATGATATTTTTATGACTACGCCTTAATTTAGAGTTTTAATGTTTTTAAAGAAAGCTTTATCGGCATCTTTATTAGATATAATGCCTTATCTTATATCTGCGGTCTGTCAATGAAATTCACAGAAAGCACAGGAAATCTATAAGAAAAACCATTTTTAAGAAGAAAGCCATTTCAATCACCTCAAATATTTTTTAAATTTTTTGCTTCTTTTGTTTGTTTTTTATAAAAATATATGTATTTCCATGCAAATTTTCATTCTGCGATATTTGTAAGATATATATAGATATCAATACAGAAATATTTTAGATTATTTTATGAAAAATTCATAGAGGACGAAAAACACACACATACATATAAAAAAGCAGAAAAAATATAAAACAATACAGAAGAAAGTATTTTATATTATTTCCAATCAGTACTTATTTAAAGCGGCATTATTGCAAGTCACTGTAAAGAGAAATCTGACCTTTTTCTTTCTTAATAAAATGCTTCTTAACTTTTGACGAGAGATAAATGTTTATTTTTCATCCATGAAAAATATTGATGAAGGGAAATTCGATTATATAAACATTTAAAATGGATGATTAGGATCTTTGTTTTCAAAATATTCTAGAAAAAAATATTTGAAAACCCTTTAATTACCTTTACAAATCACTGACGAAAAATTTCCGAAACCAGGTGGACATCTGCAGACTTGTTTGCCATTTTCTTCAACGCAATTTCCATTCTTGCATTGACATTCTGAAAAAGAATAGTTATTAAAAATATTATTAATTTGTTGCGATTGGCAATTTTATCGCATTGTGTAGTTTTCAAAAAGAAATTTCTCTTCTATTTCTGTCACTTTCATTTTTAACACGCCTAATTCAGCAAGTAAAAGTAGAAAATAATGAAAGTGAAAAGAAATATGTATGTATGTATTAATTGTATGAGTGTGTGTGTTTTGTGTGTGCGTATATGTGTTTTGGGAGTGCGTGTGTGTATTGCGTGTGAACATAATTTATGATTAGATGCGTGGTCAAAAAGGAGAAACTTTTGAAATTAACTTCAATTTATTTTACACGCAGCGAAACGATTTTAAAATGACCGACTCTTTACATCGCGATACAAGAGCAAAGTGGAAAAATTGCTCCCCTTTTGTTATTTCACTATAAGATTTTGATAGGGTATGCTTTGACACCTGTAGACTTTGGAAAGAGAATTTTAGGTTATTTCGAAAGAATATCATAAGCATTGGATATTTTAATCCCTTTGCTCCTGGCTTGGGAATCACGAAATGAGCACTTTTGTTAAGGAAACGCGCTGGAAATAATGAATGAAAGTGAAAATTTGATTAAAAAAAACTAGAACACTTTAGAATGAACTTAATATGTGTTAAATTAGGATAAAAATTAGGAAACAAATTAAAAATTAAAGTAGTAATGTCATTACACATAGATACATATAATTAAAAATTTGAAACTCAAATTAAAAATCGCAAGGTAGGAATCGCTAATATAAAATTTTTAAGTGAAGTTTAATTTCAATCATAAGATATTGTACTTTTTATTGAATGTTTAAGAATTAGTTTTCATTTAACAAACATAGTGTTTATCGCATTACATTATCATGTTTCTTTCAGCATTTCACACATTAATGATTGTTGCTTTGATCTCAAATTATTATTTTCTTCATTCAAGAGCTTAATAAATGAATTTGTTTTATTTCAATCTGTTTTATAATTATTATCAAAATTATCATGGAGCTTATTTATCACCATAGCAAATGACGGCTCACATTAAGAAAAGACAATTCAAATTAAGTTGTAAACTGCCAGTAAAATTATGATAATATAAAAAAAAATCGTATTATGAATATATAGCATTTTTAGATTCCAATAAACTTGGGAGGTAATTAAAAATTAATTACAAAATTTCTTCTTTACATGTATGAAGGAAAATTTCTTGTTTATATTAAAAGCAAGAAATTACTTTACATCTGGATATTTGACAGTTCAATTTTAAATTTTTATTTTATATCATCATTTTGATCATTGAAAATAATGTCAACTCATTATTTACTTCAGCTTAAAATCCGTTAAAAAAGATGAATCCGCTTTATTTTAAAAGAAAATGTTTTAAAACAAACAAAATATCTAAATCGCAATCCACGATTATAACTGATACTTTAAGAGACTGATAATTTAAGTAGTATTTACAAATTTTACCGAAGCGAAATAGATGTATGCATTTGGATCAAATTGTAAATGAATCAATATCTTCAGCTTATTTCAATATCTAAGTTAATAAATACTGCACATTGAAAACATAATAAATGGGATTTAATTTTTTATGGATATGGCAAAAGGATTTGATTTTTTATGGCTTCAAAAATAAAATTTAAAAATTTATTAACAAAAATAAATTTAAACTTAAATGAGAACGATTACATAAAAATAATTTCTAAAAATTCATGAAGTAGAGATAATTCCGACAATTGAAGCGATCAGAGAGCTTCAATTTTTTTTTTAAATTTTAAACTTGTTAATTTGAAATTTCACAGACATTAAGATACGCATCATAAAAGATATATAAGTATAAAATTCCATTGCAATTTGTTCGCTTACTTCTGAATTAAGGGTACAATTATATTATTTAATAGCATTTAATATTTTTCGTTATAAATGTTTCAGACACTTCAAAATTATTCGAAAGCTATTTAATAATTTCTATTAATTAATTTCATAATTTTCAAGTATAAAATAGGCATTCAATTTTGTGTTTCAGGGGAGGAGGGGGGGGGGGGTTCAGAATGAATATATAGCTAAGGCAAAACTATTGGTTTTGGAGAAAAATACATTTAAAATTTGATATGAAATTAAATATATGCAGTTTCATTTCAAAATAACTTCTAAGTGTATGCCAAAAAATATTTTTTGTCAAGTTTTTATATGCTCATACTAGCCGCCTTTAGTGAATATCCAGTAAGTAAATCTTAATCCTCTTTAAAATTTTTAATTTAATATTTTATATAACTTGTTTTTCAATAGCGTCTTCATTAAAGCATTTTAAGCTTCAAATTTTAATAGTCATATAATTTACTGACATTATTGTGAAGGCCTTAAGCCATATTCTACTATATATCTCTAATTTTCTGTCAGCTCCTAAAAAATTTCAAGTTAAAGCTGAAATTATTCAACTGAAATTAATATAAAAACGTTTTTTGATGAAATCAGCCATTTTTCTAAAAATAAAATAAAATATCAATGCTGAAAATAGAATCGTTTAGCATTGAAATCTTATCTGCACTACAGAATAATTTTTGTAATATCTCAAAAATTTACCATATTAATCATAAAATTCAGTTTTTAGATTTTGCTTTCAAAGGGACTTAAATGACGTGAATAATAATCTTTTATTTTGTTTCGGTCTTTAAATATACTTCAAAAAATTATGAAATATAAATTTTATACAGTACATTGGTTCTAAGAAATCATATTCAGAGAAATATTCTTGAAATTTTGACTTTTAAATAAATAAATGAACGTTTCTATCGTCTGCTATCAAATCTCATCGATTTATGAAGTTTTGCATAGAATAGTTTAAAACAATCAACATTTTCATAATTTTAAGAACTTGTCTGAGGATCAGTCTTGAGAAGTCCTTCTCGTTGATTGGGGTATAATCTTTGAAAAGGTCGATGAAATGATCTAAAATCCACCTTTTATATTGAATAGTGATATTCAAATTTTCATAAATCTGTCAGTTTTAGTGACAAATAGTATGATTCACAGAGCAGAGGATCTTGATAAAAGCTGAACAATTGTAACTTATTAGAACATTAATTGACTCAAGTTGCATAAAATATAATTATTTATTTCATTTATACTATTTTAACACATGTATTTGTATTATTAAAGATTTACAAATTAGCCGTTGTGTCCTGAATAGAAAGGGCATATATTAAACCGCATTTCCTTAAATAAAGCTGATTTACTGAATTAATAATGTAGATATAGATGAAAATTTTAGTTTACCTTTATTTTTCAGAAAATATTATATTTATTACTTATTTCATTTCATACAGACACGTGCTGGAAATTAAACTTTTCTGAGTTTGCAGTAATATTTAACATATTTTTTAATTTGAGCTTTTGCAAACGTGATGGCAACTCGTTGATAAAATCTACTTCTTTCCTAGGGACGCATAACGAGCTCGCGCAGTTAAAAATTTTTATTTTTATTTTGTGCGAAATAAAC
This sequence comes from Argiope aurantia, assembly GCA_026543865.1. Classification (NCBI taxonomy): domain Eukaryota; kingdom Metazoa; phylum Arthropoda; class Arachnida; order Araneae; family Araneidae; genus Argiope; species Argiope aurantia. Next base: position 19,789 of record JAPMOR010070193.1, read on the forward strand.
TGTTGAAAAATATGATCAAAAGTTTTTTTAAACTTTCATTAAAAAAAAAGAACCTAATTTATGAGTTAAAACATAGATATCATTAAAAAGATAACATTTTGAATTTTGACGTGATGTAAAAATCATTTTTGTACTATAATATTTTCGGAAGTTATCGAAAAAAACAGACAAAATTTAGCTAATTTTTAATTAATTAAAATTCTAATAAAAAATTTAAATATCATTCAGAGATGCATATTTATGACTTAAGGTATACATGTGCCAAATTTGGTAGCTGTTGGTCAAACTGTCTGGCCTGTAGGACCCCAACACATACGCATTGAGTTTTAATATAAGTATAGATATTGATATATAGATCAATATTGACGCCTTTCTTTCAATTGTAACCAAAATTTGACATGGAACTACAACTGTAGTCGTAATATTAAATGCTAAATTTCACTGATTTAAAGTACTGCATTTTTGAGTTATATTTACATGCATGCGAAAGTATAGGGTATAAATCAATAGATGGGCAATCCTTTAGCAGATTTAGTTCAAAATTTAGATTTTAAAATAGTATATCAAAATTCATTACTTTCTTGTATAGGTATCTAGAAAGTATTGTAATCGTCAGAAATTGATTTTGAGGAATCTCCACTTTTGAGACCTCCCGGAGTTCAGAAGAAACACAGATATGGAAAATGCAAAAGATATGATAAAGATAACGCAAAATCTTTTTGACCCAGACGAACGAAATTTGGTATACCATTTTTGCATCAAATGAGTAGATTTCTAACAAAGTTGGGGCAAAATCCTTTCAGAGGAAATCTGTCTGTCCATCTGTCCGGAATGTAAGTTAACACGACAACTACAAACTAAGAGATCTAGATAGATAAAATTCTATACTCATATTTAACATCTTTATTGTAGACACCTTTCACATTTTGAACCTAATCCAACAAAGGGTTAACCGTCTGTCAATTTGTGTTTTCAGAAACATATATGCAACAATACAATGATTTAAATATATCAAATTTGGTATGGGATTTTGTAATTACAAGTGCACTTTTGTGTGAAGTTTTTGTTTCAATAGGTTAGGAAGAATACGTCTAAAACCCTTTATGGTTAAATATATCAATTTTTGGATGTTTTTAATCGCATGCCAGGAATTAATCCCCAAAATACTCGTCGCGGACCATGCGATAGATTTTGTAAAAGCGCTAAATACTTTCCAATGATTAAAATTTCGTAACTATTGTATGCCAGTGCTATGCTAGGCTTTCTCTGGGATAATGCCTTTATTAGAGAGTATGAGAAAGTTTTCGGAGACTACTCCCGCTAGTTTATCTAGTCCTTCACGTTTCAAAATTATCTTTGTTTGTATTTAAACTGATTGGCAAATTTATTTTGATTGGGAGGCCAGGATAGCCTGGTTGGTAGAGAATTGGATTCGCGTCCATTAGGTTGCGAGTTCAAGCCCCGCCAGCCGAAGATTCCCCGCTTTCCTGGTGGCTGACGCGAGTATAAATATGTCGTGATCACGAAGTCCTCCATGTCGAGCGTATCACTGGGGGTCCTGGATCAGGGGTGATCGTTCTCTGATTCAGGTCTAAATTACGTTCAGTAGATGAGTGAATGAAATGCGGGAAAGAAGTCCGCCCCGTAAAAAGGGTTGTGACGTGTGTATAGCTGAGTCGCTCTCTTGGCCTTAGATGGCGCTACTATAAAAACAAGAGGAGCACCTACACCGGCTTAAAATCTCTGTCTTCGTAACAATGGGCTTGTCCACTGTAAGTGCCATAAGAAAAAACAACACTTTGATTGGATTTTGTTCAAAATTTGATAGAAATTTTCAAATTTATTTTTATATTAAATTTCATACGTCTAGCTCAATGTGTGTTATCATTATTGAAAGAGATGAAGATTTCAAAAGATAATATAGATATCTTGACTGATATTTTTTCACCAATAATTTTATTTTATGTAACATGTAGTAAAACATGAAGTGCCAAAAATTTGATTAAAGTTTTTAAAAAGCTGAAAATATTTTTTCCAAATTTCAATTTTTAAAATTTATTCCTGCTTAATTCAATTATCATATATTTCGACAGTTCATTTTATAGGTCTTATTTTCTAAATTATTTGTATATAAATTCTTGTATTTTGTATATATTAATATAATTCTTGTATTTTGTATGTAATTATTTGTATATATATATATATCTTTCAGATTAATATCCTTTTATTTAAACACGAAAAATATGATGATTGGATTTCCACGTCTCCGTGTCTTTTCATCTAATATATTAGGATACGAATTCACAGGCCTGGTGTGGATCAACAACTCATACTCAACTCAACAACTCAATAAAATTTCTGTTTTGTATTTTATTCCCCAAATATTGTCATTTTTGAAGATGATTCAACTAGACTATAAAGGTAAAATGATTATAACATATTGACCCACAGTTCATTTAATAAGATGAAAAACATAAAATTCAATTTATTCTGGCATTTTATTTTTTACAATCCAAAATATCAACAAAATTCAACATGCACCTATTAACTATGCACTTCTCTTTTTTTCTTTCTAACAATTTGTTTATCATAATTTTAAAGTATATTCTACATATCCTAGAATGAAAACTATATACAAGTTCGAATTGAATTATTTAAAAAAGTAGATAAACGATTTTAAACGAGAAATTTTTCTAGACCTAGTTCTATGCCTGTTTGTATAAATAATATATTAAAATTATATTAAGTGTATTAAAAATAAGTATAAAGTTAAGTATAAGTTATAAAGTATATTAAAAAATAAGTAATAAAGTATATTGAAAACTACTACTTTAAAATTATGATAATTTTTACAAAATACAGAATTTCTATTTGGAAAATAAATACGTATTATTTTCTGAATATAAAATGAAATACAAAGATAATAAAATATCTACTAATATGTTTTGCCGTAAAATAATGAGCATAAAACAATTATCGAAAAACAGATGATAGGCCTCAGAATTTTGCATTTTTTGCATTCTACTCATAATTAACTATTGAAACGAGGTTAATGTTCTTGCATAGGAATGATCATATATACTTAATTGGACAACTTATGGCAAAATTAATTAACTTTAAAATGGACATATATACTTATGGAAAAATTAATGCAGTAATTTAAAATTGATACCTTAGTCAGCAAATAACTTTCTTAAACATGTAAAATTTCATACCAGAGAATGAAATGATTACTACCTGCATAATTTCGAACTGGATCTTCAAATATATGGTCCCCTTGGTTTTGCTCATCATTATATAAGTTATATGATTTTCCAACAAGCCATTGCTGTTTCGATACTAATTTTTCACTTAATCCACGTTCAGAGAAGAATCCTAAGCATAATATTAATAAGAAAATAAAATATTTCATTTTGTCTACGAATCTAGATTCTATCATAGTTCATAAAATTAGCTGCACTTTAAGTAATGCTATGTTACCGCTTGTGGATAATAAATACGCAATGAATGAACTTTTTCCAAAATATCTTTTTCTTATCATAAGTACTTGTTTCTAATCTGTTTCCTCTTATTTTTTTCAAGTTGAACCACTTTATAATCTGTGTGTTCCTTAAAAGGGTGTGTGTTTCTTCTGTACAAGGGTGTGTGTTTCTTAAGTAAGTCATGAACAATTGTATTATTTTTTGAAAAGTATTTATTACTTATGAGCTTTGTAATTCCTTGCTGATATTCATGAATTTTGCAATTCTTTACTGATTTCCTTCTTAATTTGGTTTAATGTAAAGCTGTTCACCTAAAATGGCGATGAACAGCATGTGATGCCAGGAAAATTATTTTCCGATATTAACCCATTAAACTCCGCGCCCTCTTTTTTGGATAGTTAAGATCTCACTTTGGTGGTTAAATCACTCGCATTTCATTCTCCATTTTACTTATTATTTTTTAACACATTAGAATATATACCCACATTTCTACATAATTTCAAAACACTATATACCGACCATTATCTAAATGTCAATCTGTAGCTATTTTTTTTCTCTTTTAACTTATTTTCAAGACAATGCTATGAAATCAAAATAATCTTTATTCTATTTTATATGTTTTTTACTCTTTATCTGTTGGAAACTGTTTTTAAATTAACTTTTAAAGAATTTTCGATTAATTTTTTCAACAATTACATTATTTTTATCGTCATTGTCAATATCACTCTCACTCGTACTCTCTTCAAAGTTGGAATCCGAAGTTTCTATATCTGCAGTATTTGAATTCTTCTGTTCTTTCTTTATTTATTTTTTTGATATAATACATCTATTATTTCTAATGAATTCCATGAGCATAGCACAATTCCTGATTTGAACCAATCAAATTTCCAACTTTTTCATAATAATTGCTCCATCAGTCGTTATGGATTTCTTTCAGGTATAATCCATGTTTCACTAATTTAGATTCAAGCAGTTAATTAAGCCATTCATTAGCTAATTAATTTCGCCCATTAGGAAGACATAAAAACAAAAACGTATACTATTTTGTACTTTTTGGCGATCTCTGTACATATAGTGGAGACAATTTTAAAAATTTCTAGTAAATACCGAAAACAGGTATTTAAACTTGTGAATACCGGTATTACAAGATTGTACAAATGGCTCAATATACCGGTATTCGGTATCCCGGTATTTCAATCCCTAATTCGCTATTATGAATTCGTATATTTTTATTATTGTAATATAGATATTCGTAATTTTTATTATTTTAACTAAAAAAATTGTGATCTGAAAAAGTGAGAAATTCTGATTGCATTTATTATGATGTAGGTAAGATTTTATTGAACGTTCAGAAATTCCTTTATTGTCATGTTCAATGGGAATCAGTTAATGTTATTAAATAATAAATTATTTTTTTAATAATAATACCTCGTTTTCGACAAAAATATTATTTTCTGCTTTTTTTCATAATAATAATAATAAAAGATGCTTATAACCTTTTAAATATATTATTTGTTATTTTTTAATCTTTAAGTATTTCATAGTTCATGCTTTCATTTATTATGAACTATAAAAAGGAATAATTATTAAATTGACTACTAGATGGCGCCAACTATATGTCTTGGTTTAGTTTAGTTATAGTAACGTCCCGATGGCATCAATGTTTAACTAACCATACTAATTCGTGATCAGAATTTGCAATATTCTTGAAAAAGTCCAAAATTTTAAAATATTTAATTAGAGAATGAGTAAGAAATTAGATTATAAAATTAAATCTTTAAAAAATGTGAAAATTCCATTTGAGAAAAAGAATGTATCAACAAACATTAAAATAATCACAAATTGTTTCTGAATAGGTCTTTAATCCTCATTTTTAAAAATGCCCAGTTGTTGTTTCTTATGGGACTTGCCATGGATAAGACCGATGCACGAAGATAGCGATTTTAAGCCGGTGGGGAGCGTCTCTTGTTTGTCTAGTAGCGCCAACTAGGCCCAAGAGTAAGACTTTACTACTCTCGCATCGCTCATTCGCTTGCATAACCCTTTTTACAGGAAAGCTCCTTCACACATCTCACAGATAAAACAACGGAAGAACAACCATGCCCATACCGGGATTCGAACCCAGGACGGCCATATAACGGGGAAGACGCGCTACCCCTATGCTAGGACGCCGTTAAAGTTACTCAGTTCTCTATTTATGAAAAATAAAAGGTATCAAAACTATTCTTCATAAAAGAAAGCTTAAAAACACAACATTCTATAAAAAAAGTAAGTTTTTATTCATATTTCGTGTTACAAGCATCACATTTTATAAATAATAATCTGACCCTTCTTTACTTGACTATTTGATTTAGAAAGAATAGAAATCTTTATCGACTTTAATTTTTTTTAAAGAAAGATATGAGAACATTAAAAAAATACATCATACGGAAAATCCAAATGCAATAATATATTTAATTGCGTCTTAATAGAAAACGATTCTTATGATCAAGATAAAATGCACGTATTATTTAATAGTTTACCAATTATCAAGATAAATCGAAATTATTTTTCGATGTTAACATATTAAACTACGTCATCTTCCTTGCTGGACCAATAACATTTTTCTTTAGGGCTAAAATCTTTAGTCCTCTATTTTTAATTTTGTTCTTTTATTCATTTCTTTCCTTTCTTATCCCACTCATTTAATGAATTTTGAAGACAGAGTGTTGTAATTTTAAATATTTTCTACCTTTTGTTTATTTCCGAGGTAATGCAGTAAAATAGATATAATCATTATTTTTTAAATACTTTTTTCAATACATTTTAAATACCTTTTACTGTCTATCTAAATGGAAGTTCTTTAAAAGAATTTTCTATCCATGTTTTATCTTTATGAGTATTTTTGTAAATTAAAAAAAAAACAATTCTATGCAAAATTTGCTTTGAGTATTTACTCTTCGAAGTAATTATAACACAGGAGATACAATTGTTTAATTGACTTTTATATTATTACTCAAGTTAATTCTTTCGCCGTCCTCTCCTGCTCGCGAAAATTTCTATCTTTCCTCTCACTTTAACAACAACAAAAAAAGTAAATATTTAGAAAGCGTTTTAAACGCTTAAAAGTTTTAAAATGTTGAAGAACGCTTGAAACGACCTGCAGAAGTTTCACTTGAAAGCACACGCTAGACGCGTTACGGACGATGAAAATGTTACTACCTTTGATACATGATATTGATTTGGTGAGAAACCAATAACTAGAATAAATACTCTGAAATAAATGTACTAAATAATAAACGCTATTACCATTGTTTTAAAGAAGAAAATCTTTATCTCTTTTATCGAAACTCAGAATGTAGGGACGAAAATCATGAAAACATGATGCGAAGATAAAAAAAAAATCTTTTGCAAAAATAAATTGCAAGCATAAATTCATGTGTAATCACATTTATAGTATTTTTAAAATTTTATATAATAAATGATTCTATTTTTTGTTATAATATCCGTTTTAGCAATGTCTTTCTATGTTTTTTTTTTATTTCTGAAGCTTTTGCAAATTTTTTGTTCATTTTCAGATTTTTATAAAAGTTTATTGTTTGTATTAATATTCTAGTAAAATTAAAAAAAAGAATCGCACGTTTATATGTTCCATTAGCTATTATATATTCATTAAAAAATGACATTTCTTAACTTTTAGATTTCTCTAATTACCTGACGGCTGATGTTGCTTTATTATTCATATAAAATATCCAATACTTATTCGTGGATTAAATTTTTCATTCTAGGTTGCAAAGGTACGAGGAAACTACCTCACCGATTCCGTTGTAACACTTGAAGATTATATCTTTTTTTAAAGTAATTTAGATTTCATCTTACAGAAAATTGTTTTGTTGTAACATTTTTGGCTTCTTAGAATTAGTAATCTAATCTGTGCATTATTAGTATATTAAATTTATGCATTATTAGTGTATAATTTGTATACTTGTGCATTATTAGTGCATAATTAGTATATTAAATTCTGCAAATTAGTAAATTAATACATATTAAATTTGTGCATTATTAGTATTGTGCATTTAAAGCATATTAGTACATTAGATTACTTATCAAATTAAATAAATAATATAATTTGTGTATTATTATTAGTATATTGTAAATTCTGTATTTGCAACAGTAATATTCTTATTCTAAAGATAAATATAATTTTTAAAAAATTCTTAATAACATACTCTAAATAATTATTTCTACCGAAAATAAACAGGTCAGAATAAACGGTAATTGCGTTAGAATTCATAAGAAATTTCCATCTAAAATTGAAAAATAACTACAATTAATTTCTTTTTTGTGATATTCATTTTTCAATTAATTTAATTCATCATTCAATTAATTTTTTAGTAATAAAACTTGATTTCTGATTAAAAAGGATACTATTCTTACTTTTTATTACATTAATAAAACGGTGCTTATAATCTTTTAAAATTTAATTTTCGTTAATTTTTAGTCTTTATGTATATTTCATAATTTCTGCCAACAAATATTATGGAATGAAAAGAATAGACTATTATCTGAAATGGATTAATAGATAGGATCAATTAAATAGAATCGATTTTTCATTCATTTGATATATTGATTGAAAATTTAGAGTTGCATTGTCACCGAAAAAAAATATGTTCAAAATATTATAACTCCATTTCATAAAGATGTGAGTAAAAAAATCAATTATAAATTTAAATCTTTAAAAATGAAAAAAAAAACCCTACTTAAGTTAAGAAAGTTAAAAAAAATGTACAACAATTATAAGATATTACACAATAAATTTTGTTTAAAATACTTTGTCAAAATTATCATTTTTCATATATACTTAGCATTTTATTTCTGAATGCTAAAATATGTCAAATGATATATTTCTCCAAGACAAAAACACAATATTTAACCAAAAAAAACATTTAATTTATTGAAAAAATAATTTACACATCACACATTTTGTTAAAAAAATAGAAGTTAAAAAAACATTCAATGCCGAATATAACAAAACATTATAAAGAAAATATATGGTAATATTAATAAGAGATAGTTTTGAAAACTTGAAGATAGAAAATCATTCAGGATGGTAAGTTCAGTCTTTATTTTGCTTCCAATGAAAAAAATATATAAAAATAAAAATGGCATATGAAAATTCAAATCTTAGTCTCACAGAAATTTCAGAGCAAGAGAAAATTTCATTTCACTTCTATGACAATGAAAGAGTATGTATACATTTTTCAATTGATGGAGGTTTTGGATATCTTATTAAGAATTCGAGTCGTGGAATACAGCACTCCCAAAAGCAATATGAATATTGCAAACATTATGGAAACTTGCAAAATCTTCGAGAGATCTTGTTTATCTAAAATAATAAAGATATTTTAAATGTAGAATAATAATTCAAAGAAGGAGTATATAATAATAACGCAAAGTATAATACTTGCTACAAAATTTATTAAATAACTAATGAGAAATGTATCTGAAGACATAATATTTAAAAATATTTTAAACACAAAGGAGCATATAATAATATTGCTATTTATTAAAATTTATTTAATAACCACATGCTAATATACACCCGGTTAGCACAAGACATTGCACGATATCTACACGATATTTCTCGATATTTTGAATGAAAAATTATATCTTGAAGATATTATACCAGTACTGTTGGGAATATGAAGCTTGTAGAAATACTTTAAGTATTATCACCTTTAATGTTATTGAAATTATATACTTAGAAAAGTGTATACACAAAATAAAAAAAACTAATTTATTGGTGTGAATATATTTACAATTCTTATTTTAGCCAGTTCTAACCATCTTTGGCGACCAACTAGATCACTAAAATATCGGCTTTTCGGTTGTTAAACTACCAATATGAAATAAATTTGTTTAAAATTTAACTTGTTATGTGATAAAAACAAAAATGAATGTCATAGAATAAATCTACTTTAAATTAATGAGCGCTCAAATTAAAAAGTGTATATACAATGAAATAAGAGCAAAAGTAAAAATTTTGCTTCTTAGTTATGACCCAGGGAAGATATTTTTTTTCATTTGAACACTAGTAACAGATCTAAATTTAACCTGTTAACTGGGTATGACAAAATATTTCAATGCAAAACGAACTGAATAAAAACGAAAGTTAATTACCTGGTTAACAGGTTAAACGCTTGATATTAATTTGAATTTTAAAGTTATAATAACAATATTCTTAGAGATTTGTATCAAATTAAATTAAAAAAATGTCAAAAATTATAGACAAAAATTGATATAAAAATAAAATTGAATAAATGAAAATGTAAGTTTTTTTTAAAATTAATTAATACAAAAATCACTTTTATTGGCGAATATTTTCAAAAAATATTATTGAAAAAATAACAAAATCTTGCCTAATTTTTAACTAACATTAGTTCATTCGGATTTTGAAAATTAGTTACTGACTTGAAAATGTGTTACTCTTGATTTGATGAGCACGCGTAATAAATATTATCATGATTTCAAGAAATGGAATTTTTTGTACATAAAAGACACGCAAACTATCACTAATCATTATATGTATAGATTTAATGACATAAAATAATCATCATCCGGTTTTCTAAGACGACATTATCCGTAATAGATACAAAAATAGTAGCATTTAGTGACTCTTTAAAATATTATGTAATTTTCTTAAATTAGCTTTATAAGTTTGAAAACAAACACAATCTAAATATGTTATATATCCATTATGCCAATGAAAGCTTTTAAAAAATGCTCCGGAAAATTGTATAAAAATTTATAATCATTAGTATTATATAGAATAAAAGTATATAATTTTTTATATAAAATAATAAAAAAATTTCAAGCGAAGCATTCACTATTATTTTTAGCAAATCAGCATACATTGATTATTTTCAAATCGAACGCACATGTTCACTTATATAACAATTGTAAACAATTATAAAATGAATACTTGTAAACAGTTATAAATTAAAAAACCTGACCTTTCTTACCTGACTTAATTTCAATTTTGTCTTCACATCGGCTACCACTGAATCCTTCATTGCATCTAGAAGAGAGAAAAAATGCACGAACTGAAAAAATAAAGTTATTAAAAAAATTAATAAGATTTTTTCTAAGACCATTCAGCCACACTGAAAGTAATAAAATGAGTACATTTATTGAATTCAACGTCATCGCCGAATAGGTCTTTTCATCTGGTTTTCTCTCTATAACGTATCCTTTAAAAAATATATAGTACGACTGAGGATTCAAAGCATATAATGCTAGAGCATACACACAAACGAGTCAAATCTGATTGAAAATGGTAACTTGAGTTTAAAATAAAGAGCTGAATCGGCAGCGATGGATTTAGATTTTATTCCTCTTTTGTCTACAAGAGATCCTGTGACAATTCTTGATACAAAAATATCCACTGCAGATGCAAATGCGTTATCTTAAAGAGGATTAATTGATTCAATACAGATCCAAAAGTCAACTTCATAGCAAGAAAATTCTTCATCACTGTATTTTCCTACATTCAAGTTTACGTTTCAGTTGTTAATAGGGTGGTAACTTTTCTCAAAGAAAAATTAAAGTTTTTTTTTTTAATGCATTGCATTATTAACAATTTTGCAAAATTAAATAATAATTTGAAATTCGTACTTTTACTTGGATATTTAATTGCAAATAAACAATACATTAAATAACATTTTTGAGGCATTTTATTTAAAGTTAACAAAAAGTTTTGATTAGTCTAGGAATTAACACTAATAAAACTTAATAAATTAAAAGTTTTGGTGGCTGAAAATTAAGAGTTCAGTTGCTTATTTTCTGAAGTATTCCTTTATAATTTAAATAACAAACCCATGATGTTTTCTAATTGCATGTTCATCAAATGATATTTCAAAACATTTGTTAAATATTTTTTTAAAATATTTAATAATATTTTTTATTAAAAGCCTTGCTAAATAAAAAATAATCTCTGTTAATTAATTAATAACTTATAAACTTCCGTTTCATTTTTTAAAAAAATGTTTTTTAAGGTTTGTGACAATGCATTCACGAGAAGTTGCTTTTGTATTTTATTCAATGTTTCATTTATTCGTATATTTCAATCTGTATAAATTTTGTATTTAATGGAGAAGTTTAATTCTCGTCTCTTTCTTTAATTAAAGAACCGCCAAATCATTTTTTTCAACTTTCATCAACAACTGTTTGTCTCAAACGTAGCTTCATTTGAAATGTAACCTGGCTAGAATTTGTATCTACTCCTTTCCCCTCTGTTCATCTTAATATTTATTTCAAAAGGGAAGGAAATTATCTTAGTCAACAGAAACGTTGTTGAAAGACATGCATTTTAGCGATTCATTTTAATTCCTGTCAAAGAATCCCTTTGCCAAAATGTGATGCCCCCCCCCCCACCGAAGAAAACCGCACAAATTATGCTAATACGAAAAATTTTTGTTGTTTCCGCATGAATTGTTTGACAGAAATGGATAGCATTTAGAATATC